>JZKD02S1673952.1:1055949-1174005 GCA_000966675.3 Picea glauca
GGGTCTTTACTGCTTGGTTCTTCACCAAGAACCCCAGTCGTATACTGGGGGCCCTCTCAGGGGTCTTTACTGCTTGGTTCTTCACCAAGAACCCCAGTCGTATACTGGGGGCCCTCTCAGGGGTCTTTTCCACCATGGTACAAGACCATGGATCAACCCATGCCTCAGGCATGGGTACCCTGGACATTTCCAGAGGCCCTAGACATATCTAGGGGCTTTAGCTGCTTAGTCTCGGACTAAGAACCCCAGTCATATACTGGGGGCCCTAAGAAGGGTCTTTTGCCATGGCACTGACTGTTTGGTCCCAGACCAAATACCCCAGGAGTACACTGGGGGCCCTAGACCTTAGCTAGGGTCTTTACCATCCTTCCGGAGAATGGCTCTTGCAGCTGCTATAAATTTAACACTCCCCAGTTCCACCAGGAAGGAATGATGAATGAACCACAAAGATTGAACAAGACACTTGTTCAAAAATCAAAGATCAGAAGTCCTGCAAGGCATTATTGCCCCTTCATTTTTCTTCTTTTCTTCTTATTTAGGTATGATCCATACCCCCATGGGGGAATTGTAATAATTGAGTTAGAATGAGGTATTTCTTATGTAAAAGACTCAACTCCCTAAGACTTGGTCATTAGTGCATTGCTCTAGAGTGTTTTTTTTTCACTTGGTTAATTATTCCTCGCTTTTGAGCAATTTATAATTTTCTGAGTTTTTTCACTCATTCCTCCAAAGCTGGAGTATGTCCTAATGGTTAGGCCTTGGTGTGTATTGTCTGAGTCTAGTGTCTAATGTATATTACCATGCTAATTATTTACCCAGAGTCTTATGGACATGCATTAGGTCCCTCTAGGATTTTTTTATAATTGTTTTAATAAAATTTAAAATTCCCGTAAAACGAGATTTTACCTTGTAAGTTGATGTAAATATTAAAATAGTGGTACTAGGAGGTGTTATATGCCTTGGGGGTATCATTTTCTAACCCACAATGCCCCTTTTACCCTTGTACCCCCTTGTCGAGAGAAATTATTGACTTTTTCTCATAAAAAACCAATATTTCCTCAAAAAGGTGAATAAATCAGCTCCCTATTATTAAGGAAACATGTCGGAAACATGTTTTTGGCTTGTCTTCAATTCACTAGTGATTAGCGACATTTAAGATGAGTTAGGGGGAGTTAAGTGGCAAATTAAGTGTTGAATTCATTTGAGTTGATGGAGTTTCCAAGAGGAGATGTGACCTCCCTCTCAAGAGGTGGCGCACTCTTCTTGAGGGCACCAATCCCAAGGAGAGATGTGCCTACCTCTTGAGAGTTGGTGCCCTGTCACTCCTCTTTTGCAATGGTGGAATTTACTTGAGTTAGCAAGTGTTGTGGTAGCAATCCAACCTCACACTTGGCTGATTTACTTTGAGATGTGTGCCCCCCTCCTTGGGAACACCAATATTTAACGATTTCAACCAACCTCACGCTATCTAAGTTTCTTGCATAGGGAACACCAATATTTAACGGTTTCTTACAAGTTTTCTTAAGTCTTTATAGGTACTCATGCTTGGAGAAGTGGGGTTCACTTCCCTACTGCTACACCAAAAGGAAGCAAATACATCTCATTCAAAAGAGGTGCATTGAATGTGAACTCAAGAAATTTGAGATGAATAAATAAAAGCAAGTGGCTACTCGAATGGAAGTTGGTTTCAAGCTGTTGAAAGAAATGTGTCTTCATACGCAGGAAGAATTGACATTATAAAGGCAATTCCCTATCATTGCGACTGGGAGCCTATTGTAAGTAATTGGATGAACAAGGCATAATATTGCACGTACCAATTTTCAAGCAATCATGGACTGCAATATTTTGTAGCAATAAAGAGATTTTTTAGATATCATTGGGGATGGACAATTATGGTATCACATTTAATGGGAGTTTGGAATGCACACTACAGCTTGTTGGACATTGTGACGCAGATTTGGCATGTGATTGTAATGACAACAAACCAACATCAGGATATTGTTTCATGTTGAACAAAGATGTGGTTTCACAAGCTAGCAAGCAATCAACAACATCTCTTTCAAGAATAGCAAATGTCCACCACCCATTGGCTGAGTGGCAAGCTAGGGGCATTTGCCACGAGGAGACCCAAATTCGAATCTTGTAGAGACTTCTTAACTGTCAATCTGAACAACGAGAATTGAAGAAGTGGTGGCCGCTACCAGGTTGTCTACCAATCAGTCTGCTAGCTCGGAATCCACTGTTAGTCCATTCAACATCTTATCAGCAGTGAGCAACTTCAACTTGATGAAATTAGATTCCACTTAACATTTCTAATGATTTAGGTGGAAGTGTTCGGAATGGGTAGACAAATTATTAACATATCTGTGGGATAGGAAAACAAATAGGCTTTTTAATCATTTGAATACACTCCAAAAATGAAAAAAAAATTGTAAAACAAAACGTTATGGCGATCTGTATGTAATTCTCCAAGTCTATACAGAGAAATTGGAATAAAATTATTTAAAATTATTCATTCTCTTTCTAGCTCTGTTTGAATACTTTGTTTTCATCTTTTCCCTGTTTGCCTGAGATTGCCTGAGATTGAAGTTCACTACTGTTTCAAACCCGAGCTCCCAGATATTGACCACATATCTTTTTTTCCAGTTATGGTGGGATTGGTCTACTGATTGGAGCATAAGTAATTGACCTCCTCTTCTTCTTCTTTTTGTTTCCTTAAAGAAAGAGCAAGGCCCCATTCAAGGCGGATATGCCAAGCATGGGTTTACATGGGCTTTTCTTAATTGTTTTATCAAGTTGGGAAGTTCAACCCATTAAAATGATCACAAGAAATTATTTTACACGCAGAAAGAGCATCCTGAGAGCTGAAATTAGTATTGGTATTAAATTTATAGCAAAATTCTGAGCAGGCGGATCAGCAGTCAGTGAAATAATAATGAAAATAACAAACGATGGAAAACTGAACTTACCAGCTGAGCAATTTGAAAGCTGTTGAGTGTGAGAAGACGATGAGTTTGCCTGAGAAAATTGAACTGTGAATAGAAGCAACCGGCCCATCTTCAAAGGGTGGACACTGACCGAAGGGTCTGTGCTGGCAACGTCGAAACCTGCTCCCCTCTCGTGGAAAATCGTGTGGTTGTGTGTTTTTTGGCCGAAGACGCCACGCCACCACGTGGACAGGCCTTTTGTTCACATAATAAGCCATCGTCACCCACTTCACTTTTGTACCACTCGATGATTTGAAAAATGAGGAAAACTTAGATCAGATAAGACGATAAAAGCCAATATGATTTGTGTGAAAAACACAACGATCAATAATGGATCAATGGTTAAATTCGAAGCTTCGTGGTCTCTTAACGCCAGTTTTGCACGTTAAATAAACCTAATTTTGAAAATGCTTCCAAGAAATATCTATACGATAAGGGAAGAATTTATAATGTTTTTATTTTTTACATTATTGTCTATTCTGGAATCTATTTGTTTATTATGTTTTATTAGTCCCTGTCATGAGACTACTATAGCAATGAGGTTGTTTTTGATGTGACATTAATTTGCCTTTTACCATAAATTTGTGTATACAATGTAATGTTTAACATAAGAAAATCAATATATATATTTGGATATAATAAAAATATTTGTGCTTCTCATTTCTCATTGGTTGATAGAATAAAATATTTGTGCTTCTCATTTCTCATTGGTTGATAGAATTGAAGTGTTATTGCTCCCTTCACGTCTTTCAATATGTAGAATTAATTACATAATTAATGAATTTCACCAATCACCACATCTAAATATAAAAAGTTGTACTATGTATTTATTACTATGCATTATTATATTTATTATCTAATATATTATTTATTATAATATTTATATTATATTTATAATATATTTATTATATTTATGAATATTATAATTCCATTGAGCCTACGGTTCATTATACATTTTGAATAACAAACAACCCTCAATTATTATCTTTTGATAAAAAATATTCATTACTTGTGCATTTAGTTATATTAAGTTTCATTGTTCAACATGTATTTCCCAACTAACTCGACAGGGATTGCGTTGCCATGCAACCCTTGTTTTATTTTAATAAATGTGTGTATTAGTTTTTTGATATGTTGTATGGGTATGTGTGTAAATAATAAACAATGATAAGATAATAAATAGTTGGATATGTCATGGCATCTTGATATAATTTATCTCTTTAAAATCACCTCCCTTATTATGTGTCGTGTTATATTAGCTGAGAAGTTTGGTTCGCAACAACATATAAGTCTCAATACACAATGATCCTTATGTCAATAATTTTTTTCATAAAGATAGTGGTCCTACTAACATAATGGTTGATTGGTTATGAGATGAATATGTGCATTTGCTCATCTTCTCATTCCTCCTTTGTCAGAGTTGTTGTGTGGGTGTGTGTGCAATATATAAATAGTTAGTTACATTGTGTTTGCATGATGAGTATGTGTGCTAGCTTGGCCTCCCCCTCTTCCTCTATGGAGCAAATTGTGTGGGTCCATACAGTTGGATACATTATGTTTGGCATCTTTGAATATTTTTTATGACTTTAAAATCTCCTCTTCTCTTATGCATTATTCTACATGAGTTGTGAGATATATTACATGGAAACATATAAGTCCCAACATGGCGTGATCCTTATATGCTAATTCACAAAGGAAGTGCCCCTACTACTAACACAATGTTTGATTGGTTGTGAGATGAATATGTGAACTTTCTTAGCATGTCCCTCCTCCTCTGTGAGACATGTTGTGTGGGTGCATGTGTATGGCTAATAAACAAGATATTAAGTAGTCAAATGCATCATGTTTGGAATCTTGGAATAGTTTTTACAACTTTAAAATCTCTTATCCATGTTTGGTGTCTTGGAATAGTTTCTACAATTTTAAAATCTCCTCTCCTCTAGTGTCTTTATGTGTTATCCCACATTGGTTGTAAGGTTTGGTATGTGTGAGTAAGAATGGTAAACAATGATAGGATCACAAATAGTTTGATATGTCGTGTTTGACATCTTGGAACGATTTATACAACATTAAACTCTCTTATTTTCTTATGTGCTATGTCATATTAGTTGTGAGGTCTAGTTTGTGGTAGTAATATGTCTTAACATAGGGGGGTACCCACAAAGGTAGTGACCCTCCTCCTACTAACATAATGGTTGATTAGTTGCAAGATGAATATGTGTGCTTGTTCAGCTACCCCCTCCTCTTTTGTCATGTGTGTTGTGTGGGTGCATGTTTTGGGATATAAAAGCTCAATTACGTCATGTTTGTAGGATGAGTATGTGTACTTGGTTGGATTTCCCCTCCTCCTCTATGAGATGTGTTGTGTGGGTGTGTATAGTTCGATGCATCATGTTTTTAAAATATCATTTACTCTGTTGTGTTATCCCACATGAATTATTAGGTATGGTCTCACGGTCCTTGTCCCAATTGAGGTGTATATAAAGGTAGTGACCCTTTTCATGTGTGTTATCCCACATGGGTTGTATATGGTAGCATATAAGTCTCAATGTACTATTATCCTTATGCTAATGAGAGTGTCCACAGAGGTAGTGGTCCTCCTACTAACATAATGGTTAATTGGATACATGATGAATATGTGTGTTTTCTTGCACCCCCATCCTTCTTCGTAAATCATGTTGCATGGGCTCATTGAATAATAAACAATATAATATATTGTCGTGTCACCATTTTTGACATTTGAGAATAGTCTCTACAACTTTAAAATCTCCTATGATCCATGTTTGCCACCTCATAATACTTTATGCTACTTTAAAATCTCCTCACCTCTTATGTTTTTGTGTATTATCTCACATTATTATGATCTTATGCCAATGGGAATGTCTAAACAAGTAGTACCCCTCCTAAAAACATAATAATTTTATTTTTAATAATTGATTAGTTATGGGATTAATATGTGCGTTGTTTAGCCTTCAAAAGATATGTCATACAAATATTTTTTTCCCTTGGAAAAAATCTTATATTCATAGGGTATGAATATAAATGTTTCGGCCCAACACACAAAAGGGGGTCTCCTTCGTCTTTTGTCCTTTCAAAACCCATTGTGCTTTTACTTATACAATACAAAAAATGCCTTAGTGGTCCTGTCCAAAATCTGAAACATATACATAAGGAAAGACTATAGATACAACTATACTTCCTTAACTTACTACAAATTTTCCTATAGTCTAAATTGCATGGCTTGAGATTAATCTTCGTCAACAAAATCATAATATCCAAAGGCTCATTTGGGGAGTTTCAGAGCCTCCTTGGATAGCTTGTTTGCAACCGCATTTAATTCTATGTATATGTGTTGAAAGGAGAGCCAATCAAATTGATTCATGTGGTGCTTCAAATCATTTAGCAGAGGGATCAAACTCACAGTCGTAATGTTCACCCTCAAGCAAGCCTAGTCTATTGCCCGCTTGGAATCTCCAAATATCTAGAGTTTTTTAACTCATTTGTCTTAAGCAATAAATAATAATGCCCTTAGTGCAACAAGCTCTACCATGTTGTTTGACCCATGTCTAGGGGTATAGCACACATGAATGTAGTGAGATTGTGAAAGAAATAGGACTACACCTACACCACAAAGCGAAGGGTGCCCTTGGTTGGCGCCATCGAAGAAACCCCGGGAAACACCTTGATCAATTTCCGACATGATAGGATTTTGAGCTTTTTTTGGTCATTTCTTTACCTGGAATTCTCTCGATAGATTGACAATCTAAGTTGCAACAATATCCGGAGGGATACGTTTGTATTGAAAAATAAAATTGTTACGTTCCCACCAAATCGAGTCCACCAAAAATCACGAGAGCGCTTACAAATGGTTCAAATTTTTGTTATCCAGGAAGTCTTTGAGATTATCTGCTAGGATTTGGTGAGCCCAACTGATAGTGGAGCTAAGCTCCTTTGAAACCAACATTATCACCCGTACCATGAAGTCACAACGGGTAAAGTAGTGAAGGGAGGATTCCTCTGCCCTCATGCATATGATGCAAATGTTAGGGCCAATCCATCCATGTCGTAACCCAATATCCCATGTGAGTAGCTTGTTGTTAAGAGATAACCACAATGCGATTTTTCTCTTTAAATGTACCTTTAACTTCCAATTTTTTCCCCACCACCATCTGATTTCTTCAGAAAAACTAGATTCAACATTTGAATTGTACCCCAACTTTGTAGTAAATTCATCGGTCCTCGCATTTTTTACCAACAAAAAGAGTCCTCCTCGTCTTCTTTCAAGAGAATATAATTTGAGGAGAGGTTTCCAATATAGTAGGACCATTCATCAACATGGGCATTGTTGGTGCACAGTGGGCAGACTCGGGTTTTGACATTAATTCACCGACAAAACCCTAAAGATACCGGCCCTTTCGACATCACCCACAAGCAGGTGAAGTCTCGCCCGAGGTATCTATGGGGACTACAGGAACTAGGTTTCTGCGGTCGTGAAGGGACGTGAGGCATTCATTCTTACCAGTCCACTTAATATTCATTATTGTACCATTTATTACTTGTGCAAAACCATCAGATAACATATTCATATTAACCATTCAGTCATTAAGTGTGCGCAATAACCAGAACAGTAAAGAAACATATTACAACATACACAAAGACACCATATTTAATTTGGTTCACCCCAAATTGGGTTACGTCCATAACGACAGGCTTCTTATATTTTTATTCAACATCATTTCTTACAAAAGGTGCACACTACGCTCATACATGATAATCCAGTTCTACCCAATATGCCCTTGTCGTTCGCGCATACAATGCACACTTAGCTCAAAACTCACTCATCCATAACATACTCTCCAACTTAAAACTTAGACTCAGCCTCAGAACTTTAACACTTTACCACCTCTTTCTACCCAAAACCCATACATATTTATACATTTACATTTGGGCTTAGCCCGTTACAAAATGGACCAAAATGTCTAACTACTTCTAACTAAATTCCTCCTTTCGCACATGCTACTCCTGAAAATGCACTAACTATCTTCCTTCCTTCTGCGTGTGTTGCTCCTTATACAACTTGTCGCATGGCTTTCTCTTGCATGATTCCCAAAACTGGTCCCAAAATGTCTTGCTCCAATGGCCCCCAAAACTCACCTGTGGCTCGTCTTGAGCCACTTCAAGCCTTCTTCCATGTTGCAATGAACTTCTGAAACATTTCTCTTGCAATCAAGACCTTCTCTTCATTAATTCACCAACAAATGATAATTTAGTTCTACCCAATATGCCCTTGTCTTTTTCACATACAGTGCATACTTAGCTTAGAACTCACTCATCCATATCATACTCTCCAACTTAAAACTCAGACTCGGACTTGGACTCACCCTCAAAACTTTAACACTTTTCCAACTCTTTCTACCCAAAACCCATACATATTTATACATTTACATTACGGCTTATCCCGTTACAAAATGGGCCAAAATGTATAACTACTTCTAAATAACTCCCTCCTTTCGTGTGTGCTACCCCTGAAAATGCGCTAACTTTCTTCATTTCTTCTACGCGTGTTGCTCGTTAGCCAACTTGTCGTGCGGTTTTCTCTTGCACGATTCCCAATACTGGTCCCAAAATGCCCTGCTCCAACATGCCCCCATCACTCACTTGTGGCTCATCTCGAGCACTTCAGGCCTTCTTCCACATCACAATGAACTTCTAGAACATTTCTCTTGCAATCACAACCTTTTTTTAACTTGTGTTTCCTGTTGCAAAATTTCCTCTGTTGTCTCTGCAGTAATGTGGGTCTTCAACTTCTCTGCATTTTCTTGCACTTCCTGCTTCATTATGCGTTGCACAACTGCAAGTTCCTCTTTTTCCCGAAACGCTTCCTCCTATAGCGTCTCAATCTTTTATGCGTGACCCTGTTGTTCTGCTCTTATTTGGTTTATGTCTAGGTACAAATTCTTATTCTCTGTGATTGCAACCATAGTTTTTGTTGGTGGCAGAGTGCTCATTATCTCTTTAAACTTTTACACCTCCTCCAGTGCAGCCTGCAACTTCTACCATATTCCTTGCAACTTTTCATCTTCTGTTAGTTGATTCCATACTTTTGTGCTTTCTTCATACAACTTGGCACACTCCTCCTCCAAACTCTTGATACTTTCCATAGTGCACGCTTCTAAGTATACTATCTTTGCACGAAAGTCCTGAATGGCTTTGCTAATCCTCGACACGTGTTCTTCCAATGGAGTATCAAATTCCAGTGGTATCTATGGAAAATTGTTGTACGCTTCCTACATTATGTCTTTCAACCTTCATGCTCTTTTTTTGCCTCATCCTACTCCATCATAACTTTTCTATATTCTATATGCAATGTTGCCTTGTCATTTGTCACTTTGGTCAATTCTGTCCCCGTCAACTCTGTGCGTAAATGTATCTGATGCATAACACTTATCTGCAAACCCTTTAAAACATTCATTGGCAACTGCAACAAGACTAAGTCAATATGACTTAATGCTTGTGCTTGCTCCTGCATATCTATCGAGGGGAACTCTAATTCTCATGCTGACAACTTCATTACTCTACGCTCTCCTGATGCTTCTGAGGGATGAGAGGTCATGAGAGGTCACTAGTCTTACTTCTGTCATATTTTTTGTACTCTTTGTCTGTTCTTCCTCTGCTCTTTTCTTTGGTGCTATCTTTGCTACTTCCAAAAGCTGACACAATGGAGATATCTTCTCATGCACATACGTGTGTATCTCCTCATATTTCTGCATCACGCACTGAAATGATTCATCTGCCACTTCCTTTAATTGATCTCTTATTTTCTCTAGGTCATCTTTTGTCAGGGCCTAGGGGGCCACTTCCTTGAATGATTTCCTCTTCTTTCATTGGTGTATTGATTTCCCCTTATCATGTTCTTTCCTCTTATCTTCGGGGTACGATGTTGTTTTCTGTGTGTCTCTTGCGTCATTTCCTTTCCTTCATATTCTTCTTCTTGTTCTTATGGATCATTCTCCGGTTATGTCTCCTTCTCTAGTTCAATATCCTTTTCTGGTTGCTTCATTTCTAGTACTGGGGTTTTCCATTCGTCCTCCCAGTCTTGTATAATATGTCCAACCTCATCTCTTGTTAACATGTATCTAGTCATCAACCACTCCTGATCTGGGTCCCTCTTGGCTTGGATATACAGATGATGTCTTCCTGATTTAAAATTCACAATCTCCTTGTATGCTTCCACTACCTGCAGTAGTATACACGATGTATCCTAAATGCTCTACTAAATTTCCTCCTTGTAAACATAGAAATTAATGTTGTTATCCAAATGTATTTCCTTATGCACAATATGCCACAGATTCACATATCTCGCTGCTAAACATGGTTTCTTTGCAACTCCTAGAAATTGAGTGTCTTTCGACTCCCTCCAAGCCACTAATGCAATCAATATCAATAGCCACGTGTAATGAAATTATGTTCCTTTATCTTGTGCGCCCCTGCAATCCATCAAGAATTGGTTTACCATAAGCGTCGCCCAGTTCATTTGTACTCATGTGACGCACTTCTCAGCTACTGCTATTACACCTTTCAATACTTGATATTTGTGACTTTTCCTCAACAACTTATAGGCCAACACCTACGTTGTGAACCTGACAGTATCATCATTGATACTTGAAACCTCCAAACCACACACTCCTCTATGTGTGTCATACTTATCTTTCATCTTCTCTGCCAAGGTTTTCTCCTTAGATTTGTCGATGAATAATGGCAGTGGGTCTTCCCCTGCTGATGGTAGTCCGATGATCCGCGCAATTAATTATGTATCTATGGACACTGCACTGTCTAACCACAAAAACCCCCCATGGGCGCAACTTAATAACATCTTGATGCAAATTTTTATCTCAATGCTCCTGCCAAAATGTGGTATCTCTAACATATTAAGTATTCTTGTTTTCTCCATCCCTTCTGCCCACTCCTGTGGCTCTACTATAACTTCCAGTGAATCTAGACTCAGCTTTGTGTGCATGTACTTGTCTGTTGCTAACTCTGGAAACTTCTTTACATCTGCCAAGTCATGGTCTACATACTTTAGATTTCTTATCGCACCCAACATATCTCCTTCAATAATTACCCCTAGTGGGATCTCTGGTTCAACAAGTTCATACTTTGGTTCCTTAGGTATCTTAACCTGCTTCGTCGTCAGCTTCCTGGGTGGCACATAATCCTTCCAAAATTTAATCGAGCTTGGCCCTAACACTGATGCTCGGGGTTTCCTTGAATACAGGTATCGATGTGTGCCTGGTGTGTTTTTTCTTCTGGTGTAATGAGGCTTCTCCTGTCTTTGGTGGTGCCATTTCTCTTTGCAACTAACTCACATCTACAACTTACTTGCTCAACTCAGTTAAACTCGCTCGATTCATTCTATCTCCCTGAATTCTTGAGCAACAATAACCTTTTCCTGTTGACCCCTCGTTTTCTTTTATAGCCTATCGCCAACTGGTTCCATTCTTCTTCGTGCCTAAATTTGCAGTCTAATCCACTTGCATTCATATTCAATTATTTCCCTAACTCTTCATTAACTTAGTAGCCTTCGATGGATCACACTCTAGATTTTCTAGCCCGACAAAATCCTCTTGCCAGTTTTCCTTTATGATTACGCATCTTCACTACCTCTCCATCATGTTTACTCTTTAATTCTTATCCTTTCATGTATGTTCTTTAATGATTTTCCCTCCATCTGCGCAGATCTTTTTTGCAATTCAATCCTCCTTCTTGTGCACAATTGCTTCCTCTTTCTACATCTCTGTGGCATTTTATGGTTTTTCTCCTTACTAGTTTAATTGTTAGAACAATACCTTATGCATAAATTTTGTTAAGGTTTAAGCTATTATTAGGTTTCTTTTCAATTTACTAGATAACCATAGCATAGATAGGATCACTGAGAAATACACAATCACAAGAGACACATCATTTATCCTGGGAAACCCTCATGGGGGAGAAAACCCATAAAAAACTTCCTTAATATAGATAGCCAATACAATGCCAAGAGAATAAACCAAAGAATACAGAAAGTACTCTCCAAGTAATGCTCCTCTCTCTCTGTTCCTTCTTCTCCAACTGCAGCTCCAAACTTGCGCTCTGATGATCAAGTGAATGAGTGAACAAATGAGGTGCTGGCCTCTCTTATTTATACAATTTGGCAGGTGTTGAACTGAGGTGTCTTTTCACTGGCAAGGCCGACTTCTCATTTTGGCTGGTTATAACCACTTTAATATATTCTGGGGGCCGACTTCTCATTATGGGTGGTTATAACCACTCAAATATATTCTAGGGGACGACTTCTCATTTAGCATGTTACAATTAGGGTTTGACCAATCCGCAAAAGGAGATTTGGTCATTTACAATGCCCGACATGATCAATCCATAAAAGGGGATTGATTTAATGAATAATACATCAATAATAAAATAGAATACTCTTTGCAGTTACAATATTTCAACACTCCCCCTTAACAAGAAGGGTATTCTACAACATCATCAGGAGAGAGAGAGGGAAACATCATCAACAACATCTTGGAACACTAATTGACATATCTATAAATCATTGGAAGTTTTTTTTTTCTCATCATCAATATCATCATTCACAATAGGGAGCTAGAATGGCATCATCATCCTCATCAACATGAGGCTAAGGTAACATCATCATCATCTTCAACGCGAGGCTAAAGTAACATCATCATCTTCGGCATGAAATATGAAATAACATCATCATCATCATAATCATCTTCAACAAGAAGCTGAAGTGGCATCATCATCATCATCTTCAACAAGAAGATGAAGTGGCATCATCATCATCATATTTAGCAAGAAGCTGAAGTGGCATCATCATCATCATCTTCAACAAGAAGCTGAAGTGGCATCATCATCATCATCTTCAACAAGAAGCTGAAGTGGCATCATCATCATCATCATCATCATCTGCATAAACATGGATGAGTATAACACTAATACATCGCCATCATCAATAACATCACAAGGCTGATACAACATCAACAACAACAATATCACAGCACAAAGGTTGGAGCATCATCATCAACAACAACAACATCACAACACGAAGGCTGGAGCATCATCAACATCAGCACTAGGCTGAGAGTCTTCAACACGAGGCTGGAATCAAAACACGAAGCTGGCTACACAATATCATCAACACGAAGTTGGCATCACAACACGAGGCTGGCAACACAACATCATCAGCACGAAGATGGCATCACAACATGAGGCTAGAAACACAATATCATCAACACGAAGTTGGCACATCATCACAGCACGAGGATGGCATGTCATTAGCATGAGGCTGTCATCAGAGCACTTAAGCTGGCACATCATCACAACACGAGGCTGGCATGTCATCAACATGAGGCTGGAATCACAACACTTAAGCTGGCACATCAACACAACACGAAGCTGGAGTATCATCAGCATGAAGCTGACATCACAAAACTTAAGCTAGCACATCAACACAACATGAAGCTAGAGTATCATCAGCATGAAGTTGCCATCACAACACTTAAGCTGGCACATATACACAACACAAAGCTATAGTATCATCACAGTACGAGGATGGCACATCAACAACGCTACTCCCCCTTTCGAGGGAGGTCCTTTCGAACTACACCAAGCTTATCCTGAAAGTGCTCAAACTTTACACGAGATAGAGGCTTGGTCAACACATAAACAACATGTTCATCTATGCTAGCATACTGGAGATTTCTGGCTCCTCTTTGCAACATATCACGAATGAAGTGATACTGAATCTCTATGTGCTTTGACTCATCAGATACAACTCTGGTTATCACATAGGATCACAGTGGATTGCATCTCCAGATCAAATAGATCTATCAACAACATCTGAATCCATACGGATTCACAACTGGTGGAACATGCAACAATGTATTCTGCTTCTGTCGTTCTCAGAGCAATTTTGAATTGATACCTACTCTACCATGAAGTCATGGTTGACCCCAGACTGAAACAACATCCTCAAGTGCTCTTTTTATCAGAAACACTTCCAGCTCAATATGAATTGGTGTAACCACTCAGTCTGAAGTTATGATCTCTGGTATAATAGAGACCAAAATACAACGTACCCTTAAGGTATCTCATCATATGTTTTGTAGAAACAATGTGAACACGTATGGGTTCTAATAGATACTGACTCAAGGAAAAACATATATCTAGCCTGGTATTCGTCAGATACATCACTGAACCAATAATATGTCTGTACAAAGTATCATCAACCAGTTCTGACAAGGTATCTACCAGGAGCTTCAACTTTGTTTCCATGGGTGTGTACATGGATTTATATTTCAACATGTCAAACCTCTTTATTTTAACTGCATACTTCCCTTGGTTAAGGAAGATTTTTTTTGTGCTCTGCTAAACTTCAAGACCTAAGAGATAATGCATTTAGGTCTTCCATCAAACTCTGTAGCGAGATTCTTCTACAATTTGTGATGAAATTTTCTTCATCTTGTCAAGAATACATCATCTACATATAGTAGTAACATCACTGGTTCATCATTTATAACCTTGAGATAAAGGTTAGAATCAACTTTACTCTTGGTAAATCCCAAGCTCTTCAGCAAACTGTAAATTATGCCATATGAAGCTCTAGGAGCTTGCTTCAACACGTACAGATCCTTCTTCAACTGGCAGACATGAGTCTTTCTATCTTCAATCTTCAAATCATTTTTTCTCATTACATTGTAGCAATCTGGTACACTTGCTCAGCTGCAACTCAATCTGCACAATCATGTGCTAGCTCTATGTGCTTTATGCAAAGCACTTGTCTGTCTCGTTGTCTAGGAGTATGTCCTGTACTCTCTCTGCAACTGTTCCTTCTGTAATTGGGACTCTGCACCTGCTCTAAAGCTCAGAATGGTTGATCCATTCTCACCGTGACTACTGAAATCAGGGAGTAACTCCTCTACTCCATCATGGCAACAATTTCATTTGAAACCGAGAGTGTCTCAATAGATGATATTGAAGGTAGATCTCCTTCTTTCATGGAGGTAACTCTATATTTTATTGTAGTCATGTCTCCATGACCCAACTAATGTAATGCACCAACTGCCACTCATTTTTAAATATGGGGATTGCTCCCCCTGCATCTCATACTATATATGAATCATGGTTGTTCTGGTTGTCTTCATAAATATTGGAACTATTTCTTCAATTACTGGAGTAAGTGTCTCGTCACAGTCTTCTCCCTCTTTCTAGGAGAATCCTCTAGACACACATCGGGCTTTGTACATCTGCAACATGCTTGATCTATATAGATCAATCTTGGAAGTCAATACTGAATTCTCTTCTAGTCTCACGGAAGAATCCATATCCTAGTCTTTCTGACTGGCTTCTTTCTCTGTTATTGAAACAAGGGAATCTTCCCAAGAGATTTCATATCTCCTAGAAGTTTCTGAAGCTACGATCTAGTCTTCACACGACATCTGTCTCCTAGTCCTGGAAGTTATCTCTTCATCTGATCCTTTCTGAGATCAGGCTTACTCTCGATTTCTTCTGAGTCTACAAGGACTTCATCATCTCGTACATGGTATACTTGGTGTTGAATACCAAGTGTAAATATGAAACACAGATTTAGGCTTCAAACGAGTTCTGCTTCCCATCAAGGTGGCTTCATTAACCTTTGAACAATTCTCCTGAGAGTTCTTGTTCTAATGTTCGCTCATCTTTGGAACCTTCTACTCCTTTCAATCAATCTTCATATGAGATACTCTGAATCTCAAAAGATATATTTTCCTTCATCTTCTTTGGTACATGAGTGTATATGGTCATGTACATAGTCTGCTTCATGTCTCATCTAATATGTTGGCTTATGCAACCTTCACTATAGCTTTCTCAGGGTTATCACTTGTGACCTGAAACAAGGTCAACAAAACAACAAGCAAGAATAATACTCTTTTGATAATAGTAGATAACAATAGCACAAATAATCATCATAGTAGCTCTTTTAGAGATATCACTTGTGACCTGTCTGAGGCAGAGATCAAAAGTAAGAAATACAATACGAAATGAGGTCAACACTCTTCTAGTGTTGTGATCAAACATTCCTCCATGGTAACCTGGAATCAACACAAGAAGTTTCTCCTAGAGGAGATGTTAGTTGTATCTATTACATTAAGCATTTATCTCAATATGCCCACATGCTACAAAGTATAATACTCTTCAAAGACTGCTACCTCAACTATATTGTTTTCATGACACTTGCACATTTTGAATCTTATCAACTTAATCAATCAAACCTGGAACCTGGAGTTTTGTTCTCAAGAATGAGTGTGTTGCTTTTCTTCCAAGTCTCCTTCACTCAAGATGACAAGTGCTTTCTTCAACCTGTCTTATGTACCAGGACAATATGTTATCTTGACAAAAGGTCGGGTTAGAGAATAAAATCTATGATCTCAACTTTAATCCATCTAATACCTTGACTTTAATTTTGACCAAAGTTTAGTATGATGGTCATAGATTCAACATGCAATCTAGATCAAAATAATGTCATAAAAAATAGATGCATATCAAAATAATCAAACTTGGGTTGCATTATTCCTCTAAATGTGTTGGATCTTGAGATCCTTTTGGATCTATGAAAAGAGATCCCTTCTCCTGCAAATACCCTTTAGATCTTAACAAGCTAAACATATGTGGGTACATACCTCAGATAGCATTTGCAGGTAGTGGCACCATCTCGTAGCAGCGATAATAATTACCAACTCTTAAAAACTTCAAGGGTGACTGAAACTAGTACTACGGCTGATACTTCAACTAATACCACAACTGCAATTGATACTACAACTGATTCTGAGACTGCAACTACAACTGCAACTTAGGGTTTTATGAGGAAACCCTAATTTTTCAAACTTCAAATTTTGAAATTCTGATCCAGGGGATAGAAGCGCTGAGTTGAGGCGAGTAAGCTGGTGCAGTTAGATTTCTAAAAATCCAAATTTTACCTCCTCAAACTTGACCAACAGATTTCTGGACTGGTGCTTCTGGTTTTCTGGTACTTCTGGTACCGGTGAAAACTAGGGTTTCACTTTCCAGGAGATCTACCCACTGAAAAGGTGTGCTGAAGGTGCGAAAGAATTCCTTGGGTTAGGGCGCATGTTTCTAGATGGTTTTGAGGCTGAAAATATTCTTCAATAAAAATGCCTAATTTTCATGTACGACAACAATGACGTTTTTCTTCTTCTTGTGAAAGATTCTCTCTTCAGCTTAGCTCTGAAACCATGTTAAGGTTTAAACTATTATTAGGTTTCTTTTCAATTTACTAGATAACCATAGCATAGATTGGATCATTGAGAAATACATAATCACAAGAGACACATCATTTATCTTGGGAAACCTTCATGGGGGAGAAAACCCAGCAAAAGATTCCTTAATATAGATAACCAATACAATGCCAAGAGAATAAACCAAACAATAAAGAAAGTCCTCTCCAAGTAATGTGCCTCTCTCTCTCTTCCTTCTTCTCCAACTGTAGCTCCAAACTTGTGCTCTGATGATCAGGTGAGTGAGTGAACAAATGAGGCACTGGCCTCTCTTATTTATACAATCTAGCAGGTGTTGAACTGAGGTGTCTTTTCACTGGCAGGGCCAACTTCTCATTCTAGATGGTTATAACCACTTTAATATATTCTGGGGGCGACTTCTCATTCTGGGTGGTTATAATCACTTTAATATATTATGGGGGGTGACTTCTCATTTAGCATGTTACAATTAGGGTTTGACCAATCCACAAAAGGGGATTTGGTCATTTACAATGCCTGACATGATCAATCCATAAAAGGGGATTGATCTAATGAATAGTACATCAATAATAAAATAGAATACTCTTTGCAGTTACAATATTTCAACATCTTCAACCTTCAGTTTCTTGCCTCAAACTCTTTTATTTCTTTTCTTCTTTTCTTTTCCTTTTTCTATGATACACTATAATACAAATCACATAGTACACACACTACGCACTCAGACTAGTGAGCAAAAGCATGGCTGTCCCTATATAGTTTCAACCGACTACCATTTACCAGTCCTTCCATGAGTTCCCCATTCATTTTTTCCAACTGAACATCACCTGGGCCCAACCAATGCATTTGGAGCTTCCCAGGATGATGCAAAAACTTGTTGTCATAAAGAAAAACTAAGTCTCCTATTTGGAAATTCTTCTGTTTAATGTGTCTGTCATGCCATGCTTTCTCGTGCGCTTTCTGAACTTGTTGATGGAACCCCGTGACAAAACAATATTCCTCCAATTCTACTAACTCTAACAATATTCTTTCTACTGTGCCCAAATCAGTAAGCTCTGTCAATGCAACAATGCGTAGACTTGGCACATTGAATTCCATAGGCATGAATGCTTCTTGGACATACACTAATCCGAATGGTGTCTATCCTGTCAACTTCTTACTTGTTGTCCTATATGCCCATAGCACTGATAGAATCCTCAAGTCCCAGTCATCTCGACTTACATTGCATACATTAGTCAATGCATGCTCTAGGATCTTATTGAATGATTCCACTGTTCCATTTGTTTGAGGATGGTAAGGTGTACTTTTCTAGTGATAAACCTGGAATTCCTTTGTTAACGCAACAATTGTCTTATTCAAAAAATGAGTTCCTTGATCACTCATAAGGATTTTCGGAAATACAAACCTTGTCATCACATTTTTGAACATAAACCATGGAGAAGTCTCCACACTACAATCTCTGACAGGTTATTCTTCATCCCATTTGGTCAAGTAATCTGTTGCAGTAATGATGTATCTCTCTCATGACCTTTTCGATGGTGGATTGATCGGTCTAACAAAATTGACTTCCTATTTATCAAAATCTTGTAACCCGAATTGTGGTATTAAATACATTTCTTTTCTCCTAGAAGGCATTCCAACTCTCTGATAGACATCACAGGTCTAACAGAACTCCTTAGCATCTTTATGAAGGGTGGGCCACCATAGTCCTTCACGCAAAATATTCTAAGTTGTCGCTTTACTTGCATAATGGCCTCCCACAACTCCTTCATGTGCCTCTGACAAGATCATGTGTCCTTCATGCTCCAATATACATCGTCTCAAAATACCATCTTCTCCTAACTTATACAAATTTCCTGCTATTTGATGATAGCCTGCTACCTTCACTACTAACTACTTCTTTTGCGCAACTGTAAACTTAGGTGGGGCTACCCCTGTGCTCAAGAATTGGACTATATCTGCAAAATAGTCATCAACCATCTGTACTGCAAATAAGTGTGCATATGGTATATTGTCATCCAAATTTCTTGCATCTTCACCTAATAGTATGCACAACAAATGATCTGGCCCTGATTTTAACTTTCTTGGCTTCACAATCACTTCAAATTCATATTCCTGAAATAGTAGTATCCATTTTCATATCTTCCCCCCCAACACTGGCTTATTGACCAAGTATCTCGGTGTAAAATGATCTGTGTGAGTTTTAAAGTGTGAACCCAACAAATAATGTCTAAATTTTTGTAGTGCATATACCATTGCCAATCCTTCATGTTCTGTAGTAGTATAATTTTGTTTCGTAGTTGACAATTTCCTACTGGAAAATGCAATGGGGTGATCTAAATCTCCTTCTCCTCACTATGCTAGAACGATGCCTAATGCTATAAATGACGCATCCACGTGAACATGGAACTCCTTCTTCCAATATGGAAATATCAAAATCAGCACGATAAATAACTTATGCTTCAACGTATCCAAAATCTTATGGAATTCCTCATTCCATTGAAATTTCACTTCCTTCTTCAACAACTTTTCTAATGGAGCTATGATCTGCGAATATCCCCTAATGAAATTCGTATAATACTCTGTATGATCCAATGTTGCTCATAATTTTCACACTGAAGTAGGTGGTGGCAAATCAACAAACACCACAATCTTTGTAAGATCAACCAACAGTCCATGTTTACATACTATATGGCCCAACAAAATACCAAATGGAGCGCAAAAAATGCACTTCAAGTTTAAAGATATCTGAAATTTCCTGCATCTGTCCAACATCAAGCACATAGTTTCAACATGGTATTTCAACAAACTAAACACTCTCCATTCATCTAAATATACTTCCA
Organism: Picea glauca; assembly: GCA_000966675.3. NCBI lineage: Eukaryota > Viridiplantae > Streptophyta > Pinopsida > Pinales > Pinaceae > Picea > Picea glauca. The sequence goes on from JZKD02S1673952.1 coordinate 1,076,089, forward strand.
GGAACTTACGAATAAACTCTTTAAATGATACTACAACCACTCGAGAGAACATTGTTGGTGCATTCTTCAATCCAAAAGGCATAACTATGTACTGGTAACATCCCCATTCTATCGCAAATGTAGTATTATGTCTATCTTCTATTGCAATCTTAATCTAATGATACCTTGAAAATCCATCGATGAACGAGTAGGCTTCCTTTCCTCTTACATTCTCCAATACTTCATCTGTAAATGGAGTAGGAAATGGATCGTGTAGGCAAGCATCGTTCAATTTCCTCAAATCTACACAAATTCAGATTCCTCGTGTCTTCTTATCCTGAACCACCATCGGACTAATCCACTATGACTCTGCGATAGGTTCAATAATTCCTGCTTCCAGCATCTTGTCTATCTCTTCTTTCACCTTTTTCTTATACACCAAGTTTAGTCAATATGGTCTTTGCTTAATTGGCTTAGCATCTACTTTCAAAGGGATCTTCAACTCTCCTAATTCTCCAGCAATCCCTTTCATCTCTGAAAATGTATTTGTAAATAGATCTTGATATTCGCACAATAAATCAACAATATTTTCAACAATATCTTCATTCCAGTGATCTCCTATGTTCACAAAATTAGGCTTATCCTCTGTACCAATATTCACTTTGTGCGTTCTTAGTGGTTTTTCATATACAACAGATTCAAGTTCTAGACCTTCTACTACACATTCTCCTTCAGTTTTTGGTATTTGTAAATTTATTAGATCTTCATCCTCCTAGTATTCTCCAACGACATTATAACATTCCAACACTTCTCAAACTGGCGCAGAAGATCTGTGCACGCTACATGCAGGTACTAGTTCTGTCGAGTCTTTTGATGCAAAGATCTTGTCCTTGATAACCTGCAGAGATATGTCTATTGAAGGGGCCTCGTCTTCAAAACTAAAAGTAACCTTAAGTTATGAGTTAACTCTTCCCAATCTGATTTCTCTCTGCGCACTTCCAACTCTAAGTACCAGTTCTTCAGAATTGTATCTAGAGTGTGTATAAAGAAGTGCATCCATTCTTTCTTCAATACCGATATCCATGTCGTAATGTACTATGTAACATGCTCTGTAGGATAACTCAACCCGTTATATTTCTGCGCAATATATTCATTTCCTGCTCCAAATATGACCTGTAATAACCTTCCGCATTGCGTCTAATCCTCAATTTTGTCCTTATGCACAATCCACCATTTTGCAGAAGTCGCTTTCAACGTGATATCTAAAGCCAATATTCTTTGCTGGTCTAGTATCTGCAATTCAAAATCCTTTATAAAAGAGTCTATGGCTGTTAGTCCATCATACTTCGGGGGATCAAATACCTCAGTTCCAATCCATCGTAACGCGCGGGTAATGTCAACACATCTTCTTGTCGATACTTCATGTAATCTCTGCTACCAATTCTCCAGTGCTTCTTCTAAATCTAATGCATAGGAACTGATACTCCGCCAGCTGAGTGCACCATCATCATTAGGGTTCAAATAATCATCAATTTGCGCAGTCACATTATATAGGTCATCGAGCTATTTTCCCTGTGCCAATTCCATGTATCTTCTCCCCTCTGTGGGATCCAATGATGCAGTAATTTTCTAGTCTCCTTCTTCAAAGACCATATGTATTTTCTTCAGAGCAATCAGGGCCTAGTTATCAAAGGCCCAATCAAGTCCTAATAATGTTGGGTAAGGTTTGCTGCCATCTGCTATCTTGATTACTTCGAAATCAACTATACTGCACACTCCATCAATGTTAACATTCACCCCTAACAGTCTTCCAATTGGGACAATCTTATGTTGATTCGCCAACCTCAACTAAATACGTGACCATATTAACCCTATATGCATTTGTTGTGCGCTCTCTCATCAAATCAAATGAGCGACATTCCTTTTCATCATGTCCAACAAACTTGCAAAAATTATAAAACAAGTTTCTAGCAGTACTTTGGTACTTCTGTATCAACGAGAAAGCAGTAGGATGATGACCCATCGTTTAACATATTTCGCTCCATAATCCTAAAGGATTCGGAGCTCATGTGGCCAAATATTCCCTAAAAGTTGGACACTCGTTCTTATGATGTCCTTTTGTTCTACATGTAATGCACCGGACTTCCTCACGCTTTTCCTTTCCTTTCACAAGTTCTCATACCTTAATAGTTAGTGCTGCTAAATACGACTGAAATTGATCCATCCTTGCACCATTCTCTCATAAAGGGCTTATGACCATGTCATAATCTTCTTCTGCATCAAAGGGAAGCGTATATGCTGCAACATTCCTGCAATAAATCACTCCCTATGCTGCTCATTTGGAATCTGTAATTTCAATCGATCCATCAATATATTGAATCTTTGATCGAAGTCCCATACTAATTCATTTGCCAACTTCTTGATATCTTTTAGTTTTGTACTGCAGTGCGACTTCGACTTCGACTTCTAGAATTCTTTCAACAAATATTTCCTAATCTCTGCTAATTTTCTAGTTTGTCCCACATGTGTAGTAGACCGATACTTCATATACCATAGTAATGTGTGCTCTCTAAATGTCGTTTCCAACTACACAATCTTTGCATCATCATCCTGGACATTCTTCACTATCCACATCGCTTCAAAAACAAACAAATGTTGTTATGTGTCCTATGAACCTGCTCCGTTAAAGACAAGCATCCTCAAAGTGGGATCTACTCCCGTCATCGTACTCTGCACAGTATTCGTCCCTGGTGATTTTGTATTTTCATTGAGCTATGGCTCATGTATCCTCTTTAAATTTTATGTTTAACTATTACTTGAACCATAACTACTTGCAGCAAACCAAGATCACAAGAAGAATAACCATGCACAAGAACACAAGAACTATCATGGGAAACCCTTCTCAACAAAGGAAGAAAACCCAACCAATCCTTTTCTATATTCCTCAAGAGAAAGACCTCCCACACCATGACCAAACCTAGCACACAAGAGGGTGTTGCAATTCTCATAATTTCAGACCACAACTTCTGAAATCATGAGATGACACAATGATAAGTGTGTTTCCTCAATGGGGATTCACCTTTATTTATATAAGACTTGTCACATCAAATGATGTATCTTTTGGCACAATAGGGCCGACCTCAATAACTAAAAATATAATTAATAATTACCATATTAATTATCTTTTAAATTAAGGTGGGGTTGACCTATACCCTTTACATTACAAATAGGGTTACAGGTAAGTCTGAATCTTGAACAATATATCAAGGGATCTCATACACCCACTAGTGCTCATCCACTAGGGGCACATCCATAGGGATGTCCATATATCTATCTCATTCTGTCTCACAGGAGAACCACACTCACTAGTGGTCAGCCACTAGGATCACGTTCACTTGTGCTCATCCACATGAACCGCCACTCAACAGATCTTATTTCCCACTACATTACACAAGAGAGTCATATGGAGTTCATCATCTCAACTCTCTGCTGAGAGGAGGCTAATACATTGTCTTCATCTCTATCTCGTGACGATGCACCCAACTCTATGGGAATTCACACGTTCACCTTGTGCTCAGCCACAGACACGTCCAACTCAACAAATCTCCTTTCTCACTGCGTTACACAGGAGAATCATATGGAGTTCTTCTCAACTCTATGTAAGGAGAAGGCTATCACTATGTTCCAGCTCTGTCTCAGATAGGAACCACACACCCATCTCAGGGGATCTCTCTCAGGTCTGTGTCCCGGAGGATGTCTCACGCAACTGTAATCATCAACAGGTGACACTAGCTAGTTTTGACTTGGTGTACTACTTCCACTACTTTGACTACCTTTACTACTATATTTACTTCCCTCACTAAGTACAAGTGAAACAATCTTAGATCTTACCTAAGTTCTTGGGGACACACATGGGGTCGTGGGTTTGATGCAAAGTTTGGCCTAAGCGGGATCTTTTTCTACTGGATTGAGTTGATAATCCTTTTCCTTTTCTTTCTCTTCTTTTCATGGTATTCCTTCAATATGGAGTATTACACTAATTCCTCTTTCCTCATTCTCACTGTGCTATCCTTCTCTCTTAGCCACAATCCTCTTCCTACTATATCTAAATCTTTTACCACTGCGAAATACTCTAATCTCTTTGTCTGTCGCACATTTCTCTTCTCTCGACATCCCCAGCCCATCTGTTCCTCATTCCTTCTCTTCTGCATCCCTCTTTTCCATACACTCAGACCATTCCTTGGTCATCCCCCAGTCCCCCTATGTGCGTGAAGGTGATTAGCTACTAGGGAAATCCGATTCCATCTTCATAACTCCCTTATCACAAAGAAACATATTAATCTAAAGAGATAATGATTTCAAGTATCTTATGTGCGGTCCTTTACATAATTATCTTTCAGTAGCACTATATGACTGAGTATAATCTATAGAAAACTCGGTAAATTAACCCACTAATATACTATCCATCTAGAAATCAACTGCGTGCGATATCTTATTACTTATGGTGTTCACTTCCTGAATCAACTCAGGGGTCCACCTCCTCGAAACCACGGTGCAGAAAGTTATGTTCTATTCTACTAATCTCTATATCCATTCAACAAAAACATTCGGGAAGTCAACAAATAAAATATCATGTAAATATGTGAATACATACCTCTGCAACCATTGTTCTGAACTAATCCACAGGTTCTTATTTTGGCTTCTGGGAAACTCATGCTCTCTCACCTCTAGCCACTGTTGGATCTCTTCCTTAGTCGACCTCCACATTCCCCTTAGTCATAGATCCCAGTCCCGACAAGGGAACCATTTGTTGGAACGCAGTGGGTAGACCCAGGGTTCGACATTAATTCACCAACAAAACCATAAAGATATCGACCCTTTCAGCATCACCCGCAAGCAGGTGAAGTCTCACCCAAGGTATCTATGGGGACTACAGGAACCAAGTTTTTGTAGTCGTGAAGGGACGTGAGGCATTCATTCTTACCATTCTACTTAACATTCATTCATTATACCATTTATTATGTGCGCAAAACCATCAAATATCATATTTGTATTAACCATTCATTCATTAAGTGTGCACAATAGCCAGAACAATAAATAAACACATTACAACATACACAAAGACACCATATTTAACGTGGTTCACCCCAAACTAAGCTACATCCCCAACGACGAGCTTATTATATTATTATTATTCAACATCATTTCTTACAAAAGGTGCACACTGTGCTCATACATGATAATCCAGTTCTACCCAATATGCTCTTGTCGTTCGCACATACAGTGCACACTTAGCTCAGAACTCACTCATCCATAACATACTCTCCTTCACCCAAGGTTCGACATTAATTCACCAACAAAACCCTAAAGATACCAACCCTTTCGGCATCACCCGCAAGTAGGTGAAGTCTCACCCGAGGTATCTATGGGGATTGCAGGAACCAGGCTTTCGTAGTCGTAAAGGGATGTGAGGCATTCATTCTTATCGGTCTACTTAACATTCATCCATTATACCATTTATTATGTGCATAGAACCATCAAATAGAATATTCATATTAACCATTCATTCATTAAGTGCGCGCAATAACCATAATAGTAAACAAACACATTACAACATACACAAAGACATAATATTTAATGTGGTTCACCCCAATTTGGGCTACGTCCACAAGGGAAGGCTTCTTATATTATTGTTCAACATCATTTCTTACAAAAGGTGTGCACCGCGCTCATACATGATAATCCATTTCTACCCAATATTCCCTTGTCGTTCGTGCATACAGTGCACACTTAGCCCAAAAATCACTCATCCATAACATACTCTCCAACTTAAAACTCAGACTCGAACTCGGACTCAGACTTGAACTCAGCCTAAAAAATTTAACACTTTTCCACCTCTTTCTATCCAAAACCCATACATATTTATACATTTACATTAGGGCTTAGCCCATTACAAAATGGACCAAAATGTCTAACTACTTCTAACTAACTTCCTCCTTTCACACGCTCTGTTCTTGAAAACGTGTTAACTATATTCCTTTCTTCTGCGGGTGTTTCTCTTTAGCCAACTTGTCACGTAATTTTCTATTGCACGATTCCCAAAACGGGTCCCAAAATGTCCTACTCTAACAAGCCCAAAACACTCACCTGTGGCTCATCCCGAGACACTTATGGCCTTTTTTCATGTCAGAATGAACTTCTGAAATGTTTCTCTTGCAGTCACAACCTTTTGTTCATTAATTCACCAACAAATGATAATCCAGTTCTACCTAATATGCCCTTTCCATTCACGCATACAGTGCACACTTAGCTCATAAATCACTCATCCATAACATACTCTCTAACTTAAAACTCGGACTCAGACTCGGACTTGAACTCACCCTCAAAACTTTAACACTTTTCCACCTATTTCGACCCAAAACCCATGCATATTTATATATTTACATTAGGGCTTATCCCATTACAAAATGGACCAAAATGTCTAACTACTTCTAACTAACTTCCTCCTTTCATGCACGCTACTTATGAAAATATGTTAACTGTCTTCCTTTATTCTGTGCATGCTAATCCTTAGTTGACTTGTCACATAGTTTGCTCCTACGCGATTCCCAAAATTGGTCCCAAAATCCTATTCACTAATCCTAGGCACCTACTAATCCTACTCACTAATTAGGCACCTAATAATCCTATCTCCTCACTATCTTTCCATCCCAATCTACCTCTGATTTGAGGACTTTGTGCTTGTGCATCTGTCAGAACATAAATCCCCGCTTCGTGGAGGGATCTAAATTCTCTAAGAGGATGAAATCGATGTCAGCTCCCATCTAAGGGTTAGATTTGATCTGATCTGTCCAAAGACCTACCAATGGAAAGGATGTGGTGACGGATTTCCAAACCATAGAATCAACTGAAGATTTGACTATTGTTTATACCAATATTCTATGACCATCCTGTGAAGATATTTGGATTTTAATACTATTCCCGAGAGAGAGTCATTTAGAGTGAGTTGATATAGGCTTCGTCCTACAAGGGACAAAGAAAATAAGAATATTTTTTTAACTCCCCGACCGCCAAGTTTCTTAGGACAAGAAACACGATTCCACTTGACCAAGGAGGTTCCACCAAAGGATTTTGACCTTGACCATAGATAATGAAAGCTCAAGGATTTTATTTTAGAGAGTATACCTTTGGGTACAACTGCGATGGTTTTCTAGTAGATAAGTATAGTCTCTAGGAAATATTTGATCAAGGTTAATCGACCTTCGCACGATAGAAGGCAGTTTCCCTAGAAGGACATACATGATTCAACTTTTTGAGGAGCCAGTTCCAGTCTTCTGCCTTATACTTTTCCAACTTAAAGTGAAAGCCAAGATATCTTAGACCAAATTCCATCTCTTTTTGCGAGAAAGGGAGATCTTTAGATAAGATTTGGGAGGAGAATTTTGACAGGTGAGATTGAATTATACATGATTTATGAAGATTAAATCCCATTCCCATGGCTTGGAAAAAATATCAAGAGTATTTTTCAAAGAAAAAAAATTACAGGACGTACCTTAGACGAAACATAGGATGTTGTCCACAAAGAGGAGATGAGTCAACAGTTCAGATCCAGAAACTCTAACTCTTGTCAACCTCTACTTGTCCCTTGCATCGACAATCAATATGCTAAGAGCCTCAACTATGAGCAAGAAGAGGAAGGGTGATAAGGGACACCCTTGACATAATCCTCGAGTTGCTTGAAAAAAACAGGAGGGAGAGTCATTTATCAACACAACAATTGATGTTGAGGAGAAACAACCCATTATCCAGTTTACTATGGAGAGATTCATACCCATTTTTATAATGACCATCCTTAGAAATTTCCAGTTTGTTGATGTTTGGACAACAATGAGAAGACATTCTCCCAGATTAATAATAATAATAATAATAATAATAAATAGTTATTATATTAGAGACGCATCCTTTCATGGATGGTCACCATATGTGCCTTTAGTTTCTCTATATATTTGGAAAATTCATCATTGTAATTACATCATCTTATACATATAGAATCAATCATATCATCTCATATACAATATTATCTCATATATAAAAATTTAACATGGTATTAGAGCGGGACTGAGCTTGATGCCCTCACAGGAGAGGAAAATGAGAGTAGAGTAAAGTGTTGGGAGTGTTAAATTTATGGGGTTGTTACAATTTCTATGTACAACATATTTACCTTTTACTCCTACCTAAATTATAGAAAGAATTCCATAAATTATGGTGGGTAGTAATTTCTAGTAAAAATGTCTAATTACCTAAATATAAAGAATGTACTGCTTATTTACTTCTACCTATATTTATGCAAAGAATCACATGAATTATGGAGGAACAATTTAACAAAGTAAAATACTATGTGGATGGATTATAACGAAATTAATGTTAATATTTGGGTAGTTATGGGAGGTATTCTCTAGCTATTTATAAGAAAGAAAATTTAATTTAATTTTCAAAGAGACGTGTCTCTTTGGATCAACTTAATATTACTATAAAAAGACACTTGAAAGACACAACAATAGAAACACATATTTTTCTCTCTCACACGTGGGAAGTGATCTAAGGAAGAGACCGAGGTTTTTAAGTAGTTGAATTTTTTTGAGTGTAATTACTTGGTAATGTTCTAGAGTTTACTAAAGTAATATCGTATATCATTGGAAGTAATTACCACTTGTGGAAAATTGTGCTTGTCTAAATTTAACACTAGAAAATCAACCTGGTTAGCCATATGACATCGAGTATATGATGGATGTGTGTTGGTCATAGTAGAAGTGGTATCATTTGCAAGGTCACTGTATATAGTTGTTCACATCCATGTAATGGAGAAGAAGAGGAGGTCAGCACATGCAGAGGGAGAAAATGACTCCAAAGACTATAAAGCCTCAGAGGGAGTCAAGATTCAGAGGGAGAATGCATACTCAAAGTGATCCTGATCTAAGAGAGAGTCAGTTTCTTAGAGACTTTCATTAAAAAAGGATCCCTCTTTAGATTTAGATTCAGATGGGAGAGACATCCTCCAGGATTGACAGACAGGAGGCTAGACCTTGAGGAGATATTAGACCTCCTAGAGAGGATTCCCTTGTTTCAGTGAAGGAAGCCAATCAGAAGGACTGGGATGTGGACCTTTTAACATTAATTCCAAGACATTTACATTGGTTGAAAACAAAACATTTGTTGAGATACCTATGTGGTATGAGTGGATATGGATTGAGATATTCCTCAGATGGAGATGTGAAGCTGCAGAGTTATACAGAATCTGACTGGGCAGGGAGTGTAGTGGATCAAAAGTGTACTTTCAGATGTTGTTTTAGTATGGGATCATTGTTATCTCATGGTTGAGAAGGGAGAAAACATCAGTGGCACTCAGTACAACAAAGGAAAAGTATATAGCAACTAGTATTGTAAGCCGTGAAGCAGCGTGGCTTTAGAAGTTTCTTGCAAGACTTCATCCGAGACATGATACAAAAGGGAGTTGTGAATCTCTAGTACACATCCATAAATGAGTAGCATCAGACAGACATTCTCCCAGAGTGGTCATGTTGATTTTACTGAGGAGAATGATACATTCACTCACAAGATTAGTCATGCCAGTTTGGCTAGTGGTGAATGGCCCATGCGTAGTATTTCTCCTTAGTCATGCTGATTTGACAAGGAGTGGAAAAGACTCGAGGTGCTCTCGGTGGCTACATTGGGAAAAAATTCTACCAGAGTCGTCATGTTGATTTGACTGAGGAGAATGATACATTCACTCACATGATTAACCATGCTAATTTGGCGAGTGATGAATGGCCCAGGTATAGTCTTTCTCCTTAGTCATGCTGATTTGAAAAGGAGCTGAAAATACTCGAGGTGCTCTAGGTTGTTTCATCGGTCAGACATTATCCTAGAGTGGTCATGTTGATTTGACTAAGGAGAATGATACATTCAATCACAGGATTAGCCATGCTGATTTGACTAGTGGTGAATGGCCCATGCATAGTCTTTCTCCTTAGTCATGCTGATTTGACAAGTGTAAAACACTCGAGGTGTTGATGTTTCTCTAGGTCGCTGCATCGGGAAGACATTCTCCTAGAGTGGTCATGCTGATTTGAATGAGGAGAATGATACATTCACTCACAAGATTAGCCATGTTGATTTGGCTAGTGGTGAATGGCCCAGGGCGTTGATGTTATCCAACTATTAACATTGGGAAGACATCTTGCCAGAGTAGCCATGATGAATTGGTTGAGGAGGATGATACATTTACTCACAGTATTAGCCATGCTGACTTGGATAGTGATGAATGGCCCATGCACAATCTTAGAGACTCGAGGTGCTATCACATTCCTTCTCTAGGTTGGAGTGATTTAAGTTGATCACAAGAGCATGTGAGGAGAAGTATACATTAATTGGGTGCATGCAGGAGATGATTACATCAACAAAGGATCATTGATAAGTGTAAGATGGAGTTGGCCTCAGAGTTCGAAATAAATAATCTTGGCATGATGCATAATGTCTCCCTAGCCGAGAAGGAGTGTTGAAGTTAGAATCATCGGGCAGACGTTCTCCAGAGTGGTCATGTTAATTTGATTGAGTAGAATGGCACATACACAATATTATGGACTAGATGTGCTCGAGGTGCAAAATGCCTCCCTCGTTGAGAGGGAGTGTTGATGTTTAGAAAACATTGGGAAGACATTCTCCCAGATTAATAATTAATAATATAATTATTAATTATTAATAATAATATTAATATAATAATAATAATGATAATAAATAGTTATTATATTAGAGACACATCCTTTCATGGATGGTCACCATATGTGCCTTTAGGTTCTCTATATATTTGGCACATTCATCATTGTAATTACATCATCTTATACATACAGAATCAATCATATCATCTCATATAATATCTCATATATAAAAATTTAACACAGTTAACCCTGCCATAGGCCTTGGAGAGATCGACATTGAGAACTATTGTCGATTGCTTTAGGGTTTTGATGGAATGTAGTGCTTCCTAAGCCAACAAGACTGCATTGTGAATTTGTCTGCTTTGTAAGAATCCGAATTGTTCCTTCGATATGATGTTATTCAGGATAGGCTTGAGCCTTATTGCAATAATATTTGCTGTCAATTTATAAATTACGTTACAACATGAGATTGACCTATAGTCGTCAAAAGATATACCCTTCTGTTTTTTTGGAATTAGCACAAGGAAAGTGGAGTTGAGAGATCCAAGCACGTTACCAGAAGATTTTGACTCCCTCACTACTTTTAACAAGTCATCCTTTAAAAAATTGTAAAATCCTAGGAAAAATTCGACAATGAGTCCATCAAGACCCGAGCTTTTCCTTTTTTCATGGAGGAGAGGGCTCCTAAAAATTCCACTTCTGAAACCTCCTTGTCAAGTGCTTTGTTCACGTCTTCTGAAAAGACTTAGGGGAACACTGAGAGTGCATCCAATATCTCTTTTATTGGGTAATATTCTTTCTCCTTGTAGAGGTTCTAAAAGAAATGAACACCTTCTCTTGCTATGTCTTTAAAGGAGTGTACCATTTCACTAGAGACCGATTGATTTTACCATATTGAATTAAAATTTGTCCTATAGTTGGCATAATTATGGAAGAACTTTGTATTTCCATCACCTTATTTCAACCATATCGCTCGACTCTTTTGTCTCTAGCTGGATTCTTCATTTAAAAGGATAAAGTGTTGACATGCCTCTAGCTCATGTAGTCGAGTGAAATAAAATTTCACGGCAGAGCCCTCCGCACCCCCAAAAAAAAATTCTTCTATGTTTGCCTCCACTTCCTTTAAGGCAACTTGCATTGACTCTTTGTACTTTTTGTTCCATCCTTTCATTTATTTTTTAACTTGTGCTATGTTCTTCACAAACTGGTGCATATAGGATGACGAGGGACCCTTAGGGAGAGGAATCCACTTTCCCTTAATGAGTTTAACAAATTCTTCTTTCTATATCCATATAGGATTAAACATGAAAGGATATGGTAGCTTGGTCGAGCCTGCATCCATATAGAGAATGATAGGGGGGTGATCAGAAAGGCCACCCATAGTAATACAAGACTTAAAGAGAAAATATATGGAAAGAAGGTATTCGGACACCAGAAAACGGTCAAGGCACTTTCTAATTGTCGTGTCCCCTGAATGATAATTCCTCCATGTTGGGACAATCTTGATGGGTTCCAAGTCTGTCAACTTCGTTTTCTCGAAGAATGACATGAAAAAATTGCTCAGATTGTTAGGACGAGCTGATATGCCCCAAATTTCCCTAGTGGACAGTGTCAAATTGAGGTCCCCACCCACAAGGGTAAAATGATTGTTTAGAAACTTCGATTCCACTAATTCCTCCTAGAAGGCTTCTCGATTCACGTATGGCCCATATACATTGGCTATTATGATCCCTATACCTACTGATTTGTTCCCCAACTGGACTGAAATGACATAGTTGTGTGAGGACATTAGAAAGCATTGTATGCTAGGATCCAACCTGTGAGTAATCCCCTTGATTTTCTATCTCCATCCAAATTGAAGAAAGACCAAGACTTCAACCAGGGATCAAAGAAAGACCTATCTCTAATCTTGTCTACCATAGTTTCTTGAATTAAAATTACATCTAGACAGAGGCTCAAAATGAGTCATTTGAGGGAAGTCTATTTGCTGGCACCCACTACCCCTCTAGCGTTAAATGATAGGAATTTCATGGAGGGGCCCTCTTGGGGGATTTTCTTCCTCCAAAATCCCTCACTATTTTTTACTGCATACCTTTCTTGATGTCCCGAGCAACCTTTTGTTGTGCTCCAAGAAGATGGGACTTACGTCCCACCAAATTATGTGTTGGAGCATCCAAGGCAAGACCACCTGCCGAGGAGGACCCCTCCTTCTTGGTTTTGGACCTGAGAGAACACCCGCTCATATTTGAGATAACCCCTGACATGGAGGAAGGAGGAGATACGTCCATAGAGTATGAGGAATTAACGGACCGAGGGTTGGGCCTGGGGGGTGAGGGGGATAACGAGAGGGAGGCGGGATGGGGAAGGGGTGAGGAAAGGAGAGGAACAAGGAGAGGGGATAGGTTCAGGAGGGGAGCAAGGGGGAGGAGGACCATGGGGGGGAGAGAGTGGAGGGAGGGTAGAGAGAGTCAAAACATCACCAAAGATACCCAAAAATTCCAGTGGGTATAAGGACAGGGACACATCTGAGGAAGGGGGAAGGGAGGGAGAACAAGAATCAGAGTCACAAGAAATCATACGTGCATCCTTTTGCATAGATACTAGCGTCCCCATTTTTGAATCACTGATTGGTCGTGGACCAATGTCATCACCTATTAAGGACAGAGGCTTGGCTGAAACTTTCAAATTTTTTCTATCTCCTTCTGCCTCTATAGGAGTATTTGCCATTTTTTTTACCCAAATATTTTTTTCCTTTACTAGTTAGGGACGTGGTCTACTATAATGGGCTTGTAAATGGCCCACTTCATGACATGAGAAGCAGCGAAACACCATTTTCCAATAATCAATTTTTTGGACCCATTTGAGATCTCCCATTACAAGGTCCAGTTCTTCCAATAAAATGTCACGTAAGTCCACCTCTACTAGAATCCAGGCCCATCGTCGATCTGTATTGGCCTCCCCAAAGGATGCCAACCCATAAAATTTTCCAATTTTATCCCTTATTGCTCGAACAAGGGGTTCATTCCAAAACATAAGCGTTGACTTAGGTAAGATGGCCCAAACACACATATCATAAACTGAACCACGGAGCAGAATGAAATTTACATCCTATTTCTGCAAAGTAAGATCAGAGAGGCCCCATCACCAATTCATGTGCATAATTTTCTCCACCTCACCCTCTGAAACAAAATTGAAGTAGAGCCACCCTCTAGGTAAGATATGAAAGGCTAGTGCGTAATCGAGCTCTGGAACCCAGAATTTCTGAACCCGTTGAGTGAATGCAAGGGCTTGAACGTTCTTCCTGCAGAATCTACCCAAAATGGTTTTCCCATGGAGGGAGGGGATGTCATCCAAAGAAACATATTTCTCGACAACCATTGTAGACTTGTCACTTAACACTACGCGCTCAAATGCATGTGCATGAAGAGACTTTTCTTCTCTCTTATTTTCTTTGAGAGTTAGATCCCAAGGGGTCCTACGACTAATGGGGCGAAGGAAGCGACAAAGAGTTTGGAGGAGCAGGGATGGAGGAGGAAACATGAACGGGGAGAGGGGAAAGGGAAATCCACACTGAAACTGATGAAGATATGCATGGAGGGGGATTAGGGGAAGCCTCGAGAACCGCATGATCCGATTTCGAGGGAGGATGAACTCAATCCTTTCCTACACAATCCAACCATCCACCTGGAGAAATCGAAAAAGCACCATTGTCTATGGATACCAATGATATATAATTCTGACGGATAATGAATTCAGAGTCAGAGGGAAAACTTGCCTCTTCGTCTAAGAGATCTTCCTCAAAGTCCAACTGTTCAGTATCCATAATGCTTGGATACAGATAGGAAACACTTGTTTCCTCCTATAAATGCGAGCACAAATGAAAAAATAAATGAGATAGGGGAAAGGACCATGGAGATGTCACATGGGCTCGGTTAGAGCCCCACCTAGAGCCTACAAAGAAAACTTACCGTGACAAGACAGATTTTATGGAGGAAGAGATGGAAGAAAAAAGTTCGTCGATTGTCTGAGCCGCAGGCATGAGGGCTCCAGAGGCCCTACAAACGAAACCTCAGTTCCATCGCCAAAACCGTAGAGATCCAATTTCAATCAAGCTATATAGTGATAATAATAAAATTAACATTGACCTTCATGTGTCATATAAATATATGCATGAATAATAAACAATCAAATATATCATAATTAACATCTTTAAATAATTACTATTTTTTTTTTTACAACAAACCCCATTCCATCTACATTGAAGTGAACTATACAAATTTAAAAACAGAGCAATGAATAATGTAATAAAAAACCAAATGTTTTTAATTTAAAAAAAAGAATGTCATTGATCTAAAAGTTGGTTTCTCCAACCCTTTGGAAAAGAGAACAAAAAAGAGTGGAAAAATAAATTGTTTATTCTCATGACCTTCCATTTGGAGGGCTACTTTGGTAATAATAGCATCATCAATAGTGAAACACAATAAAGGAATAAGAACCCTTTGTCCATTTGTTTTTTGTCTCCCTATACTCATGGCTCAATTGGGTTGTTCACGATGCTGATGTTGATGATCTTGGCCCCCTTGTTTCCTTGAGAGTTAGTCCAAACTTTTTTTTTCTTGTCTCCCCATATTCATGGTTCAATTGGGTTGTTCATGATGCTTGATGAGCTCGACCCCTTGTTTTCTATGAGTTTTCACACAAATCTGGGGTTTCTTAAACATATCTTCATTATTTTTGGGAGTTAAGTAAGGTAGTTAGAAAGGATTATTTTATAAACATGTTTATTAATTTTTCGTTGTTATTTTTTTATTAAATTTTCAAAAAAAATTCAAAATTTTTAGTAAAATTATACATACACACATGTTCTCAGATGGGGTGTTAGCATGTCAACCCTCGTGATGAACGTTGCATGTACCTCACCACCTCATGGCTTAGGATCCGCCAGCTGATGACAGACATGGCTTGTGATGACATCTCTTCCCACATGCAAGAAGATGGAGTCTTATCCTCTTGAAGGGGCATTGATCTAACATTCAACCACAATGTAGACTTAGTTATGGTCATGCATGGAAACCAATAGCTAGCAAGAAGATGGAGTCTTATCCTGTTGAAGGGGCATTGATCTAACATTCAACCACAATGTAGACTTAGTTATGGTCATGCATGGAAACCAATAGCTAAGACCAGGAGTATTTTAATGGCCTTTCCACCGGCCTCTTGTCTGGACGACTGTACCTACACCAACATTTAGTCGAAGGGAAAGCCCAGTTATGGATTCCATGGTGTCTAATTCTTGCACGCAGAGCGCATTGGGAACATGTACAAGACACACAACAAGGCATGAGCCAACATTCACGGTGATAATTTGAAGGCTATAGAAGGCAAGGTTAGGCAGGGCATTTGGAAAATGTGCTTTTCAATTCTTCTTGGGAATTATCGGACCCTAGAGTAACCTCTCTAGTCACTTCAAGCATGCTCCCACCCCAGACGTTTTAGTTTCTTCACCTCGACAAACCTTATGGCCAGAGGCGGTCCAGGTAAATGAGATCGACATCGTGGGAGGTGGCTCCCAATTCCTCGTTCCTAATAGGATTCCATGGCTGCTGCCAAGAGATTTCACTCCCACACCTCTTTCGAGATCAGAGTAGAAATGGAGTTGATCGAGGAAGACATGAGACTGGACAAAACCTTAACCAATGATGAGGAGGTAGATGGTGAATTTACCCATTGGATTCCAGATGTCAATACCTCATGTTCTAGGTAAACTAAGTATCATCGAACCATCGATGTTTATCGGCATGTGAAGACCCTGCTGGGGAAGGTAATGACAAAGAGAAGGACGGTCTACAACGAGATACAACTCTAGCTGGAATACCCGAAATTGTAAATCAAAGTTGTCGATCAGAAAATTTCCCTCCTGACTAAGTGTACGGTGGGTTTGGATCTCAACGAGCCTAGGGATGACCAGGTTCTTGAGGCATATGTGCCTCCTCCTATTTAATTTTAATGGTCACTCCTTCAATTTTTTGTTTTTTCATAATCTGGGCTAGGCTAGACAAGCAAGCACCTCAACTCCAGACTTGGGAACAATGGCCTCTACATTTTTGTAATCCTGTAATTAATGACTAGTTATGTTATGGTAGAAGTAAAAATACACATAAAAACAATTATATGGCATATGGCTTGGGTTTCCATGTGGTAGGCCAACTGCTCGATAGTTGTATTATATTTTTGTTATTATAATTTTGGTTATATATATGTGTTTGTGTTTATATAAATAATCAATAAATTATATAAAAACATGAATAAAATTATTATAAAATATATATATTTGAAATATTTTGAATTTTTCTTCTAAAATTTTTAAAAAATATTATATAATTTATTATAAATATAATTTTTGAAAAATATTTTTATTACATTATGAATATGCAAATTTATTATATTATTTTTTAATTATGTTTATAACTTAGGATGAAACATCATGGTTTTACGAGTAATTATAACTCTTCTCTTTTAACTAGAATGTGGATGTGGAGCAGAGCATGGAATTTCAAGGTGAAGGAAGGATAATCTAAATTCAAAGTATCGATTATGAAATATTTAGTGTAAATTATGAATATGTAAATTTATCGTGTACGGAGTAAATACAAATTTTCCCCAAATCATTTATGGTTGAATATGAATGCATAGCACTAAAAATCAAGATGGAAGAAGCATAATGTATAGTTCAAAGTACTTATCATGAAATCAAAATGTTCTTGAACGTCAATTCTCGACTAGATAGAGTTTATCGAAAATTTTGAGAAATAAATCAATCTCAAAACTTGAAGAAAAAATCATGTAATTGGAACATAGTTTGTATGCTCACTTTGCAAGGGTGGAAATACTATTAAACTAGAGCAAAAGAGCCTATTTTGAAGAAGACGTTTCCATGAACAATAATTCTCTAAGATATAACAAACCTATATTCGAAGAAGGTTTTCAAAGATGAGAAAAGAGTAAATGACTCAACCATGGATTTGAGGAGTTATTGAAATTGAAAGTAATGGAAATGATTGATCTCATGGGTTTTGATTTTTAAGTTTTATATTCTGTTTTGTAAAGTTAATATTATCCACGCTCTAATGATCGTAAGTATACTCGTCTATTATAAAGAAGAGAAGTAAATATAGTCATTTGAGTATAAACAAAGCTACTTATTAACCACATGTATAATAGATTTATACAACATAGACTAAGAAAGTCCCAATGAGCATAATAATGATATAAGAAGCACTAAGCAAGAATAATGATTTACATATTTATCAGTGTGTAAAACCCACTTTAGGGTTTCTTTCTTACCACTTTCAATTTCTCCTTTTCTCTCTTACTTTAACAAGGAATTCACATGTAATTAAAATTTATAGGAATTCCTTTCTCAAACCAGGTTATCTAAGGTTTGGAAAATATTTGAGTAGCCAAGGGTCCTTGTTGGGTATGTGTTATATTCTTTGCATGACTAGATCTAGTTTCCGTATTGAGCTAGGCGTGTGGGGGGTCATAGGGGGGTGGAACCCCCCTGCATGGGGGTTCGGGGGCAACACCCCTGGAAAAAAATTGATGTTTTTTGCGTCCATTTTTAGTGGTTTTTCAGCACGTGTTTTTTGCCGATGATTTTCTGATTCTGGTTAAGTAATTGGGGTTGTTGACTAATCCGGGTCAATGGATTATGGGTTTTGGATGCCACGAGATCATATATATATATATGTTGTTTTGTAAAAAATAAAGATATGATGAATAGAATATTAGAGGTGCGGCTCTAAACTATTTGTTGGTTTTCTCGATTTGGGTTTCCAAGGTAACATATTTGTGTAATATGTGTGTGTGTGTGTGTGTGTTGTTGAGGAAAAGATATGAAATGCTCTTACTCAAACATTTTAGATCCTTCTTGGCTAAAGCAAGATAGATGGGAATATCACCCTATGTTTATAGCCATCAAAACTGATATCCTAATTCACAAGTATTGTTTACAAGTGCTTAGGCTGTTTTTTTTTTTATAATTAAAAGCTTGCTGAAAAAATCATTTTTTTATGTAATTTTCTAAACATATCAGATGCTGAAATAAATATAGAGACAAAAGTAAAGACACTAAGTCAATAATCAACACATATGAGACATAAAGCAATCCTTTATTTCATTCCAATCCATCAAAGAATCGTTCTCTTTACAAAATTTCCTGAGGAAGTTTTGGACCAAAGTCAAACTTAGACGTCCCCGATGAAACATACAAAAGAACTTCTGAAAGAAAATAAAAAAATGAACTTGAAAAGATGCATCAACTTGCCACAGATTGTTTCCCACTAGACTCTACACAATAGCCTTTGTCAGTCATGAAAACTAATTCATAAACAAACAAGTCTACATAGACTATCAAAGATAGATCAACACCTCTGAAAATCAAGTGTTTGACTGATGTAATTCAGCCCCGAATCTTGCTGTCTACAATAGGACCCTGCTATCATAAAAAAGAATTAGGATTCTAATGAATTAAGGAATGAATGAAAACTGAATTATCTCAACAAAAATTCAAAGAGCAAACCTTAGTATGCTTCTCCTTCTATTCTCCTCTTGTTCCTCCCTTTCCTTTTTCCTTTAAAAAAATTAGAATTGGTTGAAGTAGTTGAACTACTTGATTAGTTAATTTAACTAAAACTCAACCAAATTTTTAGTTAGGGGGAAAAGTAATAAATCATAATAAGGGTTTTTAAATAAATAATAACTAGTAGGTGGGACCCCTTATGACTCCCTTTAGTTTTTAACAATCATAACACAACTAGTTAATTAAACAAAACATCCCTCCTTGTGACTCCCATCATCACATTCATATTTGACAATTTATCTCAATGATATTTGAAATTATTTCCAAAATATATTACTCATATATCCAAAAATAGTATGTTGTCCAAAAACTTTAGAAGTCAACTGTTCTCAACAATTAATAAATAAATAAAAATTTAAAATCCATATTTCCCACTCTGAGATGAAATCCTTCCATTGTTGCTGCTGTCACCTTTTGATCTCTCTGAATTTTCCTTAGGCTGTGCTGAGCCTTTAGGCCTAATCTCGCTGATCACATGAGAGAAATCATCCCTCAAATGCATGCAGGAGGACACAGATTTATCAGATCCATTGTAGGGTGAGGAAGGGGCAGCAATGGCTTTTCCTTTGTCAAGGGCATGGTGGGCCTCAGTTATCAACCTTTCACTCGCATTAGAAGACTGAATTGGTGAGTGGACATGGGTAGCTTGGACAATTTTATTGATAGGTGGGGGAGAAGGTAAAGACAAATTGGGCCAGCCACGATGTTGGGAGACTGCCGGGTGGACAATCTCTTGCCATCCATCATTTTCAGGAACTTCAGGTTACAATGAGACATGAGGGGTCACGAGGATACCAGGGACCTGCAAGGCTTGGAAGGGAGGACTTTCAGGCCTAGGTTGGACCACTCCTTTCCCAATCCAATTAAAAAACCTAGCTTGAAATCGTTGGCCTAAGTCTTGCGAGTCAACATCAAAGTGAATGGAGAATCTTGGCCTTCTAGAGCTCCTATTCCAATTACCTCTTCCTCGGTTACCTCTGCCATGGCTACCTCGACTGAAAAAGCTAATTCCTGTATGCATAATTGATTATCAAATAGTTTCTTTAACAACCATACATGACAACTCCTTTTAAAATATGAAATAAATTTTGGCTCAACAACATATCAGACTCATGCAATCCAATCCATACAAATTGTTTAATCGTTGTCAATGAGTAGGGGGTGGAAAAAGGTTCTAGGATGTGCGAGGGGTTGTATTGAGCGAAAAATGTTAAAATGAGGGGGAAAAGATCACGATTACTGCTCACAGACAACAAACAATCAACTATAATGTAAATCAAAGAACATATCACTGTAATCCATCCTTGCGATCTTAAACTGTCACAATACAGAGTTCTTCTTAACTGTAATTAAACTTTAGGAACAAGGAGTGGATAATGGATATGGGAAGGCGAGGGGAATGTAATTAATGAAAAAGTGAAATAGTGGTAGGGGAAAAGAGCGGATACTGTTTGAAAAAATCCATTAAGTAATCCATAAAACAAATCTGTAAATGCAAATGATCCAACACTAACCAAATGATTACTGTGATCAATTAAACAATCATTGTGTATAATTTAACCATTACTGTGTGTTAACTTGCTCACTGTTCACATTTAAATCTTTCACACAGTGTCATTATACTCAAAATAACATGCCTTCCAAAACAACCTGTATAAGAATTATGTTTCCTCTCATTTGTCCTATTATATTTAAAACAAATTTCAAATGAACACACAGTGACTTGTTTCACTCTGTTCGGCATCCAAACATCGACCACTACCCATGAATTATCTCCTCAAATCAAACATAGACACAAGTTATTTTGAAATTGTACCTGATTCCATTCCTCTAATCAATTTAACAATTAAATTGTAATGAAAGCATATTGTTATAAAACTCGTGCCCTTCTTTGATGCGATGCATGATATCCATAAAACATACACAACAGACAACTAAGTCACAACTACCATGATTTTAAATTAAAATAATCTCGATTGTCAATTAAAACACACAGTAACAACAACCATCATTTCAACTTATACTATGCTGTGGGAAACACACAACCCAACGCATAATGAAAAGAGGCATACTCCCAATCAACCAATTAACCATGTTGAGCTATCAATTCGACTGTTATAATACATAACACAACGAATAAATACCAATAATAAAAACCACTATCAACGCTATTCCATCAACTCTGTAATTAACCCGATCAACAAGGACGAGCCAATAATCAACCCCATTGGAAATATTACCCAACAAATATAATAGTCAACCAGATGACCGACAAAGTGTGACTGCGAGTTAATCAAAATCGGGCTCGGTACCAATGAAAACATGAAAATAGTCAAGGGTTCGTTCGATCATTGAAACACAAAGAGACCGTAGTCGACCATATCAACATCAAGTGAGAACCCTTCGAAACAACACGGTGGACACACAAGCCATATAACCATTAGCTTGTATGACAGGGTGACAGTTCACACCAGGTAGGAGAGACTATGAACAAAGGAGCAGAGAATCCTTACTGGCCAGTAATAACCCTTAGAACATGCATGGGTATCACCTTGGTGGTTTTCCCAAAAAAATGAATAATGATGGTAAAAAAATGCAAAGCCATGTAATAACAACCAACCCTAAAGCAAGCATCTTGGCATAATAGCCACCATAACTAACTATGCAGAAATCAAAACCATACACAAGCCCACAACCAGGCAAAAACGATAGTAGTGACCCAAGGTGGTTCAAAATCAAACACAACAACCCCAAAAAATGACTGGGTGTGTTTACAAGAACTGTGTGGAGACAACCAACAAGTCTGAACCAAATGAAACCCTCCAAAAAAAACCCATAAAGACAACAGAGAGCCTTCATGGCTTCCACCACTTAGAATAATCAATGAAACAATGATTTAAACCATCCAATTTTTCCATTTGCAATGGATAACACACAACAACCATTCCAGAGAAACATCATGAGTTTACACAGTTTCCAACGTCAAGAAAATCATAGACCAACACATCATCAAGACAACATCTATTTCATAAACAGAGCGAGTTCATGGATGGCGAAAAAAACATACATGTAACCAAATAGCCTTAAAAATGTGAGCTTGGTCGAGCAGTTCTTTCCTCACCTGAAAATCAGAGCTTAACCATAGCGAACAACAATTGAACAATAACCAAGCTAGGGTGACGACTAGTGGGAGAGGTATGGAGTGAGGTGCAGTAAATGCATGTATCTTCCATCCTCTACTCATTCAATTACTTAGTACACGACAACCAACCATCAATTAATCCATGCATTGAAACTAACATCCATTACTTGACAAGTGCGCCACCCTATCCATACTAACCAATGTCTAAAACCATAACATATATCACATGCGCTCCATATATGACTCAATAATAATCGCATAGCCACTAACATCCACTAACATTGCTAGTTAGGACTAACATCAACCCTTTTAATTTTCAAATGCATATAGTGTAGCATAGTATAGCATAGTTTAGTTTCTTCTCCTTAGATTTATTCCATATTTCTTTTATCTTTTGTCATGAATAACATGTGTTTTGTGCAGGTGTAACATGTGATAGATCAGGACACCAATATCATTGTAATAACAGTTCACATAAGCCATCATAACATTGAATTGATAATTTAGAGTAACGAAACCCACAAATAGCATGCATTATCCATCTTCCATTTGTCGCAAATAGAACCAGTATTTCATCATCAATCATGTACAGCCCTGCAATAATCATCAAACAACAACATAAAATGTATAACAAGATTATCTTTGATCTTCCAATCTAGAAGGGGGTCCCACCTACTAGTATTATATATATCATTAGCTTATAATAACAAACTTTTAGCAATACCTTGCGGGTGAAATCCTCGTTGCGATTTTTATCGTCAACAAACTGGCGACTCCACAGGGAAATTTGTTTTCAATAGATTTAGAACCCCTAACACATGGTTTTGCAGACCAAGAACAAAATATCAAGATGATATAACCAGGATGATTATGCAATAGGGGGAAGTGAGCAGATTTAATGAAAAAATGACTGGGAATTTGGGAATAACTTATGAAAAATGTTAAGTATGAGGGGGTTTATCCCTATATGCATAATCATTCAACCAGAACCTTCTCTTTACTTCAAGGATAAAATTTTATGGACTTTCTCTTTTAGACTCTCAAATGGATGAAGAATTGGAAAGCAGAAGCGGGAGATAACTAGTTTCTTTATAAGACAACAGTGAAAGCAGATAACAAAGTCAAGTGATTTCAGGGGGAACATCGTAACAACTGTGTAAGCTTGATTCTTATTTACTAACAATATCTTGCTGGAGGGTCACTATGGAAAAACTGATCCAACAACTTATTCTTGACCCAAAATCAACTAAAAGGTGAAAAAGCAATAAAAATCATGACATAATTAAAATTGCAAACTTTAAAACAACATAAATGTAGTGACAGAAATGTAAAAGCAACATGAAGTTATTAAAAACAAAAAGAAGAAATCAAACTATAAAGAAGAAATAAAAATAGTGAAAAAAAATGAAAGCAGAGCTAGACTACTAATATACAGGAAATCCAAACAACGTTAAAGATTTTCAAGTTGGTTCCATGTAACGTTTCAAGTGAGAACCGTTAGTGTTGTAGGAAAACAATCGTTCTTGTAAATCTTTTGAAAGGACCGAGCCATAGTTTTTGAAATTTTGAATGTCTTCCCCTATCAACGTGGGTTGAATCCTAGAGAAGTACTTTTTCATTGAATTTAAATTTGACAGTCTTGACACTCTTATTGAAATACTTCTTAACAGTCCGTTGTATCCTTTTTATATTATGCAAGGAAAACATCCTTTGCTCTTCTAAGGCTAGGAGTGCATTTATCCTTTGTGAAACATAAGAATAATTTAATTCTTCGATCTGTAGCATCAACCTTAAGGAAGAAAGTTCCATATCAACAAGAAGGAGGGCTTCTTGACCATAAACAAGCCAGAAAGGAGTGCAACCAGTGCTTACCTTGGCGGTAGTTCAATCTACCCAAAGGGCGTAAGTGAGGAGAGTGTGCCATTGACAAGGATGATATTCGATGAGCCTTTTAACGATTCTTACCATATTTTTGTTGGTAGACTCAGCTTGCCCATTTCCTTGGGGATAATAAGCTGATGAGGTGAAATGTTTAACCCCCAACTTAGCTAAAAATTGGGTCAGTTTAGCAAAAATAAAAGCGGGACCATTGTCTATAATAATTTCCATTGGAAGACCAAATTTGGAAAAGATGTTATTTTCAAGGAAATTAATTACCCGATCGTCTGTTGAATGCTTAAGTGGGACAACTTTAGCCCATTTTGTAAAATAGTCTGTTGCTGTCAAAATAAAAACTTGTCCTGCTGAAGATGGAGGATTAATAGGACCAATAAAATCCAATCCCCACTTTGAAAAGGGAAAGTCTGGGAGGATAGGTTGTAATGGCATGGCTGAAAGGCGTTCTTTCCTAGAAAATTTTTGGCACTTGTCACAAGATCTTGAAAAAATGTAAGATTTACGAAAGATTGAAGGCCAATAATATCATTTTCTAATAATCTTGAAAGCAATGGTTTTAGCAGAAAAATGGCCTCCTGCATGAATGACAGAATTTGAATAACCATGAGTTTCTTGTAATAGTTTCTATGTGTCCTCATTGTTTACACAGTGAATCAACACACCATCAGAATATCTTTGAAGCAAGAGGTCTCCTATAATGACATATCTTGCAGATTCAAGACAAAGCCTTCTCCTTTGATGAGTGTCTAAGTTGTCTGGACATATTTGGTTTTGTAAATAGTAAATTAAATTCTTATACCAGGGATGTTCAGACATTGGGAGTATTTGATTATCAATTCCCTTCTTGGGTTATCTGAATTATTGACCCAGGGTTCATGTCATTTGGGGTTCCAACAAAGCCTCTAAAACTATCGGCCCTCCTGGTAAACCAGAAGGCAACACAACACCCAGAAGGCACTGTACAATCTCACCTGAGATAGCTTTAAATGGGTGGCTGTGAGACTCAAATGTTCATAGCCTAGGATAGAGTAGGGGACAGGGGTTTCTTGATTAACGCCAGATACCGTGATCTGTAAGAAAAACTACTTATTCCTTGGAGTTGCATACGTATATCCCACAGTGTAATTTAAGCAAAGTATAACCAGATTCATAACAATGTATTAACTCATTCATCAAGCTTAACCCATAATTGTTGAAAGAAAGAAGAGACATGCATACATTCAACATATTAAATGAGTATTACCATGGTTCACCCCCCTCCTGGGCTATGTCCACAAATATTTGTCTCTTGGCTCTTTTATTATGGAAGTTCTGCATTCCTGGCACCATGCGCTTACAATTATCCACAAAACTGGGTAAGATCTATGTGAGGCAAACTAGATCGCACCAGGCTCCACAACCTACGGTCTAATCCTCAGATCTACCTTCCCCCATATCTCCTTTGCTCAATAGATTACATAATTGGTTCATACAGCTAAAACCATTACATATCGCCTACGCTCATGCGTAGTTATAGTATCCAAAACTGAACTCAACAACCTAACTCTCGACTCTTGTCTCTCAACAAATACAATATCATTCATCCAAACAAAAATAAAAAACAACAACCACTATATGATACTTTCGTATCTATATTTATACATTTCGGTCTCTTCGACCATTTACAGAATATTATCAAAACCCTAACCCTTCTTACGTTAGGTCTTTCTCCCATGCATCCTGTTCTTCCTCCATCTGTCACTTTCCTTTGTGCACGCTTTCTTGCATGTACGCGTGTTGTTCTTTTGCCAGTTGTTACTTCAGTTTTCTGGATACTTTCTTTCCCATGATCGTTCTTCTGTCCCCTTTGGCCTGGTGCCAATAGGCCCCCAACAATGACATGTGACTTGTCCCGAGTCACCTAATTTCTCTGTGCTTCCGTGATCTCCTTGGTGATCATATGGAATTATTCCTGCAACTCTGCTGCTTTTGTTAGTGCCTACATGGTTTTCTCCTTAATGGTGTCGGCTATCTAAGATGCCACTTCCTTGCTCATCAGTCCTGTGAATTCTAAATGAGTCTGTGTTGTTTGGTTTCTGGCTTCTTCTTCTTTCGCAAGTACTTCTTCTACCCGTTCCTGCAATGGTTCTATTTGAGCATGGCGCTCTTGTTTCTGTGTTTGCGCAGTGATAAGTTTTGCCTGTATCTTCTTCAACTCTTGCATTCCCTTGACTCGTTCCAGAATTGGTATGGTCTTTTGTCACTGCTTGAGTTCTTGGATCGTTGCATTGATCCTCTCATCCTCCTTTTCCTAGTGTTGGACTTGTGTATCCTCTTCCATCCTTGTCCAAAGTTGCATTGCTTTATCCTTGTCCCTGGCTTCTCTGAGCCATCGTTTGCCTAAGTTGACTTGGTTTGGCTCGTTCTTCATTTCTTGGGTACTGGGATTTGTGGAGGCTGTGTTTCTGCCTGCGCAACCCCTCCTTTTGCTGTTTGTCCTGTTACTCCTCTGGGTATGGTTGGAATCCTCCATTCGTTAGGCCATTCGTTGATGACCATGTCGATATCTCCCTCGGTGACGCAGTAGAGCATCTATAGCCATTGTTTATCCCTTTGCATATTGGCCTCTGCCAAAGTGTGGTATCTTCAACAATCCTAAAATTCTTTTTCTGTCCAGTCTAGCTGCCCACTGGTGTGGCTGAGTGATGGTTTCTCCGAGTTGGTTCACGACTATTTTCTGCATAAATACCTATGGTGAAAGCTCTAGATATTTGGTTTCATCTGCTACATCATCGTCAGAATACTTGAGCTTCCCGACGTGACCTAATAGCTGTGGGTCCAACTGTACTCCTTCTGGTATGTGAGGTAGCATAATCTATGCAGCCGGTTTCTTTCGAGGTGAGCTCGATATCTGAATTCTATCCTCCTCCTGCAATGGTTGGCTCAATGTTCCAACAGCTTTCGATTGCTCCTTCGCCATCCATTCTGCCCAAGCCATGGCCATTTCACCAGTTGAATCGACTGAAAAAAATATGGGATGGGTATTTGTGGAACGTCTGGTTGCACTTCTTCTTCCGGGTTTTGTGCGCTTCCATTAGCTCCTATAGCTGCTTCGGCATTTTCTGGTGGTATTTCTTGGTGGGTTTCTTCTTCTTTGTTCTGAAGCTTGTGCACCGCTACTGGTGTATCCTGTTCCATGGCCTCTGTTTCTGGTTGCGGAATTTCCTCTAGTATTGGTGTGGGCTCTACTGGAATTTTCTTTGGTGACGGGATTTTGTCAATATTGACGATCTCTGGTGGCTTCTGTTCATTTTCTTCCAGTGGTCCTCGTGACCTCATCTAAACCCTGGTTGATCTGGCTGTCTGGCCTAGTTCTGCGAGCTTCAGTGGTGCCATAATGGTGTATGTCGAACGCTTGCTAGGTTCGAATGGCTTCAGTGAGCTCTGTGGTTTCACTCTGTTCGTTCTTGCTGCTGTTGCTCTTTTTTTGTTCTCCTTCCACAAATAGACTAACTGCTTCTGTGCTTGTGTGTTGTATGGGATCATCATGAAGCTTGTCAAGGACGCTTCCTCCATCATGTGATTAATGCACCATAACTGTGGGTTCAATGCATTTGCAATGGTTTCATACTTTCCATTACACCTCCTCTGTCATCTCCAGTTGGCATGCTTAATGTGACATCCCATCCATCCTTGCCTTGCTTTAACTCTACCTCATGCTGTCCTGTCAGCCTGCTTTTGCCGTCTTTCCTTTTCTTGCTTGATTCCTTTTTCGATATGGTTGTTACCGTTTCCCTCATTTTTTTTTTACTGTGTGGTGGGTGGTTGACTATCCTTGTATAGCTTCAACCGGTTCCCATTGATCATTCCTTCGAGGTCTGCGCCTGCTAGATCTTGTAATTGTACAACTCCTCCATCCATGACATATTTTACCTCGTATGGTCCTAGCCAATGCATTCTGAGCTTTCCTAGATGCTGCAATGATTTACTGTCATAGAGTAATACTAGATCTCCTTCCTTGAATGTCTTCCTCTTGATGTGGTGGTCGTGCCAAGATTTGTCTCTGGCTTTCTGTACTTCTTGGTGGGATCCTGCCAAGATTCAGTCTTCCTCCATCGACAGTAACTGATTCAGTCTTTCCTGTACTGCGCCTCGTTCTGTCATTTGTGTAATAGTTTCTACACGTAGGCTAGGGTATTAAGAATTCTAAGGGCACTACTACTTCTTGACCATAGACTAGTTTGAATGGTGTGTGGCCAATCAACTTTTTGCATGTGGTTCTATACGCCCATAGTACTACTGGTACCTTGAGATCCCAATCGTCCCTGTTGACGTTACATATCTTTGTCAAGGTGTTCTATAGAGTTTTGTTGAAGGCTTCTACCGTGCCATTTTCCCGTGGATGATACAGTGTGATTTTTTGGTGATGAACTTCAAACTCTTCGAGCATTGCTCAGATAGTGCTATTTATGAAGTGTGTTCCTTGGTCACTCATCAAAATTCTTGGACACCCAAATATAGTAATTACATGTTCAAACAGAAAGTGTGCAACTGTCTCTGCATTGCAATATTTTACTGGTGTGGCTTTCACCCATCTTGTTAGGTATTCCATCGCGGTGATAATATATCTCGCCCCGTTCTTTTTGCTGGTGGGTTAATGGGTCCCATGAAGTCTATCACCCATTTGTCGAATGCTTGAAGTGTCACTTGCGGTCGTAGTGGAATCTCATCCCTTCTATTGGGTTTGCCTACCCTTTGATAGAAATCACATTGCTGACATTATTCTTTCGAGTCTCTGTGGATCGTTGGCCACCATAATCCTGCGCGTAGTACCTTCTGCGCAGTATCTTTTCCTGCATAATGCCCTCCTTCTATTCCCTCATGGGATTTTGCTAAAATTCTTGGTCATTCATGGTCTAGTACATATCTTCATAAGATGCTATTTGCGCCCATATTGTATAGATGTCTTGCGATCAATTGATAGTCAGCTGCATGGAATACCAGGTTCTTCTTCTACGCGATGGTATATCCTTGCGAAGCAGTACCTGTTCTCAAGTACTAGATGATATTTGTGAAGTAATCATCAACAATCTGTACTGAGAATAGATGTACATCTAGAAAGTTGTCTTCTAAATTCATTGGTTCCTCTCCATTTGTGACCCTCGATAGGTGGTCCGGTCCTGCATTCAATTTTCTTGGTTTAACTATTACCTCAAAGTCAAATTCTTGGAATACAAATAACCATCGACATATTCTCCCCCCCAACATTGTCTTGTTGACTAGGTATTTCAGGGCTGAGTGATCTGTAAACATATTAAAGTGTTTTCCTAATAGGTAATGTTTGTATTTCTGTAGTGCATAAACCATAGCCAAACCTTCTCTTTCTGTCATGTTATAATTCTATTCTGAATCTGATAATTTTCTGCTTGCGAACACTATTGGGTGATCCAAGTCTCCTGCTCCTGGTTGTGCCAAGATAGCTCCAAGTGCTATCGCTGATGCATCTACATGTACATGGAATTTCTTCTCCCAATTTGAAAATACCAATATTGGTGTGGTGACCATCTTTTCCTTCAGGGTATCCAGACCGTGTTGGCACTCATCGTTCCATTGATACTTTGTATCCTTCCTTAACAGTTTTTCCATTGGCGCTGTAATCTGTGCGTAGCCTTTGATAAATTTCCTGTAATATCCCGTATGTCCTAGCGTTTCTCTTAGTTGGAAGATTGTTTTTGGTGCTAGTAGATTAACAATGACTATGATTTTGGCCGGATCCACTAGCAAGCCCTGTTTGCATACTATGTGTCCCAATAGTATCCCAAATGGTGTTCCAAATATGCATTTCTTTATATTGAGTGATATCTGACACTGTTTGCATTATTCTAGCATCAGTCTTAAAACTTCCACATGTTTTTTCAACAGGCTATAGAACATCTAATCATCTAGGTATACTTTGAGAAATTGGTGGATGAATTCCTTAAACGATGCGATGACCACTCTAGAAAATATCGTAGGTGCATTCTTTAGTCTGAACAACATGAATGTCTACTGATAATATCCCCATTCTATTGCGAACATGGTTTTGTGTCTATCCTCCTGTGCTATCTTAATCTGATGATATCCTGAGAATCCATCAATGAATGAGTAGGATTCATTGGCTCCTACGTTCTCGAGTAGTTCATCTGTGAACGGTGTGGGGAATGGGTCATGGAGACACACATCGTTCAACTTCCTCAAGTCGACTCATATCCAAATCCCTCTTCCCTGTTTCTTGTCCTATACTACCATTGAGCTTATCCATTCTAATTCTTCGACTGGTTCGATGATGTCGGCCTCGAGCATCTTGTCGATCTCGTCTTTAACTTTCTGTTTATATATGGGATTCAATATATATGGTCATTGTTTAAAGGGTCTCGCATCAGGTCCGAGGGGTATCTTCATTTCTCCTAATTCTTCGACTATGCCTTTCATCTCTGTAAAGGTTGTGGGAAAAAGGTTGTTGTATTCACACAAAAATTCTATGATACTTTCAAGTGTCTGTTCGTCTTAGTAATATCCAATGCTGACCATTTTGGGCTGCTCAACAGTCGCTATGTTAACCTTATTTATCTTGATTGGCACAGAGATGACCTCTGACTCTAAGGGTGGTCCTTCCACATCTCTCTCGCCTTCAACTTCTTCAATCTGAATATCATGCGGATCATCTTCCTCCGTTGCTTCCTCCTATACGTGGTAGCATGATAGTAGATCCTTGACTGTCTGCTTATTTTGCTGCTGTACCTTTGTGATAGCTTCTACTTCCGGTTCTTCAATAAATATGACGTTTCTGATCCATTTCAGGGCCGTGTCCATGTTGGGGTTCTCATGCTCGAATGATAAAGTGACTGTAAAGTTCTATTGGAGTGTCATCCATGTCTTGGTTTCTTTACGCATTTCCTAGTCTGAATACCAATTCGTTGGTATGCCCTCTAAAGTATTAATGAAGTGGTGAGACCATTCCTTCAGTGGCATCATTTTCCACAACATTTTACACTCCAAGTGTTCTACTGGTGTGCCTAGTCCATCATATTTATGTTGTTTGTTATCTGTCTGTTTTGCGTGAACCTTATGCACAGTAATCGCTTACATTAGTACCAATATGTGATAGTCTCTTTGTGTGCACCCCACCATCTTATGGGTGTAGCCTTTAATGCTAAATCCAGTGCTAGCAATCTCTAGTTTTCTAATACTTCGTCTTCATATTGTGTCAAGAAAGTTTCCAATTCATTTAGCTAGTGAAAACTAGGTGGTTCTATGATTTCTGTGCCAATCCACCGTACTGTGCGGTCTATTTTGGCACACCTTCTCGTGGATACTTCGTGTAGTCTTTGCTGCCATTTTTCTAACCCGGTGTCTGAGTCTATTGTACATGAAGTAATGCTTCACCAACTGAGTACCCCATCTGCAATTGGGTTTATGTAGTCCGCATCACACATAGTTGTTTTGTACAACTGGCCAATCTCTTCTAAATCCAGATAAGTGGGTTCTATGAACCTCTTGCCTTCTGATGGGTCGAGAAGGGATATGACCCTGTAGTCCCCCGACTCAAATGTCATTTTTCTGGTTTTTAAGTTGATTATGGCCTGGTTATCGAACACCCAATCCAGACCAAGTAGCGCTGGATAAGGTGTGGTGGCGTCTACTATTTCGATGACTTCAAAGTCTGACTTAGTGTGCAGACCATCTAGATCTACCGTCACTCCTTTCAGTCTACCTAATTATGTAGGACTCTATGTTGGTTTTCTAGATTTAATTGAACAATTGAGTATCCCAGCGTAGGTTCTCCCATGCATTGCCATGTAGCTTTTGGTAGTACATTCACTTCGGATCCTAAATCTAGTATAATATCTCCCATATTGAAATCCCCAATGTTAGCATTTAGTCTAAATTCCCTAATTGCTCTTCTTCTTGTGTGTAGGTGGTTGACAGTTTTCAATTCTGGATTCTGTTCCGTCTCGCTGCTACATTTTTCTAGGATATTTTGCAATATTTTAACAGATGAAGGATCACTTAACATTTTGATGCATGATTGCAAAAAGTATTTGATAGTACTTACTTGTTCCTTGGGTTGTATTTTGTTGGTATGGTCTAGTGATGGCGACATTTCATATTCCGAAGCTTCCTTGCTATGTTGTGCATTCGGTGCAACGTTCTCCTTCTGGAATTCTTATCGGGCTTTTATAAAAATCTCCTTCTCTTTATGTGCGTCAAACTGCTTCTTGGGGTCATTGTTCTTCTTTACCCATTGGTTATGCACTGGTTCTTGTCGAACTGCGTCATTTCCTGTTTTTGTTCCTCCTCGAGTGACTATGTTGATGTTCCGTCCGTCATCCCTTGCTTCGGCTGAAATCCACTGAACATTTTGGTTGTTTTGATTCCTTTTTTCCTAGGTCTTTACAAGTAATGTCGGACATTCCTCCGTATTGTGGTATGATGCGTGACAATACATACAAGTCGTTGGTGGTAGTGGACACTCTCATGCATAATTTCCTAGTTGTTGGAAATTGTTACATGTGACTGGTCCTCTACCGCGTTCGAAACCTCCTCTGGCTCGTCTTGCTCCTCTATACGCTATGCGATCACCTCATGACATGTGATACTGTGGTCCCTGATTATACTGCGCGTCATTGTACTGGGGCTGTGCTGGGTTGTACGATGACTGCATGTTATTGTAAGCTTGCGACGCAGTATTATATTGCTGCTGCGCAGTGTTGTATGGTGCTAGGGCTTGAGTGAACTGTGGTGTTGCTTGCCCAATCATCATTTCTTCCTGTACCCTGTATGCGTCTGATGTTCTTTCCTGCATTAGCTCCATAGTTCTATAATCTTTATCGTCATGGATGACTAACTTGCAAAAGGTGCAATATGAGTTCTTTGGGACTGTTTGGTATTTCTGCATCATCGTGTAGTGGTAAGGGTCGTGACCTGATTTCTTTCATATTTCGCACCATAATCCTCCCAATGGTAGTGGGTTTGGCATCCCTGTCACCATATACTGTGCGAATGTTGGTAATTCATTCTTATGGTGTCCTTCCATCCTGTAGGTAGTGCACCAAACAACTTCTCGTTTGTCCTTGTTCTTATTCTGGTTCAGCTGAAATGTTAAGTTCTTCAGATCCTCCTTCAGTTCTTCGATAGCTGGGTCCATCTGCTAGTACTGATTCTATTCCAATTGCAAGGCTGCCTGCAAAGCCTCTGTCTACGTCTGAAAATTCTATTGTCGTAATGGATATTTAAGTGTGGGAGTAGTGAGTTGACAAACAGGTGCCGGTGTTGCATATTGATCATAAGGTATTTTAACTTTCCTTTTAATCACTTGAATCTTTTATCAATATCCCATACCGATTCTCTTGGTTTCTGTCTTATTTCAATCATCTCATTCATGTATTGATCTTCTGAGATCGACTTCTGGAACTCATTTATCAATAGTTTCTTAATGTCATCTAGTGTCCTTATCGTTCTGGGAACATTGTTCGTGTCTAGACTCATGTAACAGTATAGTGCTTGATCTCTTAGCATAATCGCTAGCTGCGTGAGTTTGGTGTCTTCATCAGTGATTTGCTTTGATTCTTTTGTGAGGGAAATCCCCTTACGGACTAACAAATAGGGTTATCTTATGAATGCAGATATGACCAAAAGAAATATACTTTCTACCTTCATCCTCAGACTTAAACCCCATTCCTTTTCAGCAAATACATGGTTAGACCAACATACCTTGTTCCGGATGTTCGATGTCGACCCCCCTTCACGCTTGATCACTTGTTGGCAGCTATCCTCTCAAGATTGACCCGCGTACAAAACAAGCAACAAACTACACATGCATTTTACCTATAGACTAATGGGTTAGAGATTCAAACATATATTTACTGAACTATGAAAAACTCATATAGTGGGATGGGAAAAACATTTCTTTATTATTAACTTTAATGAATCAACTTACAATGTTGAGACTGGCCACTACTCTGTGAATCCTGATCCTGGTCTCCTCTTCAAATGTCCTCCAACTTCTTTGCTTTGTATCTCTTCTTGCACAAGGATGGATAAAGGGTTGGGACAATGGGAATATGCAATTGGGCAGATTTTCTTTACTCTATTTCTCCTCCTTCCAAATGGGACCCCTAGCCCTTCATTTATAGGCTAGAAGAATCTAGGTATTTGGATGAACCCTCGGCCATGCATGGTCAGGAGTTTCAATTAACTCACCCAAAGCTGTGTGTTCCATCAAAAACTTTCCTTTTTTTGTGCTTTTGTCGGTCCACGCGGGCTGTTTTAGGTCAGCTAGCATGTACACGCATTCAATAATGGAGTAGGGCGCATGGGCCCTTATAAAAGAGGTTTTTTAAAGAGTTGTTCAACAGTGCTTTGGAAAAGAAGGGATCTGAGATGGCCTGATGCCAGGTGAGCATGTATGGTGCAAATTAGGGTTATAACAGATGCCCCCTAATGTGTGAGGTCAAAATATGATCTGATGGCCGAAATACATTACCAATCTTTACTGATGTGCCGAACAAGTGAGCCCAGGGACCAGGAACCAAGAGGCACCGTCTACAAAATAACAAATGTCTCACCGAGGCGGGCATACCCATGCTCGGGATAAAATAGAATCATGTCTACCAATCAAATAAACTATAGATCCATGTCAAATAACTATATAAAGTGTAGCCGCGAACAATACACAACGGAGCTACATCTCGAAATAAAAAAGATATACATATAGAGTATCCATCTTCTAGAAGCTGATACGGCCTGATGGCTAGAGATGAGATATTCAGAGCTCGAGCAACAACTTCAAAATATTCAAAACTCAAGGTAGGAGTGTAATATGAGTGTACGACTTCACTACTAAGAGGTCTTCGATGACTCGTCGATCATGGACTAGATAATCTTGATGATCAGACTGAAGGCTTCATTGAAGTCAAACAAGGACTTGATTGGACATTCAGGATGGCCGGGTATGAGGGAAATAGAAAAATTGCAGAGGGGCCGACTTAGGCTTGGTAGAAACTTCCCTTGGACAACAACACGACAAATGATGAGACTTAGGAAACATTGCATTAATCATAAGTTTACGAAGCAGGAGGCAACACAAACTCTCCATATGTTTGGAAGAATAACCAAACGGCGGAGGACACAACTCTATGTAGTGAGAACAACTTCCTAAGGTCGTATTACATCCCATAGTTTGACGAACAAACAAACATATGTGCTTTATGCAAGGGAGACTCATTATGCTGCCAATAAAGAAAATACTTTTCCCTTCCTCTTTTTGGGGTATATTTGATTTTTTTTGTCTTTTTCAAGAATAAAGGAATGTTACGTTACAATGGGGGACCGAGTGTTAC
Organism: Picea glauca; assembly: GCA_000966675.3. Taxonomy (NCBI): domain Eukaryota; kingdom Viridiplantae; phylum Streptophyta; class Pinopsida; order Pinales; family Pinaceae; genus Picea; species Picea glauca. The sequence goes on from JZKD02S1673952.1 coordinate 1,111,822, forward strand.
AAACATACAAGTTCAAGGCACAAGGGCAAGACTGATGTTCAAAATAATGATACTCGGGAAAAATCCTCTGGGGGCCAAGGGTGTTAAGATGCAAAAGCAAAGTGCTACAAGGCTAGTGTATAAGGTATGCAAATGCGGTTAACAAAAAACACAATGGTAACGTCCTTCGATGTAAGTTTAACGAGCCCAGAGAAGGTAAGCTCGGTGGTTTTTCATATTTAGAGAGTCTGAAAAAACATAAAAGGAGACTCCATTGGGGTACCTTTTTCGAAGATAGTCTAGTCAGTTCGAAAAAGGGGTAAACTAGCACCGACTTGACATCTATTCAAAACCATTTTAACGAGTGTGATAAGGACAAGATCACTCGGCGATTTTTTCATTTTTAAGGAGTCTGAAAAAAACTTAACTATGTACTCTGTCAGGAATGTTCTTCTAGACCATTTTAACAAGTGTGAAAGAATAAGATCACTCGATGATCTTTTCAATTTTAGGGAGTCTGAAAAGAGCTTAACTATGGACTCCGTGGGGGTTCCTTCTTCGCAAGTTTAGTCCCTCAGGCCTGGAAAAGGTAAAAAATGATACCTGAGAGTACTCTTCTATAGAACTGAAGTTCCATAGAGTATACCTTTGTTCGTACAGTTGACCTGGACCGAAAAAGGGGTAAACTACTGCCGGACATACGTGACTTCAAATTTTAGTTTAACGAACGTGAAAGGCCACAAGATCTCTCGATAATATTTTCATGTTTAGAGGGTCTGAAAAAGGGCTTAAATGAAGACCCATTATTTTTTGGGAGTCCTAAGGGTGAGGTCAAGAGCGAAGAAGAATCATGAAAATGAGGCTCAAACTCATATTCAGGAAAAACTACAAGGACTCCCGAGCCTACAGTGTTTTAGAGACAACATGGATACCATAATGCAACCAGGATCTACCTAGGGCATCCATGTTCCGGTAATCTCTACCACCAAGTTGCGACACTTCTAAAGCAACTAAGATGGTTCCATGTCACAACTTGATGGGATCGATCCTATGGCAAAGGAAAAATACAATGAGATACAAAAGTTAGGGTAGAAACCTAACATATATGCTCAAGTCGATCGTCAGAAAAAATTTCCATGGATCGTCGAAAATTACTCAAAACTCAAAAAAAAAATGTCCCAATACCTGATCAAATCCATCCTATGCAACTCCTGAATCACTCTAAATGGTTTTTGGTATAAAGAAAATGATAAGGGAGGCCAAAAAAGTGACAAAAAGAGGCCAAAAAGTCTATAAATAGAAGCTGGCAGCTCATTATCACCATCGCTGATTTGGAAATTGACTCTGGAGCCAAAAGACCCCCTTTGTCAAAAGCGGTGATTCCAGGAGCTACAATGGACGAAATGAACTTCTGTCTGGACCAAGTAAGTACAAACTCTCTTATATTGCATTTTATGTCTTCTTTTTTGCATTGGGTTTCATTTTTTAGGGGGCCGTCAACCTTTAAAAAGTCAGCCCTAGGTCCACGTGGGCTGTCTCAGGATAGGCTGCATGTACATTCAGGAAGAGTAAACTCTGCACATGTGTACATGCGACTGTCACCATGACAGCACGCGTGGACCCCCTTATTGAATGAAAAAATGCTTAAAAAGCAAGGGTTAACCCTCCTGAACCTTGGTGTTTTGCAGGATGTATGTCCATTGGAGAGAAAGAGAGCATGAAGAGGTGAATGAGTTGGTCGGGGAAGACCCCAATGCCGTGGCTACTTTGATGCAATGTGGCTTACTCAAGTTTTTCCTATGTCCTTTCATGCGGGCACAACCTAGGCTACTGATTGCCTTGTTTGACTACTGGCATCCGGATGCAAAGACATTCATGTTAGAGGGGTAGTCACTGGTGCCCACGGTCGAGGACATTTACTTTTTGACTGGCCTCTCCAAGAGAGAGGAACCAGTCAACTTTTAGACTTTTCCTTCGGGTGATAGGTCTATACTGTGCAGATGATACAGACCGCTCGAGCATGAAGGTGCCCATAAGAAAGATCACTAACCTATCGCTACAGGTGATAATATTGCTTATTGGGCGAATTACTAGTTCTGCGGCTCTACATCAGGCGTCTCGTGCACAGATGAACTGTGCAGTCCAGTGCTTAAATGCACAAGTTTTTGATTGGAGTACCACATTGCTTGAATGTATGAAAAGGCATATGACACATTGTTGTTTGCGGACACATAGGAACTTCGGGTTCAGGACCATTCTGTGTTTGTTATTTTTTGAGAGAGTTCCGAGTTTTAGTCCTCGAGTAGTGGTAGGAGGACATCAGGCCTCTCTTCATGCTGTGTGTAGATGAGCAGTATTACTGCCGTGACAGGGTAGAGGAAGGACTAATGAGTCCTTTGATGATGACTTCTTCGCGTGGTTGTCACGATAGATCCCGATTATAGAGGATTACCCCTATGTCGGGATTGATTTCTCGAGAGACCCTGAGATACCAGTACCTCCTAATGAGGAGTGAGGGGAGATGGGTAAGTCTCCACCTTTGTAGTTTTTTTGTGTTTTAAACATATGTAATTTTTATGTTGTTTTGTTATATATATCATTTTTTTTGTTATGCCAGAGTATTTGACAGATATGTGTTCATTGTGTGAAGATGTGGGACCAATGCGACCTGCTGACTATGTGAGGAACATGCGTCGTCCTCGGCTAGGGGCCGCACCTGCCACCGCAGGGGGACCAACAATAGCAGGAGATATTCCATCCGAGGAGGCTAAGAGGGTATTGAGACGAGTCGAGCGTAACTTTACCGTGCTCACTCGCACGGTCCCGATGGCAGAGATTAAGGACCTTCCACCATCTATGCAACCTCATGTAGTGGGGGCACCACGGACGTGGGTCTGGTTGTTTTGGCGTTTATCCAACGCCGTGGATCAGTATAACAGGGCCCACAGGCCCTGACTTTAGCTAGACATTTTGACGTGCCATGAGCACTACTTGTATATATTTTTTTAGGGCATAAGCCCTATGACTTGTTATTGGTCCTATTTTTGAGGCGCTTGTATCCATCGGTGTACTCTTGTTACTTTATGATATTATATATGTTTTTTTTTTTTTTGGTCTTTTGTGTCTTATGAATCATGTGTGCAAAAAAATGTATTTACATGCTTATGTGAATGTTCTTTCATATGTGTGCAAGATGCCAATCTAAAATTTGATTAGCTAGAGTATCTGTAACTTGGTTTAATCTCCTAGGGACATGAAAATATGTAATATAATCAAAGTTTCGTTCTAAGAGACGTACCCTAAGGAATCGTCGGTGTAAAGTTGGATCATGAACCTGATATACTCTGTTTAACTGAGACACAAACAGTTGAGCGTCGAGATAGACTCGGAGATGAGAGATACCCAATGACAAAGTGACACAAAGAAACTCAATAACTGCACTATACTCGGCGACATTATTTGTGGTGTCACCTAAGCATATACCACTGGAAGATAATAACTGGCCTTGAGGTGTAAAGATTACCCAAGCTGCGGAGGCAAGCCTCCGATTGTGCCGACTAGCACTGTCTTCATACCCAACAAACACCTTAGAATCACTTGACATTTTCCACAGTGACGAAAGATAACATCACGACACGTCCATAACACTAAAAGAAATTAAAAAGTAATAGTACACAGACTATACATATGTTACAAAAAGTTACCCACAGTGACCTGCCTATGAGTAATACTTCTTGAGGTAGAGCCCATTTCTAGGCTCTGCCAAAGCATTCCCTTCAAAATCAACCAGACGATAAGTGCCCTTTTTTAAAACCTCTTTTATGATGAAAGGTCCGAACCACATGGGTTTGAATTTTCCTGCCCCCAGGGGGTCCTTATCTTGGTCATAGACTAGGACAAGGTCGCCTTCAGAAAAAATCCGAGGATGAACGAACCTATCATACTGAAACTTGACCTTATGTTTGTGAGCCTCATTGGCCAGGGCTACATCATGACATTTCTCATTGAACTTCTCAAGGTATACTAACCATGCTTCAAGTGGAGAAGTGTATGGCAGTAATTGTACTACCAATTTTAGAGACGAGATCTGACATTCGATGGGAAAGACTACCTCCAGCCCGTAAATGAGTTGAAAAGGTGAGAAACTGGTTGCAGTCTTAACAAATGTTCGGTAAGCCCATAATGCCGAGTATAACATCAAATGGCAATTTGATTTGGCTGAGTTGATAGTTCACTGTAGAATGGTCTTAAGAGTTTTATTTACAGCGTCCACCTGCCCATTTGCTTGGGGGTAGTAGGGTGATGAATGTTCTTTCCGTAGCCAAAGATTTGATGTTAACTCAGTCATCATCTGGTTTTGAAAGTGATTGCCATGGTTAGTGACAATCTCCCTCGGGACGTCGAACCTTGCTATTATCTGATTGAATAAAAAGAGAGCTATAGTCTCTCCATCATCTTTAAACGTTGGCATAGCTTCGACCCACTTTGTGAAGTAGTCTACAGCTATGATGATATAGCGGTGACCCCTTGCTGAAGGAGGGTTTCATGTAGTGTAATCAATCCCCCACTTAGTGAAGGGACCAACTGTGATGACAAGAAACATGGGAGCGGGATGTGCCCTCATCTTCTGAGGGAAGATTTGGCATGGGTGGCACTTCTTGACCGATTCAACACAATCTTTGATAACTGTCGGCCAGAAGTAACATGCGCGTAGAATATTTTGGGTTGTTGCCAACCCAGACAAGTGACCGCCACAAGCTCCAGTATGGCAATTTTTAAGCACGATAACCGCTTCTTCGTGAGTGAGACATCGACGTAGGATGCAGTCTACACCTCTCCGATACAATGTATCATCAAGTATGAGATAATTCTTAGCCTAATGGCATATGCGTCGATGCTCATCACGAGAAGTAGTAGTGGGGAACTTCAAAGTCTGGAGATAGATAAGTATATCTCCGTATGAGGGATTTGAAGAGGTGATAAAAAACATATCTCCTCTAATAGGCAACTCTTCGGGCACAAGATCACCCGACTCAACCGAAAGTTCCAAAATAAGTTCTGCGAAGACCAGTGACTTTTTGGACTTCGCTAAAACGAAATCCAAGTCAAAATCCTAGAGGATGACTATCCATCTATTGATTTTTCCGCCTATTACTCGTGATGTCAACATGTACTGAAATGGATTCACGACAGCAATGACGATGGTCTTGCGAAACAGAACATAATGATGGAACCGTTGAACAACATGGATTGCTGCCAACGCAAGTTTTTTGATATGAGAATAATTGAGTTCTGGTCCTACGAGGCCTCGACTCAGGTAATAGATGACATATTATGAGAACAAGTCATCTTCCTGAACTAAGACCATGCCAATGGTTGACTCTGCTGCAGCCAGATATAATAGGAAATCCTTGTTATAGTTAGGTGGCTGGAGAAGAGGGGCAGTTGTGAGTGCATGTTTCAATGCGGTGAAAGAGCATTGAGCGACATCATCCCAATAAAAAGGAATGTCTTTTTTAAGTAAGCGCATAAAGCCCTTGGTGATCTCGGCATAGTTAGCGATAAAGCATCTTAGAAAATTCGCTTGGCCCTGTAGACTCTGAAGTTGAAGGATTGTGCGTGGGGGGGGAAACTGAATTATTGCCTCAACCTTGAGAGGATCGACCATGATCCCTATTGTTGACACTATGAAACCTAACAATCATCCTGACGTTACACAGAATATGCACTTGTTTGGATTCAAGCGAATCCGAAAGTAGCGACAACGTTCGAAGATAAGTCGGAGGTGTGTGAGATGATCCATTCTCTTGCGAGATTGAGATGCTAAATCATCTAAATAGGCCTCGACTATATGCTTGAGTTCATGAAAATCAAAGGACATGGCCCGTTGAAAAGTTGCTCCAACATTTTTAAGACCAAAAGGCATCTTCCGATACGTGAATGTACCCCAAGGACAAATGAATGTCATTTTGTGTTGGTCTTCGGGTTTGATTTGTATTTGATTATATCCCGAAAAACCGTCCATGAAAGAAAAGGCTTCGCAACCTGCACATTCATCAATGATTTGGTCGATGAAAGGTGTGGGAAAATTATCTTTGGGACATGCCTTGTTCAAATCACGGAAGTTGGTACAAACACGAATCGTGCCTTGTTTTTTATTGACCGGCACATGATTTGACACCCATTGGGTCAAATGGATAGGATAGATAAACCCGGATTTTAGCAATTTCTCAACTTCAACCTTAATGGCTGCTGCTTTCTTAGGATTAACTAGATGAAGCTTCTGCCGAACCGGCTTGGCATCAGGATACGTTGTGATTTCATGTTCAACTATTTTTGGATCGATACCTGGCATTTCCTCATTAGACTAGGCAAAAACGTCGCATAATTCTTTGAAAAGATTTGTGTAGATTTGAATCTCTTCGGGGGAGCAGTAAGCTCCGACGAAGACATTCTCCATGACACCAGGGTTTCGGGAGATATTGATCGGTAAGGTTTCAGCGATAGTTTCCATATTACCCTCAGCATAAATCTCATGTGTAGCTAAGGGATTAATAGGACAAGACCGATCTCCTGTCATAGTCATGGTGAATTCTCCCACTTCAATTCGGCTTAACTCCGGGAGGAAGTATGATTTGTGATGAAGATCTTCCCAGGGTTTATCTAGACTAGTCATTGCTTCAATTATTGCTTCATCAGAGGGCAAGACTAAGTCTAATGAATCTGTGTGAGCGATAGAACCCTGAGCCCAAATAGGCTCTAGAAGTGGTTCGAACGCTTGTGCAGGAGCTGGATCAGTGTGGGCTGAAGTTTACTAGACTAAAGAGTACGCTACTTCAGCTACGGACAAGGGCATGGACATGCCCAGATGCCCTGTCCCATCCATCATGGCCGATGGGGAAGGAAGTATCCACAAATCGTCGAAGTAAGTCGTGCGGAATGACAAAACTTGAAAAATATCAACCTTATGGTGATTGGATATAAACTTGATATCACCTTGAGGGGGAAGGTAATCAAAGGTACCCATAAAAGATGGGCACAAACCAACCCCTATGTTGATGACACCTAATTGAGGATTATAAGTCATCAAGACCGTGGATGCCTCCAATGCAGGGTCAGGTCTGGAGAAAGAAAATTGATCAATGGTCACTATTCGGCCCTCGTGTGGAAACAACAAGACCCAAAAAACTGTAGCAACCACAACTTGCATGACATAAGTCCAAATCCTTCCTAACAAGAGGTTATAGTCGAGGGGAGCATTGACTACCTCTACTTCGACACACATGGTCTTCCCTCCTAACTGCACGGGGAAAGAAGGAACGATACCATGTGGTCAGAATGAATGACCATCGAAAGCGGTGAGGAGAGTAGGTGATGGAGACAAAACGGGCTGGCCAATGACCTTCCAACATGCCAACGACATAACGCATGTCGAGGCACCCTCATCAACCAATGTGCAGAAGATATTTTGAGTAAAATTTTTCGTGGGATAAGCCACTACTATCTGAAATGCTACGTGGTAAGGCAGACGAGGTTTTAAGTTGGTTGTATCCAACATGATTGTACCTGGATTACAAGTCTCGGTAGATCCTAAAGCGGTTAACAAGGCTTTCCTCTGGGAAGGGCAGCGTTGGAGGACCTCCAAAGTGGACATTGCACAAGGGGTTTGTGATAAATCTTCCACCACAAAGTAGTTCTGGGCGACCCTTGCATTTGGGTTATGAGAAGATTTTTTGAATGCGCCTTTGGGGATGCGTGTCATTGTTTCACCCAACGTCTTCTCAATCTGTAGAGGAAGAGATGGGAGTTCAACTTCTTTACCCTTCTCAGAAGTGCTTGGTTTACTATAGTCATGTGCTCTAGTCGATATAAAAGAATCACCCCTCACCATATATACATTCGCATAAGTGGGGTTATTCGTAGGCAGAGAGGGTTCTTGGCTTCCCCCTTTCATTCTTGCAGAGGCTTGGGTTAGATTTTTCCCATGTTGAAATGGATTGGTCAACACAGTAGGCTATTGTTGCGTCACAAACTTTTGGGCTTCTGCAAGCCAAGGACATAGATGGGTTGGGTGGTCTTCTGCGCACAAGTTGCATGGATACCTTGCCTTCCGTTTCTCGGTGTTGTCCCCACCAGCATTATCGGTAGGTTTTTTATCCCTGTTACCCTTCATTCTTTGTTTTTTCTTTCCTTCAGGCTGCTGGGTGGCCTTTGGGTTAGTTGATTGCACTGTGTGTACCTATGATGTTTTGGTAGGGGGAGAAGCCAAAGTAGTAGTTTGGCTGGCTGCTGTGTGTTGTATAGATAACTACTGCAACTGCTTCGTCAATTTCTCATCGGGCTTTGTTTGTGCTGAACCAACAATACCATCGGCATGTGGTCCAACTCTCTGTCTAGTTTTATCAAGTATTGAGCGTGGCACATCTAGCAAGATGTTGTATAATAATCCGGACTGAGAATAGACGAGATCTCATGATGGCATCTTCTTCGAAGAATACTCCCGACGTCGCGACGTCTTTGGATAACTGTGGGACCAAAGACTTAAGGAACCACTCAAGCAGGAATGCTGGTGGCACTAGCACCTTAATTAAACTTTTCCAGCATCTCCATTCTCGGATGTGATCAGAGATATGGTCCGCTATTGTTTGTTCAAAATTGGAAAGCAGCTCTGTGCCAGCATCGTATCTCACAGGTAACTAGAAATGGTTTAGGAAAGCCATCGTCAGTTCGCCGAAGGAAGAGTATCTTGAGCGATCGAGCTCAATGTACCATTTTGCGGCACTCCCAATGAGAGTACGTTGAAATAATTGCAACTGTACGGAGTTGTCTTTCAACGAGTTAGATGAGCACCAAAGATGGAAGGTAGTCACATGATCTCCTGGATCTTCATTAGGCTTGGCTTCAAACTTTGGGATGTTCGAAGGAAACTTCGTCGTCATGGGAGGCCAACGTAGATCGTGATAGATAGGGTCATTCAACAACCTTGTCAAATCTGACAAGTGCAAAGTTGCCAGGAAGGGTAGTTTGGGTTGTTGGTGATAACCTGGGAAAAAGGGGCCTGGAGTTTGACTGGCACCAGGTTGCCAGAAAAAGTTCGGCTGATGGCCCGGATTTTGGTAGAAACCATGGCCCTGTCCAGTGTATGGATTTTGCGTATGTGAAGACATCATCAACTAATTTCCAAAATAGGACATAGATGGTTGGGCATGCATTACATTCGAAGGACTTTGGGAAGGGTTGCCCCATGTCGATCCCGTGGGGATAGGCATAGTAGTTTGTCCAGGATTCCATTGATTGTGGAAATAATTACTCTAGATCGACATTCCGAATGAGGGAACGAGTCCCTGCCAAGAATTCCAAGGCCCTGATGCAGAAGAAGTTCCCAGGTTTTCCCCCTGTGCAGGAATAGTACCCTGCATAGGAATAGGTTGTCCAAAACTGGGATTGCCCTCAGTCGGGAAGGAGGCTAATGAGAAGGCATTGTTACCAAACGTTCCGATCAAATAAAATGGTTTCGAACCTACTGGCATATTATTTGAAGGTGGTCCTTGACTCCCCGCTCCAAATAAACTATGGTCTATAGGTTGCCCGGTGGATTGCTGATGTGAGTCACCGAGTGAAGGGGACGAAGGAGGTATATGACCTCCTTCATAAGGGAAAGCGTTAAAAGGAGCAGGAGTGCCCCTCATGTGACCTTACAGAGGAGCGATAGAGCTCCCTGCCCCCAGACCTGATGTCTGTAAAGTGGAGTAGGAAAGTACAGGACTTGTACCCAAACTAGGCATCCTGTATGAGAACGAAGGGCCTGTCGCACTTGGTGTGAAAGGGGTTGTGGCCACCGCCAAAGATAGGATTGGACCACTGTGCGATGTAGAGGCGGTCGAGACCATGGTGGCTTGGACTAGTGATGGTGGATTAGGAGGTGAAAACTCTCCCGTGGTGACGATCGTAGTGGGAATTGAAGAATTCCCAGAAGGAGTAACAACATTTGTTTCCATTGTTGCGTGAAACACTGTTTGGTATAAGTAAAGATGAATTGGTACGATGATGGGTGCCAAAAGATCAGTGGTGGAGGTTTCAACCAGACCAAAAGATTACACTCCAAGGTCTAAAATGGTCGATTCTTCTAGATGTTTGTCGGGCACAATTTCTTGTGACCCAGTCGCTTCAAAAGACCCTTGTTGGTCTAGCTTTCGCCTTAGTGGTGGCGGGGGTGGCTCCAGTGTAACTGGCGGTAGGCCAAGAAGCCTTCATGACCAATGGAGCTCGTGATCCTCCACTATGTGAGAAGATCAAAGACACTCTAGGGTAGTCTAAACGTTCAAAATTAACACACACTAAAAAAGTCCCTATAAGATAAGACAGGAAAACACTAAATTATTTGGAAGAACAGTTACAACAACCAACACCAGAGAAACTTACCGGTGAAAGTGCAACTCGAAAATGGAAGCACCCTCTGGGTATACTCTGCAAAGCGTGGCCCAATGTCTATCCTAGGTACCGCAGTATACCCCTGCAGTCACCTATGTATGTCCCTAAAAAAGATAGGCAACTAGGTTGCCAACGCGTGAACAGTGACCAGGCGGGTATAGTCGAAAGTCGGGTAGACCACAATGAGCAGGGTATCGAGACCGAAACCTATCAACGGTATCGAAAGTAAGTGGTCCGGAAGACAATTGAGAACCTCGAACGGATTCGACACCCACAAAGCCTCGTGGAAAATGCAATCGACGGAATCCTGAAACAAGCCCTCTATATGTGTTCTCCACTACGATTGGTCCAACTTTGGAGGGGTTATCTCCGCTACCTTTCCGCACACAACCTCGTGTTTATCCCCTGTGTTAGAGGGGGGTCCCAGATAAATTTCACGATATTGGATTTGGACATTCTCTAACTTAGACTCCAATGTTTGATTGTAATGGCCTTGAAGAGTTTCCTCTCCAACCTAATCCAAGGCCCTAATTCTGAACTAGTTGGTTAACCCTACAAACATAAAAGTCTAATAAATTTTAGATTTAGTGTTAATTTTATGGCTTGTCTTATGTCAAAGGGTATGAAAGTGAAACCGATGATGTGTAAAAGACGAAAGTAAAAATGAATAAAAAGATGGAAACAAAAACTTTCACTTAATGCAAAATTTCAACAACTTTTCAAATTTTTTTTTTTTTTTTTTTAATTTTCTAATATTTTGGACAACAAACTCAAAAGGAATTTCACTCGACTACGAGATACTTATGATCTAAGTAAACTGCAAATAACTTATGAAATAAAAGACTTTTCCCTGGTTAATAATGCAAAATCACACTCTTCAACCAAACATGAAAATGAAAGAGATTTTTTTATTTTTATTTTATTTAAATGTTGATAAAGCAAAAAGGAAAAATACCAACAAGTAAAAAACCAAGAAAAACAAGTCTGGCCTAGTCGCAGATCGCAAAGAATCACTTCAATAAATCACACACTAGCAACTTAAAAAATGACTCTCACACTTGTCTAAAAACCCTAAAAAATTCTTCTCTTATGACAACTTTTAAATGAGAAAAAGCAAGCTAAGGCTAAGATTAATCCTAAGCTACTGACTACTAAGACATAGATTCAAAAACCTGAGAGGTATAACTCTCATCAAGGGAAAGGATGACTACCTTACCCTCAACAAAAACTATCCTGCACAAGCATGCTACTGATAATCCAACAGTAAGAGTGTGAAGGCGAGATGTATAGAGCCAGAGGGCGTGTACACGTGGGTTGACCTTCTACAGGCCGTGTGTATCTCTAAAAATCTGAAAAAAAATAACAACAGACAATCCAAACCAAGAAGAGACCACTAATATTGAGAACCATGATCTCTTGAAGGCTTGGACACTCTCTTTAACAGAAAAAACAAACAATGTAAGGAAAAAATTCGTAAAACAAACCAATCTGAGACAAGACTACAAACAACCAAGACTTAGAAAGAATTCCAGAAAACCCCTGAGAATGTTTGATTCTGACAGGGAAGAGGATGACTGCCTCAAAAATTTTCTGGACTCTACACGCTACTGCTACTTCTTCGACTAGCATTTACATGCGGGCTGTAAGAGAGTAGGGTGCGGGTACATGCGTGCAGACCTTATACATGCCGCATGTACATCTGTGGGTCTCGAAAAAACACAGTCAAGCAAATAACAGAGACAACTGGTATGGGAAACCAGATTCTCTGCTAGCTCAGACTTTGCAGAAACTAAAAAACAGGCAAGAAAACCAGTCTTTTAAAACTAGCCAAAAAATAAAATTCCAGGAACCCTAGAGACTTCCCCAGTATGGCTGCCAATTCTGTTGTGAGGGAAATCCCCTTACAGACTAGAAAATAGGGTTATCTTATGCATGCAGATATGACTAAAATAAATCTACTTTCTACCTTCGTCCTCAGACTTAAACCCCATTCCTTTTCAACAAATACATGGTTAGACCAACATACCTTGTTCCGGATGTTCGATGTCGATCCCCCTTCACACTTGATCGCTTGTTGGAAACTATCCTCTCAAGATTGACCTGCGTACAAAACAAGAAACAAACTACACATGCATTTTACCTATAGACTAATGGGTTAAAGATTCAAACATATATTTACTGAACTATGAAGAACTCATATAGTGGGATGGGAAAAACATTTCTTTATTATTAACTTCAATGAATCAACTTACAATGTCGAGACCGACCACTACTCCACGAATCCTGATCCTGGGCTCCTCTTCAAATGTCCTCCAACTTCTTTGCTTTGTATCTCTTCTTGCACAAGGATGGCTAAAGGGTTGGGGCAATGGGAATATGCAATTGGGCAGAGTTTCTTTACTCTATTTCTCCTCCTTCCAAATGGGACCCCTAACGCTTCTTTTATAGGCTAGAAGAAGCTAGGTATTTGGATGAATCCTCGACCATGCATGGCTGGGAGTTTCAGTTAACTCACCCAAAGCTATATGTTCCGTCGACAACTTTCATTTTTTTGTGCTTTTGTCGGTCCACGCGGGCTGTTTTAGGTCAGCTAGCGTGTACACGCGTTCAGTAATGGAGTAGGGCGCGTGGGCCCTTATAAAAGAGATTTTTTAAAGAGTTGTTCAACAATGCTTTGGAAAAGAAGGGATCTGAGATGGCCTGATTGCAGGTGAGCATGTATGGTGCAAATTAGGGTTATAACAACTTCCCAGATATTTGCGCAAATGAACAGATTCTTCTTAGGGTCTTCTGCCGCTTCCCCTCGAAACTCTGGTAATCTAATAGCAGGATCGTGTCCTGCCATTCCAAATACTGAGCTACTCCCTCCTCCGCATGGTGTAGATACTTGAATAAGGTTTCCTGAACTGGCTCCTCCATTTGTTTCCCTTTGTGTAGATGTACTTCCTGCTGTCGGACTACCTCCAAACTTTGGTTGTCTAAATGGTGGTGTTCTCTTTAGTGTATTGGTCGCACATGGGTTTATGGGTTCCACAATGATAATAACATTGAAGGGATGGCTATCTTCTCCTTCTATTCTTGGGCCTTTTTTTTTCCTCTCATATGTGGTGCCCAAGATTTCCTAAATCTGCTCCATAGCCCGGAGATCCTCTACCTTTTCCTCATCGCTGGCCAAGCCCTCCCTCTCAGCTATGACTCTCTTCTTTGTATTCACCTTATATTGGTAGGGTGATCTGCTATGCGTACTCATTCCCGATGATGCCAAGATCCACTTGAGTTGGTCGTCATCCATCAAGATCGGGTCCAAGGGTTCCTCTTCTTTCTTCTCTTTATCCTTCCCTCCTTCCATTCCTCCTCTCTGTCAGTGCTTCCCCATGCACATAGGGGAGTCTAGCTATCTGATTCCATTGTCATTACACCTTTGTTATATAGAATTATCTTGATAGAAGTATATAGTGATCGAATGTACCTTCCTCTGGGTCCTCGTAGGAACTCTTGCTCGGCTGTGCTGTATGACTTTGCTGTGTCTACCGCAAATTCTGTGATAAAGCCTGCCACAATACTGTCAAGCCAAAAGTTGACTGCGTGGGTGAATTTGCTGTTCACTTGTTGCAGTTGCTGGATCTATATTGGAGTCCAATCTAGATGTCAAATCTAGTTCGTTGCATGGTTATCCTTTAACCTTAATATCCACTCCTGTAGTAGATGCAGAAACTCATAGAAAAAGACTTCATGTAAATCCATAAATACGTATTTATCCAGGTATTTACGCGGTGTGATCCTGGGGTTTCTATTGTCTTTCTATGCAATCTCTAGCTCTTTAGTTCTCAACCAGCTCTCTATTTCTTCTCTCGTGGGTTCCAAGGTCTCAACATCCCCTTCTAACGACTCATTGCTCTTCTGTTCCACTCCTTCAGTTCTTATTCATTCTATATAATCTACTTAGTCCTTTCTTGTTCCTCTTAACACGACAACCGAACCATTTGTTGGTTATCAATTCCCTTCTTGAGTTATCTAAATTATTGACCCTAGGTTCATGTCATTCGCACCAGGCTCCATAGCCTACGGTCTAATCCTCAGATCTACCTTCCCCCGTATCTCATTTTCTCAACATCTTACAAAATCAGTTCATACAACTAAAACCTTTACATATCACCTATGCTCATGCGTAGTTATAGTCTCCAAAACTGAACTTGAAAACCTAACTCTCAACTCTTGACTCTCAACAAATACAATATCATTTGCCCACACAAAAATAAAAAACAACAACCATGATATGATACTTTCGTATCTATATTTATACATTTCGGGCTCTTCGTCCATTTATAGAATATTATCAAAACCCTAACCCTTCTTACATTAGGTATTTCTCCCATGCATGTTGTTCTTCCTCTAGCTGTCGATTTCCTTTGTGCACGCTTTCTTTCATGCACGTGTGCTGTTCTTTTGCCAGTTGTTACTTCAGTTTTCTGCATGCTTTCTTTCCCACGATCGTTTTTCTTCCCGCTTCGTCCTGGTGCCAATAGTTATCAATGTAAAAGAGCTAATAGGGAACTATCCTCTTCATCAATTTCTTCACTATTCTCCACATCCCGAGCTAAGTGAAGGGCTAAGTCACATCCCTTGATAGTGGTAGAAGTCACAATATTCAAATCATGTTCCTGGATCTTGGCAAGCCAATGTGAAAGATTCCTTGAAAGACAAGTCCGTGAGAGAAAAAACTTGACAATAGGTAAATGGACTTTTACCAATGTATGCTTACCTGAGATGAAGTGGCGAAACTTCTCAACATATTTAACAAGAGAGAAGGCATGTTTCTCAATAAAATAATATTTAAATTCATCATCAGACAAGCTTTGACTCATGTAAGCCACTGGTTTTGCATTACCTTGGTCATCATTTTTCATGAGGACAACAAAAAATGCTTCCTCGGTGGCATCAATATATATCATTAATTCCTTCTCAAAATATGGCTTCGCCAAAACCGGTGTAGAGATGATTGCTCTCTTGATTCCTACAAAAGAATTTTCAACATCATCTGCCTAAGAAAAAGAACGATCTTGCTTGATAAAATTATGAATTGGTTTTACCATCACAACAAAATCGGGAACAAACCTACAGACGAAGTTAATAACCTGGACCTCCTTCTTGGAAGTGGGTGTAGGAAGATTAAGGATGGCAACAATCCTCTCAGGATCAATGCTTATTCCTGAATGAGACAATGTTTTCAAGGAGTTTTCCCTCAATAACGTCGAAACTGGACTTAGAAGGATTTAGAGAGATGCCAAATTTCCTACATCGCATGAGAACCCTTTTTAGATGACCAAAATGATCTGATCATATTTTAGAGTACACCGTTAAGTCATCAAGATAGATATGAATGATCTTACTGATCAAATCGTCAAAATCTATTTACATAGCTCTTTGAAAAGTGGCACCTGCATTAGAATAGCCAAAAGGCATACTCTCATAAGCAAAGGTACCCCAACGAGTAATAAAGGTGGTTTTATATTTATCTTCCCTTTTTAGCTTTATTTGATTGTAACAAGAAAAACCATCAAGTAAGGACATCATTTGTGACCTTGCAACCTGCTGCAAAATTATTTCCATGTTAGGGAGAGGAAAGTGATATTTTATACTAGCCCGATTTAATGCGCAAAAATCAATGCATAATATGATCTAACTGGTTGTTTTCCGAACAGGAACTAAATTTGAAACCCATTCAGAATACTTGACCAGAAAGATGTTCCCAACTTTCAAGAGTTTTTCCAACTCCTTTCGAATAGTTTCTTCCAGTGCAGGGTTGATAGGTCTTTGTTTTTGCCTAACTAGTTTTATGCCTTCTTTAATGGGGATAGCATGTTGTATAAGACCAGGATCAAAACCACAAATATGCTCATAAGACCAAGAAAAAACATCTTGAAATTCACCAAGTAGCTTGTCAAACTTCATTTTCTCTTCATCAGAACATTGGGCACTTATTTTAACATTATTTGGGGACTCGAGTGTCCCAATGTTCAAGGAGATGGTTTCACCCACCTTCATTTTCGACTCCTCTTCTTCCTGTTTCTCTTTATTTCCTACATCACTCTATGAAAACAAACTCTCTAGAGGAGTCAAGACTTTAGGAATCTTGTTATCCTCTATGGATATGATTTCCTTGGGATTATAGGGTTCATTTTGAATGAAAGCACAGATGCTCTCATTGCTAGGGAAAAGCTACCAAGATTCTATATTGTCAGGAATATGTGGAAGATATAGAGATTGAAAAGTACAATCAAGTCTATGTGGCATAATTTACTGATTAGGAGAGGCTGAAAAAACAACTAACCGATCATCCATTGAGTTCAATTCCCTCTTAACATGAGTGATGTTGAAATATAATAGGTTTGAGATATGTTCCCAAACATATTGGGTATTTCGTTTCATCAACTTGTTGCTAGGAGAGTAAATCTTACGTACAAGGTTCACAACAAGCTCATAATCTCCAAAATCTGAAAGGTGACCACAACTAAGATTATACGCGTTTTCAATGCCTAATAATAAGGCTTCGAATTTAGTGACATTGTTTGTGCAAGCAAACTCCAACCTGTAAGAAAAATTATGAATCTTTCCAAGAGGAGAGTATAAGATTATGCCAACTCCATTACCTTCACTAGAGCACGAACATAAATATAAAAAGGGGGATTTTTTATAGGGTATCTAAATTTATGTACACCTAATTTATTTATAGACGAATCCTATTCATTCACCTCCTCAGAGAGGTTGGCTACAATAAAAGCCTTTCCTTCCATGAATTTTTTTAGATGCCTCTATTGTTCAGGGACGACAACCATTTCCAAGAGGGTGGCATCTTCTTTGATGTTGGCCAACTGATTCAGAATATTGTATTTGGAAGAGGGTAGAGGGGAAATTGTTCCTTGACTATCAAGAACCTTAGGAACATGAACCGTAGCAGCTAGTGATGAAGAGCTTGGGATAGAAGAATTGTGGGGAGGATCATATTTTCCTTTGGGAGCGTAGGATTTGTTCCTAGTATTGATGTTCATGACATCCTCCGGCTCTGCAAAATCTAGGACAACGATGGCATTTTCTAGTATTTTACCAAAGATCTTATCTCTGGCACTCTTCCTTACCTCACATGTGGCTTCCTCATGGTGTTCCTTGCAAAAGTTACACAAACTTTGAGGCAATATAGCCTTGGGCTGAAAATTATTTTAAAATGGGTTTCTAAAGGGGGGTGTCGAAGAGGATGAAGCTCCAGGGGTTAGAGGGAAGACATTTCCCTTTTGCTCATACACTATCATACAAACATTCATATCTTGTACTAGCTGTAAGAGGGCGGACATGTCTGCCTATTTAACCGATTCTCCCTGGGAAGACCTATTCTTTCGAGATGTTCTTCATACTCTAAACAAGTATGCAGAGAGGAACCGAGGTTATCAATGGATTTTTCCTCAGGCCTATGACGATAGGGGTAAGGTAATGCATTGTAGTAATGCATGAAAGTGACTTGGTTTTTAGGTTGAATGAGTTCAGGGATTTGATTGTATAGCTTAGTGAAACACAAGTTGAAGGACTTGATGGTTTCACCATCCTTATAGGCGATGTTATTGTATTCCTGTAACTGCTTAGCTGGGATTTTAGATTTCCCATTAGGTGGATCTGAACCAATAGACTAAATCCTCCCAAGTAGACAAAATCTTAGGAGGAAGGTCAAAGAAATCGGCCGTAGCCTTTCCTTCCACGGAATTGATGAATAAGCACAGGCAAGTGTCGTTGTCATTTTCTCCTATGTTGTGACAAGCATTAGAAAATGCCACCAGGTGTTCATTTGTAGTGACATTGTTATTTCCTGAAAAGCTAGGGAGATGCTCTTTGAACTTAGATATTGGACAAGTAGCAGGTGCCAGGTTAAGAGGAGAGGACACATGCCACGGTGTGGTTGTGGCGTCTTCTTCAAACTGAAAAATCCCATACTTTTTAATGACTTTGGTGGGATTTTTGGTAGATTGGAAAAGGATATGGTGGCTATATAAGCTACCAATAACTGACGAAGCTGAATATTGAGAGGAGGAAGCACTTCTAGTGCCACCAGAGCCACCACTAGATGCCATCTTGTGGATGATAGATGATGGAGAGAAAGACGAACTAGAAGAATCAAACAAATTTCTCCTTAGAGCACTTTGTTGGGTTGACAACACAACGTTCCTTCTTCCTATTTTAGCAATAGGATTAATTTCAGATGATAAGCCTCTTCTTCTTCTAGAAACACGAGAGTCTAAGGACATGAAAGTAAGGCCAAAGCTGAAGGAACAAGAAGGTTACTGCTGATTTCTAGGTTGTCTATGTCTAGCTTCCCAACGTTCTTGGGCACTAATATCTTGTTCAATTGCTACCCATGAATGATTAAGCTCAACACGAGTATTGACAATGTCTAGAATGGTGGTGAACAAATTCAAAGAAATGCTGGTCTGATCTTGAAGACCAGGCTCAATATTGGGCTGCCTTGCAGCAGGCATAGTCATTAAGAAATAAAAAATCAAAGAATCAATATCATAAAAATAGATGTATTCGATGCTAATCAAGCATAAAAATTAACCAGAGAGATATTGAAGATCTCCCCAGTATGGTCGCCAAATAAATGTTGAGGAAAAGATAAGAAATGATCTTACTCAAACATTTTTAGATCCTTCTTGGATAAAGCAATATAGATGGGAATATCACCCTAATATGTTTATAGCCATCAAAACTGATATCCTAATTCACAAGTATTGTTTACAGTGCTTAGGCTGTTTTTTTATAATTAAAAGCTTGCTGAAAAAATAATTTTTTAATGTAATTTTCTAACATATCAAATGCTGAAATAAATATAGAGACAAATGTAAAGACACTAATTCAATAATCAACACATATGAGACATAAAACAATCCTTTATTTCATTCCAATTCATCAAAGAATCGTCCTGTTTACAAAATTTCCCGAGGAAGTTTTGGACCAAAGTCAAACTTAGACGTCCCCGATGAAACATACAAAAGGACTTCTGACAGAAAATAAAAAACTGAACTTGAAGAGATGGATCAGCTTGCCACATATTTCTACCCACTAGACTCCGCACAATAGCCTTTTTCAGTCATGAAAACTAATTCATAAAAATACAAGCTTACACAGACGATCAAAGATAGATCAACATCTCTGAGAAACAAGTGTCTGAATGATGTAATTCAACCTTGAATCTTGCTGTCTACAATAGGACCCTGCTATCATAAAAAATAATTAGGCTTCTAATGAATTAAGGAATGAATGAAAACTGAATTATCTCAACAAAAACTCAAAGAGCAAACTTTAGTATGCTTCTCCTTCTATTCTCCTCTTGTTCCTCCCTTTCCTTTTTCCTTTAAACAAATTAGACTTGGTTGAAGTAGTTGAACTACTTCATTAGTTAAGTTAAGAAAAACTCAACCAAATTTTTAGTTAGGGGGAAAAGTAATAAATCATAATAAGGGTTTTTAAATAAATAATAACTAGTAGGTGGGACCCCTTGTGACTCCCTTTAGTTTTTAACAATCATAACACAACTAGTGAATTAAACAAAACATCCCTCCTTGTGACTCCCATCATCACATTCATATTTGTCAATTTATCTCAATGATATTTGAAATCATTTCCAAAATATATTACTCATATATCCAAAAATAGTATGCTGTCCAAAACTTCAAAAGTCAGCTGTTCTCAACAATTAATAAATAAATAAAAACTTAAAATCCATATTTCCCACTCTGAGATGCAATCCTTCCCTTGTTGCTGCTGTCACCTTTTGATCTCTCTGAATTTTCCTTAGGCTGTTCTGAGCCTTTAGGCCTAATCTCGTTGATCACATGAGAGCAATCATCCCTCAAATGCATGCGGGAGGACACAGATTTATCAGAGCCATTGGAGGGTGAGGAAGAGGAAACACTGACTTTTCCTTTGTTAGGGGCATGGTGGGCCTCAGTTTTCAAACTTTTACTCGCATGGGAAGATTGAACTGGTGAGTGGACATGGGAAACTTAGACAATTTGATTGATAGGCAGAGGAGCAGGTAAAGACAAATTGGGCCGGCCTTGATGTTGGGAGACTCCCGGGTGGACAATCTCTTGCCATCCATCATTTTCAGGAACTTCAGGTTGCAATGAGACATGAGGGGGAACAAGGATACTAGGGACATTTGGGGCTTGGAAGGGAAGCTTTTCAGGCCTAGGTTGGACCACTCCTTTCCCAATCCAATTAAAAAACCCAGCTTGAAATAGCTGGCCTAACTCTTGCGAGTCAACATCAAAGTGAATGGAGAATCTTGGACTTCTAGGGGCCCTGCTCCAATTACCTCTTCGTCGGTTAACTCTTCCATGAATACCTCGGCTGAAAAAGATCATTCCTGTATGCATAATTGATTATCAAATAGATTCTTTAGCAACCATACATGACAACTCCTTTTAAAATATGAAATAAATTTTGGCTCACCAACATATCAGACTCATGAAATCCGATCCATACAACTTGTTTAATTGCTGTCAATGAGCAGGGGGTGAACAAAGGTTTTGTGATATGTGAGGGGTTGTATTGAGTGAAAAATGTTAAAATGAGGGGGAAAAGATCACAATTACTTCTCACAAACAACAAACAATCAACTGTAATGTAAACCAAAGAACATATCATTGTAATCCATCCTTGCGATCTTAAAATGTCACAATACAGAGTTCTTCTTAAATGTAATTAAATTTTAGGAACATGGATTTGATAGTGGACATGGGAAGGCGAGGGGATTGTAATTAGAAAAAAAGTTAAATAATGGTAGTGGAAAAGAGTGGATACTGTTCGAAAAAATCCATTACGTAATCCATAAAACAAATATGTATTTAATGCAAATGATCCAACACTAACAAAATAATTACTGTGATCAATTAAACAATCACTGTGTATAATTTAACCATTACTGTGTGTTAACTTGCTCACTGTTCACTTTTAAATATTTAACACAGTGTCATCATACTCAAAATAACATGCCTTCCAAAACAACTTGTATAAGAATTTTGTTTCCTCTCATTTGTCCCATTATATTTAAAACAAATTTCAAATGAACACACAGTCACTTGTTTCACTCTGTTTGACATCCAAACATCGACCACTATCCATGAATTATCTTCTCAAATCAAACACAGAAACAAGTTCTTGTTGGCACAGGGGCAGACCCAGGGTTCAATACTTCAACAACGCACCAAAAAAACCCTAACTACTGGCCCTTTTGGTAACACCTGGAAGCATGTGAAGTCTCATCGAAGGTAGAGGCAGGGGGGGTTACAGTACTCAAATATATATAACCAAGTTGGGACACAAATATGTGATTACAACACTTCACAGAGTATTCTATTAACATTTACAAGATAATAATCATTAACTCATTAGCTCCATTAACATCGCAGAACAAACCCTAAGGTAGATCGACGTAGTAACAATAAATATTAAGTACTTCAACCACTTAACACATAGTAATGAGTTAGATATAGCATTCATTCATAAAGCACAAGTAAGCACTGAGCACTATCAGATCTATTCATCATACATAATAAAAAATCACTAAGCAAATAAATGACAAACACACATAGCATAAAGCACATCAGAGACACAAGATATACGTGGTTCACCCCAGTGTGGGGCTGCGTCCACCAACTTCTTCGTCTTCTTTATTATTCTTCTGAATCTCTTACATTCATCTGCTCCTGTGCACTAAGACACATAGCTAAGCTTCCCAGAGGACAAGAGATCTACGCACTGAGCACCAGATCCTCCTTCCCAAAACTAGGTCACTGCACAAAGTCGACTTCTCTATCAAGCACGAAGCCTTACATACACATTTTTTTGCACTAAGCAACCCAAAACTAATTTTAATTAGCCTTGCAAGACACTTAGACTTCACTTTTACTACTACACATCCTTACAATCTTGTTCTTATTTATACTTTTATAATAAGGCCTAAAAATGGGAGAACCCATGGGTCGACATCCCATAACCCTTTACAAAAACCCTAGGAACCCCTTGCTGGGTCCACAAAGACCACAAAAAAAGTGAGATCCGTGATCTCAACTCTGCCTGGGTTCTCCTTCCTCGATCACTGCGTCGAAGTCCAAAAAGTGGTCAATCCTGACCAAGATTTCCTCAAAAATTGGTCGAGGGCCAACATGCCCCCAACACTCACCTGTGACTCATCTCGAGTCACTCAGATTTGGGCAAATCTACTTTGAAGGTCTCAAGATTTACTTGAGAAACCTTGACTTGCTGCTTTTCCTAAGCCTCCTGCTCAGCGAGCTCTTGAATCATCTACTCTGTTATAGGCCCTTCCATGTATTGTTCCACTATCACAACCACCTGGTCCAGTTGCGAGCCTTGTCCTTCAATTTATTTGAACACCTTGTAGGCCTCATCCTGCACAGGTTGCAACTTCTGCGTGACTTCCATTACTCTACCCTGGATGGACATAATCTATTGTTGTACTGTGCACTGTTCTTGTGATCTCTTCATTCTCTTGACTGCAGTGAGTAACTTCATCTTCTCCTATACAAACAGTGCCTGTTGTTGCACCTCCTTTAGTTGCGCTTCCAACTTCCTAAGCTCTGGATATTTTATGAGGTGTTCCTAGGTCTACGCACTTCTATTGTTCAGCTGTTTGCATTATGAGGTGAGGGATCTGATCCTTCTGACTGTGCTCTTAGTGACTTCCTCCCTCTGATTTCACACTTCTTGCAGAGTGCTTGGTACTACTTGGATCTCAAACTCTGTTACCCTTGCTTGAAGCTACTGGATGGCCTCAACGAGATTCATCACTTGAACCTCGACTGCCTCATGTTCCTTCTGTGCCAAGCCTGACACAGAGTGAAGTTCTCTTCTCACCACTTCTTTGACCACAATCTTCTATGCAAGCAACTAGTCGCTTTCTCTTTGTATCTTTTCTTTGTCTTCCTCAAGCATCGCCCAAAACTCATCTTTCTCATTTTCATAAGTGGTTACACAGTACCACACAACTCATAGTTTCTCTAAGACTTCCTCTTTCTCTTTCTTCAGGGCTTCTGTAGCCTTTTCATTTTCTTCTTGAACTTTCCAAATTCAAGCCTCTGTTACATCTGATAATCTTCTCAATTGGGCAGGCTCATCCCCCAATTCTGTAGTCTCTGACGAGGAAGGCACAATAGGTACTGCGCGGATCAATTGAATAGCTTGTTATATCTCCTTCATCTCTTCATCGACCCTTCCATACAACTCCTCCTGCTTCGCTCCATATCTCTGTAGGAGATCTTTAGACACATCCTCCATCGCTCCGTGGACTAGACCGATATCATCCTCTGTGAGCGTGGCCTCTAGTTGGGGCTTACTAGCGCGGGTATTCTTTCTCGTCGAAGGTTTCTGCAGAGAAACCTTCCTCTTTCACGATGTTTCTGTTTCATTAAGGGGATATTTTGGTGGTGTAGCTTCACCTTATCCTTTATTTTCTCCTTATTCCCCTTCTCCTTGTCCATCTGCTTGGTATTCTCCTCCTCCTCCTCATGCTGGTGAGACAGATCCACTTTCTTCTGAAGCATTGTCTTCCTCATTAGTCTTGTTAGCAGATTTGGCAGGCAAGAGTGTGCTTTTCATTAGAAGGCAGAGCAGAAGGAAGCGAATGGAGATTAAATCTTAGGAGAGTTAACGAATTAATATCAAAATCTCAGAAGAGATGGCACGATAAAAATCAGATCAAATCGAGACTGTCAGATTTGCCATCCAGATCAACGACAGGGATGCATTGCGGGGAGCAAAAGATGAATTAAAATAATCGCCAGTTACAATCCTACAATCCATCTAGATCGTCAGATCTCATAGCTTCGAATATATATGACTGCGGTTGATCCAACAAACAATGTGTTTTAGTCATATTAAGTCGTGACCGTTGGATGCGCAATCGCCAAATCAACGCCAGGGATAAATTGTGGAGATCAGAAGGAGAATTAAACGTTGTGCTAGTTCCAATCTCGCAATCAGTCAGGACCGTCCAATCTTATAGCTTTGAAGATCAACGATTGTGGTTGACTCTCCAATAGCACACATCTTCCCATTGCGGATTTTGGGTGACGAGTTAAAAAACTCATAGATTATGGTTCCACAATCATTCTTGATCATGGATCTTCTTCAAGAATCTTGAAAATCGTCGGATCAATATCAAGTGGAAGGACAAGATAAGCCAACAAATCTGCATTGCAGAAAGATCGATCTGTCGATCTAAGTTCATGATCGACGAACAACATTCACTTCAGGTCTAAAGACGCGAGGAGGTTACACTCTGGAGAGATTGAGATTTGAGAATTCAATTATGCAAATTCCCGTCAGCTGTCGGATCACTTTCAAGTGGAAGGAAAGGATAATCTAGCAAATCCACAACGCTGACAGATCAAGCCATCAATCTAAGATCCCGATCGATGAACAACATTTAGTTTGGGTTTAAAGTTGCGAGGAGGTTACACTCCGAAAGGTTTGAGATATGAAATACTCGAAGCTCGAAAATCCGAAATGAATGAGGACTGTCAGATTTGGAGGAAAAACAAGGACCATTGGATCAAGGCTATTGGTCATGCAACAGACCATGTCAGAAAAAGGGCATAGTGGTATACCATGTCAGAAGTGCACATCAATAGTCTACATTAGTAAGGACACATGACACAGACAGAGAACGACAAGTGTCAAGTTGAAATCAAAATTTCAGGTACATGCAAATCATGAATTTGAGTGACACATGGTAGCTGCTCAGCTCGTGACAAGAGGTTGTGAAAAATATCTTTGTGGGGAAGGACAAGCTTCCTCCTCATCTCCTGTGACCTGCTTGCTAATCTCTGAAAATTTAACAGGGGCTCTGCCCTTTCTCTTCCTACTGCTCCCTGCTTTAATAGAAATGGTGGGTGATAAAGGACTTGCATTTTGTGATTGAGGAGTTGATGCTAAATCCAATTTGAAATGAGAAGTAACAACAAAATTCTCCCATGAAATATCTTTCTTACCCAATTCCTCAAACACTAGCATTCTGATCAATCTAGAGTGGAAAAGGATAGAATCCACATCCTTAGATTTGGATTGAATCCTATCGGACATCTTACTTACCTATGCTCCTCAACAAGTAATAGGGAATATTCATCTCAACTTTACCAGTAAAATGTAGCAAAAGCCTTATGTGTTACTGGTATAATGTGTTAAATCTCCCTTCACATGTAAAATATCTCTGGATGATCTTCAAAATTATGTCAAATTGTTCAATCAATTGACCCCTTTGCACACATTTAGATAAATCACTGGCTTGATGTTCAGGTTTAAAGATATCTTTAGCATAGGATGAACTCAAAGCCATGAATTTGAACCACTTTTCACCTGTAATGGGGATTCTTGTTGCAGCTGAGAAAGAGGCTTCAGTCACCTCAAATTAAAAATCCCCAACCTTGGTTCTTCTGCCATCAAAGTGTGATGAAAAATGTTTTGTTACCTATGGATGGCCTCTCTGCATATTCTGGCAGAAAGAAAGGCATCCCACTCTTTGAAAGACCTCTCTTGCCATGGGCTCTGTATCAAAAATATGCATGTCCACAGGTTCTGTCCTAACCACTTTACCTCCTTTGTGTGTCTTCTTTGTCTGAGGGGTATCCATGGCTTAGAATGAGAGATTTTAATGGGATATTAATAACCAGTAAGACTTACAATCGGGCTTCAAATGTACAAGGCTGACCTTTTGAAACAAACTAGTGTTAGTAAGCCAAGATTGACTGTGGGAATTACACCCTTAGACTTTTACAGGTATTTGAGAGTGTAGACAGTGAGGGGGTAATCCAAAATTGGCCCTTTGCAACTGAGTAAAACACTTAAATCCAAGATGAAAGGAAACATGGGAGGCAAAGAGGGTTTAAACAACGCCTCTGGGTAGCATGATGCATACGCAGAGGATAGGCTATTTAAGAGCTTGCAATTTCAATGGCTATGACAGACAAAAGTAATCAGACCTAGATACAGGCAATGGAGTTTACAGGTCTAAAAAAGAGGGAACACAAGGCTATCATGCAAAGACGAATCCATTACAACTGTGCAAGCTCGATAAACCAAAACATGAGTGCAAATTTATTGTGAAAATTAATATGCAGAGGAGACAACACGAGATACCTGTGGAGTAGACACCTGTTGCAATCTTCAACGAAGTCTCAAGATGAAATTGAAAAAATTTCGACCCTCGAATCTACTTCAACATCAAATTTGGTTGCATTGTTGTCGCCTGATCAGAACTTGTGAATTTGCGCAGCGCAACACTGTTTAGTTTTTCAAAATTATAAACCGTTACGAGGGATCGTAAATGAAAGATATTGAGGGAATATTTAACCAAATCCTAACACTAAAAACAAGGAACATGACATCAGTCGTGGAAATCATGACTCGTGGTGGAAGTATGATGAACGAGAAAGGCGCTACAGAGCTGCCTGATGAGTGGGCAACGCTCCAATTAAAAAACTGTTTGGATAGGTAAGCAAGGACAATGAGGCATGCCTACAAGGTCATGAGTGAGGAGAAAAGTATGTCACATCAGTCTAGTCATGGTAGGGATCAACCTAGGGACAAGTCATGAAGGGGACCAAAAAATAAGTCATGAGCTAAAATGGTTCTAAGACCAAAAATCAATTTGAGGATCAAACTAGAGCTATGACTCAAAACTTTAATCATCTAAGGGGTCCTACCAAACATAAAATTTAAAGGGATGAAGTTTAAAAATAAATAAATTAAAATCTAAGGCTTAAAAAAGGATAAAAGAAAACTAAAAGACCCAATGCAATTTAGTGTGATAACAATTCGTTTGATCATTGAAACACAAGGAGACCAGAGTTGACCATATCAACAGTAGGTGAGAACCCTTCAAAACAACATGGTGGACACACAAGCCATATAACCTTTAACTTGTATGATAGGGTGGCAATTCACACCATGTAGGAGAGACTATGAACAAAGGAGCGAAGATTCCTTACTGACCAGTAATAACCCCGAGAACACACATGGGTATAAACCTAGTGGTTTTCCCAAAAAACCGAATAATGCTTGTCAAAAAATGCAGAGCCATGTAATAGAAACCAACCCTAGAGCCATGTAAAAAAAATTTGGGTGTGTTTACAAGAACTGTGTAGAGATGACCAACAAGTCTGGACCAAATGAAACCCTCCAATAGAAACCTATAACGACAACAGAGAGGCTTCATGGCTTCCACCACTCAAAATAATCAATGAAACAATGATTCCAGCCATCCAATTTTTCCATTTGCAATGAATAACACACAATAACCATTCTAGAGAAACATCATGAGTTTACATAGTTTCTAGCGTCAATAAACACACAGACCAATACATCACCGAGCCAACATATATTTCATAAACAGAGCGAGTTCATGGATGATGAAAAAAACATACCTGTAACCAAATAGACTTAAAAACGTGAGCTTGGTCGAGCAGTTCTTTCCTCACCTAAAAATTAGAGATTAACCACAATGAACAACAATTGAAAAATATCCAAGCTAGGGTGACGTCCAGTGGGAGAGGTATGGAGTGACATGTAGTAAATGCACGTCACTTCCAACCTCTACTCATTCAATTACTTAGTACATGCCAACCAACCATCAATTAATCCATGCATCGAAACTAACATCCATTACTTACCAAGTGCGCCGCCCTATCCATACTAACCAATGTCTAAAACCATAACATATATCACATGATCTCCATATATAACTCAATAATAATTGCATAGCCACTAAAATCCACTAAGATTGCTAGTTAGGTCTAGCATCAACCCTTTTAATTTTCAAATGCATATAGTGTAGCATAGTATAACATAGTTTAGTTTCTTCTCCTTAGATTTATTCCATATTTCTTTTATCTTTTTTCATGACTAACATGTGTTTTGTGCAGGTGTAACATGTGATAGGTCATGGCTCCAATAACATTGTAATAACATTTCACATAAGCCATCATAACATGGAATTGAGAATTTAGAGTAACGAAACCCACACATAGCATGCATTATTGATCTGCCATTTTTCGCAAATAGAACCTATATTTTATCATCAATCATGTAGAGCCCTGTAAGCATCATCGAACAACAACATAAAATGTATAACAAGATTATCGCTGATCTTCCAATCTATAAGGGGGTCCCACCTACTAGTATTATATATATCATTAGCTTATAATAATAGGATTTTAGAAATACTTTGCGGGCGAAATCCTTGTTGCGATTTTTATCGTCAACATGTGTATCATTGTATCTTTTCTGTTTTTATTAAGAATCTATTTGCAAAACTTTATTGTACAAGATTAAAATCTACATTTGGTATCAAATCAATTATTGGTTTCAGGGGGACGCCTTTGTGGTCAAGGGTTTTGGCTCGGGTATGTGGCAAACCTTTTTTACAATGGGAGATCTGTAGTATCGATTCTTGAGGTTCGTCTAGATTTTTCCAACAAAAACCCTAGAGCACCAACATATCAATCCTCGGTCAAGGCTGAGGAAGGTCTCAACCGAGATGCAGAGAGGATTGTTGGAAAATTGGTTTTCATTGATGTCAACCCTAGAAGAAGCCCCAAAGAAAGTCTAGAAGCCCCTAGAAGTGATGGGTTTATTTGAAGGAGTCTCCAAATTGGTCCCCATATGGCGTAGCTCTAATCATGACCCCCATGGGAAGATGCTTTGAAGAAGCCTACTCGAATTCCTTGTTGTCAAGAAAATAAGTTCCAAAGGTATGGTCAAGAAGTCCTAAAAATATGGAAGTATGGTCAAGAAGCCCCGACAGTTGATTAAATAAAAATGGTATGAAGGACATTGCAAATACATACAAAACCTCCATGGATTGATATCCCTCGTCAATCCATTTCCAACGGTAGTTGGCATGCAACGTGGTTCCTCACGGTTGAGGAGATATGCCCTATTGAAGATGTCATTAGTACATGTCGGCCCCATTGCAATGAATATTAAAATAAATACTAAGGATATTGTTGGTAAAGTCGGCCCCACTGGATTAAACATAAAAAATATTTGTAAGAGAAAAAAGTACAAGTTGGACCTATTGCAATAAATATTAAAAAATTGAATTGAATTTTCTTTTGGTCGACTCAACTGTAAAAAGAGGGCTCCAAATCTATTATAAATAAGGCACCTAGGAGCTCATTTTGATCATAAATCAAGTGAGAATTATTTGAGGTAAAAACCTTGGGAGTATCCAACAAAGGTGTTGGTTGCTTCTATCTTTTGCTACCTTTGTTGGGCTGACCCAGGTTTAGGTCTATCATGGTTTCCAACAAAACCTATTTAAAACTATCGGCTCCTCTGGTAAACCAGAAGGTAACACACTACACAGAGTGCACTGCGCAATCTCACCTGAGATAGTTCTATTGGTGGATGCAATGCTCAAGTTCTTGCATCCTGGTGTTGAGTGGGGATCTGGGATTAAACTCTTTGATCTTCATTTGTTACTTTAACATTCGTCTTATATTGAATACCCTGTCATTCTTATTTATTCATGTAAAATAAGAGATCTAACCAGTCATTCACACATTTTTCTAACATCTAATCATTGACAGTAAAGGAAATGAACAATATTCAATCACATAACACATGATCTACCATGGTTCAACCCTCCTAGGATACGTCCATGCAGATTTGGCTGCTCTTCTCTTTTATTATGGTGTTTCCAAAACTACAACGTCGCTTACATTACATCTTTCCATGAAACAGGTCGATATCTACAATGAGGTGGACTAGATCACACCCGGGGGGGGATGTGATATAACCCTCAATATATACCTTATTTCCTCTCCTCATCTCAACAACTTACAAAACATATCAGACTTACAGTCATTCCATCTTCGAACAACATAGTAACAATAACCAACCAACCAAAAACGATATTCGAACCTCGACCTAGACCTCCTAGGTACCTAATCATACATGTTTTTGGTTTACCAACCATTACATATTCTTACCAAAACCCTAACCCTATCATGGCTAGGTATTCTTTCATATGCGCCTCACATGCTTTCTTATTTTGCATGCACATCTATCTTGCACGTACTGCTTTTCCTACATGCACGTATGTCTTGCATGTGCTGCTTTTCCTGCATGCGTGTCTGCCTTACACGTCGCGTTTTTCTTGAAAAATTGGGCCCGCGCCCAACAGGCCCAAAAACTAACATCATGACTCGTCCCAAGTCACTTCCTAACTCCAACATTTGTCACTTCTTGTGCCAGTTCTTCGTACATATCTACTATATGTTGGCACTGCTCTTGAGCCTAACTGCTCCTTGCTGATGTGGCTTCAACCACATGCGCGGTGATTGGTGGTTGTAAGATATTGCCCCCCTCCAAGCCTGTCTGTTTGAGGTGCACTTTCACTGCGTCAATTTCCACGACCAATTGTTCTACATTTTCTTGTAGAGGCTCTAATTGATCCTGTCATGCGATCTTCTGTGCCTGCACCAATTTTTCTTCCGCCTAAAGGTTCTTCATTTCTGTGGCAGTCTTGATCTTCTCTGGCAGTGACATTATCCTCCGTCGTTGCTTGACATCTGCCATTGTTGCATGCAATTTATCTTCCTTTCCTTGCATCTCTTGTATGATCCCATCCTCTAATAGTTGTGTCCATCCCATCATCGCTTTCAAGAATTTTTTTAATTTTCATTTTCTAAAGGTTTTTTTTTTTTTTAACAATTTATATATATATATATATATATTTTTATAATAAAACAAAACAAATAAAAAAAAATTCTTTTTATTATTATAATTATTATTATTATTTTTTATATTAAAACAAACAAACAAAATATAATTCTTTATATAATTTTTTTTTTTATATAATAAAACAAAACAACTAAAAGAAAATTCTATGAAGATAAAAAAAAAACTTGAAGAGTGAGCTATGAACGAGAGACATGAAGATTATGAATGCTGCAACTTCCATCATCAAAAGAGAGGACCACACAATTCTCAATATCGTTCACATACAATTGCATTGACTACAAATTTCCACATCCGTTGTAGTACAAGATTCTTCTCAGGATCCCAACTATGAGCCAATCTTCTCCAATGTGGGCTTATAACTTGGCAATCGATGATCTTGATAAAGAACTCGATTAGTTGGTGTGTCTTCAATCAGGAAACTTGCTACCTGTAGAAACAAAACTATGTTATCTCCTTCATATATGCACGCAGGAACATATACAACAAATAGCTCTGGAAGCTCACTACTGCACAAGTACCCATGTCCACCACGAAGCTTACGACAATCTTCAATGCCATATGTAGTCACTCACACTGTCAATGACTTTAGCCCATCAGTGCATGCAATATGGTATCCATGCAAACATGATATCATAAAAGGTAATTCATGTGATAATTAAGGCAACCATCAGGCGATATCAGAGGAAGAGGGTGTCTAAATGTAGAACAACCCAGTAGACTATAAGACTCATCCTGGCTGTAGGTTGTCGCATTAGCATACGCCCACCAGAAACCCAAATCCCGCCAATATGATATGCTAGTGCTCTTGTAGACTTCAGAATGATCCCAATTGATGTGAGTGAAATGAAAACATGACCTTTCATGGAACAAATTCTGCAATGAGTGTCCGGATCATAAATGCTTTCCCTACTAGATGGATTCTCAGGGTATAATCAAGTCCTAGTAGCTCGTGAAGATGAACTCAAAAAAACTTTCATAACCAACTGGGGAACATATGCCTATAGAAAAATGCCTTTCAGACTGATAAAATATGGAGCCACGTTTCAACGAGCCATGGACATTGCCTTTAGAGGTCTTCTGGGATAATGTGTGGTAATGTACCTAGATGACATTACCATTTTATCAAAGAATAAAGAAGATCATATATCTCACTTGAAGAAGGTATTTAATTGATGCAGGAGATACGACATATCTCTGAACTCCAAGAAATCCATTTTCACCGTGGATGAAGGAAGACTTCTAGGTTTCACCATATCCAAACATGGTATGTGTATTGAACCCGATAGGACCAAAGTGATCGCTAAGATCCCTCCTCCTCACAACAAAAAATCTATGCAGTCATTCCTTGGAAATATAATTTTGTCAAACGATTCATACCCAGTTTTGCTGAGACTATAAAACCTCTACAAGATATGATAAAGAAGAATTCTCAATTTAGTTGGGGATATAAGGAAAAAGAGGCTTTCGACAAAATCAAAGAATATATTAACCAAGCTCCCACACTGTTGAGTTTATTTTTTGATCGATATTTCATCCTCTACACATTTACCTCCCATACTGCTTTTGCAACAGTGTTAACATATAAGAACTCGAAAGGAGATGAGTTTTTCGTGGATTTTATGAGTTTGGGCCTACAAGGGGCTGATTTGAATTAGCTGAAAGTTGATAAACATGCATATGCGGTGTTCAAAGTTGTCTTTTTTCTACTAGGTCTTTTTCTTACTGAAATCTAAAACTAAGGTTATTGTTCCTTACCTAGCTGTTAGGAACCTCCCTCTACAAAAAGAACTAGTAGAAAAAAGACAAAAAATGGATTACAAATCTACAAGAATATGACTTGGATATCAAACCTGCAAAGATCATTAAAGGACAAGGGATATGCAAATTAGTTGCAGAATTCCCTTGCATTGAGTCTCATGAAGATGCTCTCTATCAAGACTCTCAGCTGTTTGAAAAGGAAGTATTTACATCCCAGTTAGTTCAGATCCATGGTTTTATGAAGTGAAATATTACTTGACTCATGGATTGGCTCCACATTATATGAACCCTAAGAAGAAAAGGTATCTAAGGCTAAAATCCTCCCAATATCAGCTAATATAGGGAATTCTAACAATGCTTATATTTTTCCCTACAAGACTAGTACCCTTACTACTCTAAGAAAACCACAACCCTAAACAACTCTGTTGTGGGATCACATTCATCAGAATCCCTTTATAACACATTTTTTTAAACTCTGATATTAACACTCTGATCATTCCAGATCTTATCCTACTATTGAGGGGTCTGAGATCCCTTTAACTCAACAGTAGGAACCAAACCCACCTTAGAGGCCCAATTAGACTCTACAACGTTTGGTGGTGGAATGGTTCTCTAGATCTCTCAATCTAGCTAATTTATCGATGAGATTTACTTAGTGTTTGACAGGATGTCTTTCTGTAAAAGTTCCTCCTTCAGATTAAACGCTCTCTTTTTGTCTTTTCTTTTATTAGACGAGTCTGATAAAATAAGGTTTGCTGGTATAAACCAACTAATAGAGGGGATTATTAACTACTGAAGAAGGTTGAGCCTCAGCTAACCCTCGTGCTCAAGAATGGAGACAAAGATATCCACACCTATTACAAGTCTAGTAAAAATACATTAACTTGTTGGTGTTTCAACAATGACCGAGATATGATTATTGAAAGAAAATACACATGTAATAAGATGATTGCAAGAAAAATATTTTCCTTAGCTCTACCATCAATCACACATTAACACAATGATTTTCTTTTCATCATTAAAAAGAACTGTTAAAAAATTGAAATAGGTAGATTATAAATAGATTAAGAAAACTCTTACTTGTTACAACATCAATTACTGAAATAAAAGTTGGAAGTAATTCCTCCTCAATCCAATCACATAACGCCTTTGATGAAAAACAAAATTTTCTCTCTGGTTCTAAACATAGCTTCTCAATTAAGGTTGTTCAGAAATAGTTCTTTACAATTCTCAAAAAGAGGGTCTTTTCCCAAAACCATCGACCTCTTTTAAAAGGTCAATCCCCCTACTTATAAAGAATCACTACCTAAAAATAGCTACTACAAGTTGGTGTTAAGTAAAACAAAAATTTCAATGTGGCACTTGATCTCTTTGTCCTTTAGGAATCATCTCGTGGTTCTACTAGAGTGGATGAATCTTCTAGTATTCAGACCACTTGACGAAGAGATCCTCGCATGTGTTAGCATACAGGAATCTATGCTGATCCATTAGGGTTGCAAGGGTTTCCTTCACTTCTACCGCCCGTTCTCTATATTTGATCACTTTGGAACTTAAGCATTACAGAACTTCCCGAGCCTTGATCAAATGTTCCATAAACCTTTGTACTTGACCCGGTGTCATGCTTGCAACCTGTGCGATCTATAATTCCCATGCTGAATCCTATTCTACATGTCGTTTGACTATGTCATGAAAGTCAACAAATTCCTCGGGTGATCCGAATTCTGGGAGGCCAATGTCTTTCATATCCTGATTGATTTTTTCCCAGCTTCTTTCACACTTGGCCCATCTCTTTTGTATTTCTCGCTGCAGTTCCTGGGGCATAATAACCCAATGTTTTGTTGATTTCCTGATCTGGGCGATGTTTCTATCCATTAGCACTTGAATTCCATGCTCCTTTGCATCTCCTCCCTTCTACACTACACTGATGTAGTCAATTCGTTCTACATCTTGGTATGATTTTTCTTACAATCTCTCCACGCCCTTATGGGTTGCGAGTGCCATAAGGGCATCTTCTTGATAATCGACTACACATGTAGTGAAAATATGTCTTTCGCTTGTGAACTTTGCATATGCATCTTGGAATTCACTCTTCAAAAATATTGTGGCCTGCGTTGAGTCTTGGTAGTATTTTTCCAAATGTTGTAGAGGGTCTAGTTCCTTAAGTGCAATGACTAGTTCCTTTTCATCTCGCTTCACTCGAGCCAACATGGCATCAATGATAGCCATCCTTGTGTTGATGAGCTCAGATGTCTTCACATGTTATGTGATAAGAAAATTATCCTCCGAGGTGATGATAATTGATCTATCCAGCTTGAGCCTTCTTTTCTTGGTGGTCCTCCTCATGGTATCTTTCCTCTTCTTGGCATAGGCGATTTCCTGTATATCGACGACCTCATCAACAGGCTCAAGGATTTGTTGTTCTCCCTAGGTTAGAGTGTTTCCAAATCTCCCTACTGTATGTATTTGTTCTAGGATTGGTTCTTGTACTTCTTTCATATGTTCCGATGGGTTGACCTCCATCTGGTGTTCATTGGATGGTGAGGTATCAACCAAAATTGAAGAGTTAGTGATAAGTTCGGTACTTACTTGGTGATCAACTGTTGAGGTGCCGATCTCTGGTTGTTGCACTTCCTATTTTTTTACACCTAAACCTAGCTCATCCCTGGAGATGTCTTTTGGGGTCCCCAATAGGTAAAGAAAATGAGTGTCTAAGACACTTACGGTCTCATGGTCACCCTGCGGAGGGTTTTAAACTGATGCATCGAGACTTGGAGAAGATGTTCCCCCTGTTTCTTTCTCCTCTGTAATTGGTATCAGAGTTACAAGTGATACCTTTGAACTCTCTTCATCATCATAAATGGTTATTAGATCAAACAGGGGATTTGACACACCCATTTCACTTAGTGTTCTTGGACTCTCATACTGGGTTGGAATGGTCACCGATGATCTATCCTGTGGTGATGAAACTCTGGGGTTTTCCAGACAGGTGGTTTCCTCCAGTTGTATTGACTCCGAGCCATTTATCTCTTCTTTGATTGTGATTGGGTCAAACAGGGTGATCCTCTTCATTTATATTAGTTGAGGATCATTCTCTAGTTGGTCGATGATTCTTTGGGATACTTCTAGTAAAAAAAACCATCTCCTATGTGCTTCTGTGGTTTCTGCTGCTCCGATTTCTTCTCTAACCCTGAGATCTTCTTGAGCCAACTGCTCTAATGTTTTGACCTACTCATCCATACTCATAGCTTTGAACCTAGACATGTTCGGGTTATATTTTCTCTGTAATACCTCCTCCCAGTCCTGAGAACATTCTATAAAAATATCATCTTCAAACTTGTCATGCGCGTATGGCCAACAGGAAGAGACTTGTGAAGCATGTTGGAGAACTAAGAATTTAGGGTCATGCTTGTGAAACTGGCTTGTTAGGAACCTATATTCCAGCTGACTCAAACCCTCTTGTTTATCTTGAGCAGTTTCCTTCACTATATAAAACCCTACATGGAAATCGTAGGGTATGAATTCTTGTTTCTTGTCCTTAACTAAAGTGGTGTTGTAGCTCTATAGGATAGTCCGATAACAAATTTCTCCTACAACAAGCCAGTATGGGACATGAGCGGGGAGAAAATGTGGTGTTTCGATGGCCCTGAACACCCTGATATCTCATCTAGGTACCAGTGGCCTACTTTCAAAATCATTTTCTTGGTCTCTATAAAAAACCTTGGGCATTCCTTTTTAAATATAATGAAATAAATCTGGGTGATGAATTCATTGCAAATAATGGAATAAGACTTCTTGTACCTGTTTTCCCATAGGATGTTGAAGTAGACACGTAAAGGAATCTCTGCGACGTGCCAACTCAAATTCATACCGGAGAAGACATTCCTCATGTTGATTACATCTAGTAGATACGAGGCCATGTGAAAAGCGGGTGCTTCTCCTTCCTTTGGCGACTAGGCCTGCAGTATACGGGTGCTCAATTGCTTGGAGATAATTTATCCCCAATTGAAGCTACTCCCAGAAATCACCACAGTGTATGCCAGGGGAATCCATGCCTCTGAGAACTTGGCGTAATATTTTTCTCTGTATAATCGCCAGATTAGAGACATCAAGTAGATATATGGCTCCCTCAGATTCACTGTCCCGTACCAGCCGTTTCTCTGGTTTTTAAATTTATTATCTTCCTTCCACAAGGAATCCATTAATCGACTGGTGTCATGGAATTCATAGAAATTCACCATGAATTCTGTGTTCAACCGCTCCTCTGGGTCCCTGATTTTGTAGTACTTCTGGACCTCTGTCGGGAGAAAAAATCCAACACATCCTCCATTATCATCATTGATCAGGCACTCCTGCGCGTATGTGTGATCAATTATCCAACTCAAGGTCTCGATGCAGGGAAATATTGGAGTTCGAAAGGATATCAGATGCAAGAACAACCGCCGGATATTTGGGAAAACCTGGTCGTCGAGTGCCCTTACATTTGGGTCATTGTGTGGGATAAAATTCAGGTAATCTTCCAGGTTGATTTTTTTGAATAAATCTCCCCACTATGGGAACATTATTTTTGATCCAGTGGTTTCTTTTGTATTTCCAAAAGTGGGAGATAGAATAAATGCCTTCTTGGTCGATGTTTTGATTACCAGCTCCACTCTGTGAGAAAATTACAACTACCTCATCACGTCGGGAGAAGATCCTTCACCTATATTTGCTTCCTTTAATTTCAGTGCCCTCGATGACCGTATGGTCATTAGATTCCTTGGAGGCATTTTACCTACAGTTAGAACAACGTTAGAAATCGTGTTGCAGATAGGATACTGATACATAAAAAATCATGACCGTTGAACTGATAAAATTAACACATACCTCTTCTTTGCGCTAACTTAACCTAGTTTTTTGAATTTCTGAGAATCAAGCAAAAATCTTGAGACACTCTCTTCGCTTCTTCGACTGCTATGGAAATGGGAAAATTATGTGCAGAATGGAGGTGTTCGAATATTTGTTAGTGATTTAAATAGAGATAATACTTACCTTGTCACATCAGTTATTCAATTCGGGGTATGTGTGCGTTTCTACAAAATCTGTCGCTAGATCTTCATTATGTTCAAGATTAAATGCAGTCATAGGTTAGCGATGCGGGCGCAGGCTATAATGTGGTATATCAACGATTTCAAATTCCCATTGTTCAATCATCACACAGGGTAGCGACATATGTGGATAAAAACATTAAATGGCCTATTAAATGATAGTGTCTGATCTTATTGTGTGCTGAAAATGTCCCATCATTCCACTAAATTAACGGGTGAATCGAGAGTCGGGGCTTTTATTTAGACAACATTCTTTTATATCTCTTAGAAAAAATATGATGCCGACCCATCTTTCCGTACAATGCTGATGTGGAAATGTTGACTTGGAAGTGTGACTAGGACACAGGGAAACCTAAGGTGACCCAGGATGAAATTAGACCATACAAAATGCTTATGCGACAAAGACAAGTGACACTTGAAATTGGCATCTTCGTTTAATTGTGTTATTTAGAATCAGGGACTTTTAATTAGTTAATCGTTTTAACAATAGGTCCTACCCTTTTGATGCCAAAAAGTATTAAGTATCAGTGATCGACGATAAGTTTAAACAAGTGTTCCTGAATTACCCTCCTCGAAAATTGCCGATGCCGAAAATGCATCAAGGATCGGTGATCGATGATGTGTAAATGCGGAAATTTTCAATGATTTAACCTTTTGGAATTTCACCAATCCTCGATAAAACGCATCATTAATCAACTATCAAAGGTTCATCATGGCCCATGTCAATGTTTATCTCTCTTGTATTTTGCTGACATCGATGAGAAATCGACCACCTTCTGAATCGTCTTTGCAAACAACTAGAGCACATCTACTTCTCTTTTACCAATGTCGATGATACATCGACGATCGACGATTATTGTTACTATGCAGTCATTTCAACTTGTTCAAAATTTTCCTATCTCTGAACATAAGCGTGCGGGTCACAAATTTCATTGCAGATTCTTAGTTAAAATGCCAAGTTCTTTTTAGACACAAAGGTTTCGCATTGAGAGGTTCAAAAAAATCCAATTTAATCTATGAAGAGACATGAAAACAAAATAAGCAATCCCTCCACAGTGGACTCAATTCAAAAAGCAAAACAAAAGAAAGAAAGTGGTACCCAAAAGAGACAAAATTTCATGAAAGATTTTAGGGTGTGTTGAGCGCTCAACACCTACTTTCTTGTGCAGTGCCCCAAGGTTCGTGCTAACCTATCAAGTGACCACTTGCCCAAGTGGCATCCAAATATTGGACTGTCATTTGCCTCGTTTTATTCTTTTCTTAAATAAATTGTCTTTATCACTTGCGGAATATAATCATGTTTCTGGGGTATCGAAGGAATATTACCTTCGATACCATCGTCCTCAGGACCCCTTTTAAACATCATCTCATCACACTCCAAAAGGAAAAATTCGATGGCCTTTTTGACCCTTCTCATGCGTATCCCAAAAGTTTCCCTAAGCTGAAAGAATATTCTTTGATACCTTTATCATCAGAGTTTAAACTTTCCATATCTTTCAAAACCCGATAGCCAAACCCTAAAATCTGGTAAAACACACAGTTTAGTGTGGCTTTCTAAGCAATGAATATTCCATCAATTCCTTTCCCTCGGGTTTTAATTCTACACTCATCATAATTTACCTCGATGTCAATATCTCGACGGGTCCCACCTTATTCCATATTACTATTCATTGGCTGACATGTTGTTTTGGCACATTGGCCCACGTGTTAGGGAATATACATTCGATACTTTTCCCATCGGAATTCAAAAAAAAAAATCTCGATCTTTCATACTCTAAAAGATCAACCCCGATGGCAGTCTTATTCGAGG
Source organism: Picea glauca (assembly GCA_000966675.3). Classification (NCBI taxonomy): domain Eukaryota; kingdom Viridiplantae; phylum Streptophyta; class Pinopsida; order Pinales; family Pinaceae; genus Picea; species Picea glauca. Next base: position 1,151,695 of record JZKD02S1673952.1, read on the forward strand.
GTGTGGTTTAGCACTCCCCCCAATTTTTTAATCAATGCACCTAACCCACTTAATAAGATTTAATTTTGGAAATGACGTGCATTAACGAGAAAAGTTAAGATCAGATTTGGAAAGATCCTTGTACACACCTGAGTTATGGAATACCTGTTCTAATTGAATGTGCATTATGAGTTATAAAAACAATATTTCTGGACATATCTTGCACTGTAAGCTTTCGAAACTTAGTCCACAAACTTTTATTTTCATCTGGACTCCCTCACTCACTGAGATTGCCATCTTTGTTACTTGAACTCCTTACTTACCGTTAACCTTTGGTTTTCTATCGTTCAACCATTTTTTCATTATTTTTTCAGCTAATTCTTTATATGTAATATAATATTATATGTCATTTAAACATGTTATTGCATGTTAATCTAGTTATTCATCATGGCGAGCCAGAATCCCAAAATACCTAGGAGTTCGGTTTACTTCCAGGGTCCCGCATGCCCTGAATCATCATCCCAACTAGTCTAAACTATGGTGACTGATACAATTCCTCATACTAGCGAGGACCACAACCCTGAATTTGAAGAGATCCACAGGATTTTCGAATCCACAGAGTTTCCTGAAGACAACAAAGTCTTATAGGTATACCAGAATATCCTAAAAAGTAGGATTCACGGAGTAGCTACCAGGCCACAACTATTCCCATATAAAGAGGCAACCCAATGGTGCCTCAAAATTTTTTACGCTTCCACAATGCTCATCATGAGAAAAAAAATGAGAACTAGTGGCTTCTCTCAGACCATAGGATATTGGCTCCAGGTGCCACCTTCCCACTCCTATTGGCTCGCTGAATGAACCTTTCGTAAAATGGTTCACCCATGCAAGAAAAGGACCACAGATGAAACACTGGTGGGAGGATGAGGATGAGACTCTTAAACAAGGACAAAAACTGGTCCCCACCCACAGTCTTAAAACCCCATACAAGATATTGAAGACCATGCTCTCCCGATTATATGGAGAAGATAAGAGTACACAATTCCAAATTGAGTGGATTCCATTATCACACACCGTTGTTAAGACATGGAAGATATTTAAATGGGTGGACATCTTGGCCTTTAACGTTTTCCTACATGCTAAAAATATCCCAGTCCTTTTCGTCTTCCCCAGAGACAGGATATCCTTTGAGGCCATAAATGGGATGAAAGGAGTGACCATTTGGTTTTTCTACAAGTATTATTCATTCATCAGGGTTTACGGGACCATTGGGGCCCCACATATCTTGTATTATTTCATCCCAGACCTATTACTGATAAGATAAATATCATATCAAACAATGGGGTCTTGGGTCACCCTATTTTTGCAAACCAATAGTAAAATACTATGGAAAATATTCCTTCTCCACATTAATAGTTTTTCCATATCCAATGCTCAACACACGAGGAAGGAAGTTGAGACCTTATATGACTAAATCCTATGCTTAGGTGAAACCAAAGGCCATGATCCTCATGAATTGGCTATTAGTCACATCACGTTTGTTAGACTCACTCATCCAAGTATTCACATTATGTGTTTTGAAGAGGATAAGTTTAAAGGAGTACTCTTGTATGATGAGGTCCTGCACCATATACCCCATGATGATGTAAAGAGAGAACTTGATCTCGAACAAGAAGAGTTCAATATGGAAACTTTGGCCCAATTCCAAAAGTTGTGTCAGCAAGAGAAAGATACCGGAAGTGCCAAAGAATAGGAGAAGACCAAAAAGGAGGAACAACTTGAGCAGAAAATCCTCCAGGTAGAGAAATACTTTTAGAGAAGACAAGCTGAGGAAAAGATCAGAATAGAACATGAACACATGAAACATCAGGACGCTCTGAAGAAGAAGAAAGAAGAGGAAGCTAAAAATTTAGTAGAGGACGAGGAGGCCAAGAGGATAGTTTATTAAGCATAAGACAAAAAAATGGTTGGAGAGGCATAGGTGAAGTGATTGGCTAAAGAAGCTGAAGCAAAGAGGAAAGTTTATGAGATTACGAAACAAAATATAAAATAGGGCCTAGGCACCTCGTCGACAAGCACCCTAGGCATCATGAATATACCTCCTCTAGAGTATACCCCCATAATCTCCATACTAGGGGATTCCTCCCTTTCTTCTCAGGCTCTAAATTTTAAAGGATCTGTAGTCGCCATTGGAGGCTAATATTTTGACAACAGAATTAGATTTATCAAGAAGAGATCTTAGAAAAGAAAAAGAGGAGAGGAATCCAAATCAAAGTCTCATGAAGGAAGGATTTTGGAATGAAATGTTGGCCCTGATATCAAGGAGAATGCAGTTCAAGCGGCTTCAGTGCTCAACAATTTTGTAAGACTAAATTCCTCCTCTGTTTTAGAGGTAACTAATGCCTTGAATGCTGCCAGGACCCGGGTAATAGAGCTCAAAATAGAACTGAAGGATGTAAGATAAAAATTTGACATAGATGTCTAGGAAGCTGTGAGTGCAGCTGAAAGCCTAAAATAAGGCAAGATAAGTGGTTCCCTACAAGCAAAAGAGACAACATGAATGAAGAGTTTGCAAAGAGAATAAAAATCCTATGGGTCACCCAGAGGGAGGATTTGGAAGTAGAAAAACATAAACTTAGTGTCACTCAAGAAAATATTAACACCTCAACAGGTACCATGGAATCCATCAAGGCTTAAGTGCTGGCTTTCAGAAAAGATCTAGCTAAGGTAAAGAATGATCTCCTTGGTCTATTGATCTATATATGAGTAGAGCGACAAGAAAAATTAAATATGCATATTACTCTGATTGAGACTCAAGGAAGGTATCAAGAAGTTAGTGAGGATTTTGAGGAGATGGTAAAATGGAAAGACATGCTACAACCTATACCTACCTCCTTACCAATTTATTTGAAAATAGAAATACTCGGGTACCGAATGTTGTTTGACACCAGGAAACCTCTCTTTGGGAGTGTCTGTTCCACCCAAGGGGTGGTTGCTGACACATGTGCACAACTGTGTAAATATGCTAATGATCTCGTAATAGAGGCAAGGATACATCCATTTCAATCAATAGATGAAATGACTTCTGTCAGCACCAGGGCGATTGAAGTGGAAGATTTAAAGAAGGCTAGTAAGACAAGCATTCAAGATTTGATGTTTTTCGATGAAAAATCAATTGATGAACATCTATTATTTCCTACTCAGCTTACCCAAAAGATTCGATCCTTTGTAAACACCATGGTTGAGAGGTTACAAAATTAAGTGGTTGCAAAATTTTGTAATGGAGAATCAGTCTTAGAGAGATTGCAATCAAGAAATCTTGAGATCATTTTTAACGACTACTCTACTTGGAAGGAACACCAAAACGAATACAAGAGCAGACTATGTCATGATTGCTAAATTTTCCATTTTCTTTCCAGATGTTGTTTTCTCCTGATATTGTAATGTTTGCTGGAAAATGAAGAGTACTTTTTGTGAAATGGCTCAAATTTCTATAATCATCATGAAAAACAATTGTAAAGGGAGGCCCCTTAATATATAAAGGGAGCTTTGTCCATTTGAAAGGGATTTTGGCCTTGGAACTTAGCAGGACAATATTGTTACTGAAAGTTACTTTTTGAATCCAAGAGACATTCTGAATTTGAAGATTATGGTATTTATATGTGTTAATGAGATTTTTCTGTTGATGTATTTTTCGATTTGTAACAAGTGAAGGTTAGTTGACGAATTAATTCGAAATTAATATTTGCATTTTATAGTTATCATGATTTCTCAGGATGAGTACAACAATAGTGTGATCGCATTAAATTTCTCAATTCTTTGGTTCATACAAATTACGCTATCAAATATTTGTATAACTTGTTTTATGAACTTATTCTAATAAAGCAATATACATATTTCACTGCATTCATTTATTCTGTTATTTTTCTCATGATCATGATATGTTAGATTAATTACATTTAGTCTTAAATTACATCTTATATTACTAGTCGTACCTCTGCATTTAAGGTCATTTAGTTGTGTTTCTTTTCTTTTTATCATTATTTTTTTTAATTCATCTGAGAACCTTAAGTTCTGAAATTCATAATTAAGTTAGTATTTAGTTATATTTTTGTTAGTACTATAGTTAGTTGGTAACCATGCCAAAATCTGGTCGGAAACACTATCCCAAATGAGAGAGGGTCTAGCTGGGACCTATCATCGGGCGTTTTTCCTCAATTGATTGAATGGGGCATTCTGGGATGTCAATAGAAGAGAACCAAAGTTTTAATCTAGAAGGATCCACAACTGTTGGACCAATTCAGTAGAAGGATCTTGACCGCTGTTAGAGGACATATTTTTGAGAATGAACTAGTACAAGGTTGATCTATCATAGAGTGTATTAGAAATTTCTGGACCATTGATATGATCCATGAGTCCTTCAGAGTGAATACCATTGGAGGCCTAGACAAAAGGTTGTGGGGAAGTATGGTGAATTAGGAGTCCAATATCTATTCATATAATGAGAGTTTCCTAGTGGGATCTTGACCATTGGATTTCATGCGAATCACTCCGAGGAGGGTTCAAGAATCTTATTTGGTGAACATTTTTAAACCATGAAGTGCACAATGTTTTCCATATGAATGGATATGTACCATTTGATCTATCAGAGTGTGTGTGGTCGGAGTGGTCTGGAGTACCAGAGTGGAGATGCTCCGATGGGGAGGAGCTTTGAGAATGGAAGAGGAACATTGATTGGTGAGTGGGAGAGATTCAATCTCAGTCATAGATGTTGTGTGCCCATTTGTTAGCAAGTAAAATGAGTCTAGAATAGAGAGTAACCATCAAGTCAGTCGAGGTGCCAATTAAATTGTAGTCGTTGAACCCTGAGACATACAATTGTTGGATCCATTAGTACTATCCTTCAGATTGATGCCATTGGAGAGGATGTTAACCTTGGCAATTAAGAATTTTGATGGGAATGAGTCTGAATTACCAGAAAATATTAATCTGATGGAAATGAATAATCTTGACCATCCGTTTGGGGGCGTTAGGAACCTAGTCACCTTAGTAAAATCTAAGAAGGATCCCTTCTAAGGATTATTAAGATATAATACAGTATCAATTGTGATAAGAGAAGTATTTACACAATAGACTTATGAACCCGATAGCATGTCTTGAGAAAAAGAAAGGAAATAAGTACATCCCACCATCCTAATTGGTGTTTAGGGGGTCAGGTGTGTTACAGAGTGGTATCATAGCAGAGTTCAAACTCTATGCTTGTATGGGTTGCCAAGGCCGCTTAATATTTTTTAAGAACACTTGTTATTTTACAACAATGCATGCTATGATATTGATTTATGTAATGGCTAACAATGTTTTTCGCACATAGGATAGTGGAAGTGAATGGTGCAACATAGCATGGAAGACACATCACATTTACGAGATGAGGATTTTGACGGTCAGAGGGCTAGAGAAACACCTCTAAATTCGATAGCTATTGTAAGAAGTCTAAAGGAAGACAATGAGAGGCTCATGCGAGCTTAGGATAAATAGGAAGAGTTGAATGCAATTCTATTGTAGAGATTTTTTGAAATATACAAGCATTTGTAACAAGGTCCTAGTAATGAAAAAATGCAGAAATCAGAGAAGTTGAGAACCCCTTCAGATGCCCAAAATCATGGATTGTCCCATAACAATATAGGAAAGAGTTGTTCCAAGAGGATAAATCATAATTCCAAGAAAAGTAAATATGGTGGAAGTATTTCCACAGATTCATCCAACTGGAAGATTTCTTCTGAGGAGCTGTCTAGTAGTGACACTGGATCAAGTATCCCTAAGAGGAAAAGGAATATACATTCACAGATTTCCCCAATTGAGGAATACAATAAGGCTAAGCCACCTACCTTTGATGGAGAAATTAATAAATGAGAAGAAGTCGAGGCTTGGTTGCTGGTTTTGAAGAAGCATTTTTAGGTACATAATTAATTAAACAATATAAAAAAGAAGATTGATATATTAAATATGAATGGACAAGCCTCTATTTGGTGGGAAGACCTCAAGTAAGTAAAAGGACTAAAGGAAAGCTATTGGCCCTTGGTTATGGAAGGAAGAGAAGAACAAGGAAGAAAAGGTGAAAAGTGAACTTTGCGGAAGACACAATGATTGTCACTGGGTCGAAGTGAGCAAAAGAGCAGAAAAGATGGAGCGAAGTATGAAAATGCAAGTTGTTGGACGAGGAGATCGAGGATGAAAGATCAACAAAGAAGATAGATTGAGGACAACTCAGAAAGTGGAAAAATCCACCGTTGGATTCTTTGGACCACTGCGCGAGAAGGAAGGAAAGACATGCTGGAGAAGCCCAAAAAAAGTGGGTCAAGTTGACCTAGGGTTTTAAACACCTAGGGATTTGGTATCTAGGGTTTTGGCACCTAGGTTTCGGCCTAGGGCTATCGGTGAGGTATTGTAATGTATAATAAAGGTCATGAGAACCCGGGTCAGGTTCGTATGATATTGTTTTTGATCTAGCTCTATTGTTGTGGTGAGATATTATTGTATTGAGGGAGAGAAGTGCTAAGTGAGAGAGCCTTCTGGTATTGTAAGATATTCAGCTATGTATGAAGGTCAAGTCCTACAGTTGGGTGCCTAGGAAAGGGAGAGAAAGAGAGAGAAGAAATAAGATCTTCTAGCTAAGAGCAGAGACAAGAACTGTAGGCTTTATCTTAATAAATCACACGCACATTTCTGTGGACATAGCCCTAGAGAGAGGGTGAACCACGTACATCTTGTGTTGTGCGTGTGATTGATTCTTTGATCTCTGTCACTGTTATATTGTTATTTTCATTGTTGTATTAGATCAGATCTATAACTGTGCAGGGTAGATCTAGCTTGGTGAGGGATATATGAATGTTGCCTGGTTGTTGTATTAGATCCACTTGATATTCTCTTAGTTGTAGACATCTCTGTAATGCAACCCCCCTCTTAGTTGCTTCGGGTGAGACTACATCTACTTTGTAGGTGTTGTCGAAAGGTCCATTAGCTAGGGATTGTTGGTGCGCTTTTCGAGTGAACCCTGGGTCTGCCCCTGTGTCAACAAATGGTTCCGTTGCTGAGACCAGAATCTTCGTGAGGGAATGTCAAGGTGGTTCCCATCGAAGACAATGATTCAGAAGTGGATAGAATATCAAGAGAGTGACTTCATTGAAGCCCAGAACAAGAACCCTAATATAAGTATTGAATTTTGGCTACAAATATACATCTTCACCGACATTCACGAGATCTTCTTTGGAGGAATCCAATAGGATTTGTCTGAGTGGTTGGCTAGGTTAGCAGATACCCAGTTCAAGATCAGATCTAGAAACCCTGTGGTTTGGATGTTGACACTGATCTAGAAGGTCAAAAGAGTCAATAACACTGTATCCAAAGAAGTAGATCATTGGTTTGATAGTACAATTGGAGGGAATATCACTGAGTTTGCTGTTGACAGAGTAGAATCGTATAGCCAAGCCGAGAGATACTTTTTCAAAGGACATAGAGGAATTTTTTTGCACTTTATAAAGATGAGAATAAAGATGTTGCATGAAAATAACATCTTGAAGATACAGTATATCAGATGGATTTGAAAAGACTAATGTTCAGGAATTTAGACAGCGACAGTGACACAGAAGCTAGACATACGCGCAGTAGGAGATTATTCAGAGGGCTTTACCTTGAGAACCTGTTTAAGAAAAACTATGGGGAAGAGGGTTTCTACAATGGAGAAGAGGTAGATTTGATATATGGAGAACATTTAGAATCCTCTAGGACAAAGGAAGGAGAAGCCGAAGAACCTCGCCAGGATGAGCCCAAAACTTCAGGAACTACGCAAACTGTTGAAGTAAGTACTGTTAATCCTCCTATTATTTCAGCTGCACTAGGTAATCAAAATAATTAGAATCACCAGAGTCCTCATAGTACTATTACTAGTAGCTCAACATCTACTCATACATGAAACATAGGTAGCTCTATGGCATATGAGATGAGGCTCGCTATCTTTAGGGGAGATGGATCTAAAGATCCTGATCAACATTGGTTTCTATGCGAATCCGTATGGAATATTAAAAATGTCACCGATGAAGCTGTTAAAAGGACCCAGTTCAACACTACCCTAAGAGATTGCACACTGAGCTGGTACATGAAGCTTGTCCAAGGACTTGTGCAGCCTAAGCCACTGGGAAAGATCAAGAATGCATTGATTGCAGAGTTCAAGAAACCTAAGTCAGAGTCTCAATGTATTACAGAACTGAAGGAGATCAAGAAGAAAGTAGCTAAGCCTGTTTGGTAGTTCGATCAAAGGTTTAAGACCTTAACAGGCCGATTAAATTTTCAGATACTAGATGAACAGAATAAATAATGGTTCATTGCTGCCCTTTTACCACACATCAAATTTCCCCTTATGCAACAAAAGATTGCTTCATAGGCAGAAGCATTGGAAATCGCTATGAATCTTGAATCAACCCCTATGGGAGAGTCCAGCTCAGGTCTGAGCCAGATCTTGAGCCAAATGACTAGTTTGTCTCTACAGGTCAAGGATATGAAGAAGGATAAGGGGAAGGAAAAAAGAGAAGATATATGGTGTGTAATATGAAGATAAGAAGGCCATGATAAGGAACACTGTCCTTTATTCCATGAATATTTGGCCTCAAGAGCACCGAGCCCCTTGAAGCAAGTCAACCTGCACTGGTACAAAGTATGCATAAATAGGCATCACATAGGTGATTTCTATTACATGCAGAAGTATGTTCAGACTCCCACAAATTTATATTGCACATTATGTAAGTCTTTGGAGCATGACGATAGGGATTGTAGGTCCTATGACCTTATGCATGAAATATTAAGGGACATATACAAGATCCAAGGTGAAGCACAATAAGAAGGAAACACTCCGCAGTATAACTCCCCAGGAAGAGGAAATTTCAATCCTCGCGGTGGATACAGAGGAGGAGGAGGAGGAGGAGGAAAGGGCTGAGGATGGAGATAGATCATCTGTTACAACTGCACGCAACTACGACACTTGGCAAGGGATTGTTAGAATCCTTGCACTACATGCAGCTATTGTAGCTCGCTCAACCATGTTATAGAATATTTCCCTGTGTTGCTAGCTAAACTGTAGGAAAGCCGAGGACCTCAACAGAATCCACAAGTGTAATTGATATATGCTAAGCCTCGTAGGGAAGACCCTAAATTCTTTGTTATCACTCAAGGAGGCACTGCTACAAGAGAGGATAGAATGAATCAAGGAAATATTGCATAAGACTCAAGTATCAGGAAGGCTACAAAGAAGACCCGAACTTTTGATGCAAAAAAAGAAAGACAAATCTTTGAGGAAACAAGACAAGAGTTTAAAGCAGATCAATGTTCCTCATAAAAAATACAACCAAAAATAAAATAATATGGAATGCCTCAGGCATTTGATCAATCTTCTTCACCACAGGTGGGAAAAGAGGTAAGCAAGCTCATGGAATTTTTATGCACCTATGTTAAGTTGATTCAAGATAAAGGCGTTGTACAAGAGCTACATAACTTAATCAGATAGTATGAACTAGGAAATATAGAACCCTTACTGAATAGGGAAGTACATAATATCAGAAAAAGGATAAGGACACATAAATAATTACACTTGAATGCTCAAATAGGAGAGTATGATATAGACTATGTGGTCCTCGACTTAGGGTCGGAGGTCAATGCCATGATGAAGAAAACTTGGGCACTGTTGGGGAAACCAAAGTTGATCTACTCCCCTATCAGGCTTAGGATGGCTAACCAACAAGCTTTCAGCCCCTTTGGAAAATTGGAACATGTCCCTATGGACATCGATGGAGTGAGAATGTTCACAGATTTCGAGGTAATTGAAATTGTTCACGACAGTTGCCCTTAACTTGCACTGTTAGGAATTGATTGGGCCTTAGATAACTCCACAGTGGTTGATTTGAAGAAAAGATGAATGAAATTTGAAAGAGATGGCCTTTGGTTCATTGCACCCTTAGATCCAGATGAGGGTCCTTGATATACAGATCTCATCAGAGAAGAATACCACACATATGAATTGGAAAACATATACAAACTAACAACCAAACAACAGGATTACATCAACCCTACAGCCGATGAGAATCTGAGATGACAAAGTGACAACGTGTGCTCATTAGATTTAGAAGAAGCATTGGAGAACTGGCAGAACCAGATGTACGAAATATCTACCAGAAGATGTTCTAGATTAACTAGAGAAGTTTGCTGGATCGGCACAACAGTAAGTAACTTACCCACATTTGATGGTCTGAACCCTTTAGAAGCCTTCCTATCATATTTTGAAGCAAGTGTACCAACACAACAGAGGCTGTTGGTAATGAATGAGGCCCTGAAAGTCACACTAGAAATATGGTGGGGAACCCACAAAAGAAATATTACATACTGGGTACAATGCCAAACTTTGATGACAGTGTGGTTCTCAACACAAGTAGAAGGATGCGAAGAAAGGTACACAGGTCGAAGCTGCCAAAAAGACCATGTGTTGAGATATGAAGAGGCATGGAGTGACATTCCCCAAGAAAAATGGGTTCACAGATTCATTAACATGCTGGACACAACCCCTATCAACTGGTACCTTCAAGCGGAGCTACGCCTCATCACTACAGACTGGGAAGGTATGATTCAGAATTTTGTAACCACCTTTTTATTTGAAAGTGAATATCCTTTAGTATACCAAGCATTACATATTGTGAGACATAAGGTATTTGAAGAGGCATATATCCTCCCTATGGAACAAGAAGAGGACGAATGGACTGCGCCTCTCCAAAAATTGCAAAGTTGCTACAACATCAATGCAGACGATGATGATCCCTGGAAGGTAAACATCACTGAAATAGAAGGCCAAAGAGATGTGGAAGGAACGAGAGTTGAGATACCCTTTATTGTTCAGCCAATCAAGATTAAAAAAGTCAATATTGGGACAGAGGAGACACCAAAGCTTGCCAATGTCGGAGATTACTGGGATCTTGCTACCATTGACAAGATTCCAGATTTGTTGCACGAATATCAGGACTTGTTTCCGACCAAGTTCACTGATATGAAAGGTATCAAAGGTCCTATGGGAGAGATGATGATACCTTTGAAACTAGGTGTGAAGACAATCAAGCAAAGACCCTATAGATTGAACCTGAAATATAAGGAAAAATGAAGATTGAGCTTGACAGAATGCTGGAAGCAAGGATTATTGAACCTGTCGAAGATTCGGAGTGGATCAGCCCTATGGTGGTACAAGAAAAGAAGATAGGTAAGATCAGGATCTATGTAGATCTCAGGAAGTTGAATGATGCCTTTCTGCATGACCCTTTCCCTACACCATTCACTGATGAAGTATTAGACAATGTGGGAGGCCAGGAGGTATATTGTGGATTTTCAAGATACCATCAGATCCGGATTGCAAAGGAGGATCACCATAAGACCACGTTTTCCATAGAATGGGGATCCTACCAATATAAAGTGTTGCCATTTGGACTGAAGAATGCCCCAACCATATTTTCCAGGGTGGTGGTCGAAGCATTCAAATAATTTCTGCATAAATTTTTAGAAGCATACTTTGATGATTGGACTATGTTTAGTTTGTTAAAGAATCACATTTAATGTCTGAGATTAATTCTAGACAAATGCAAACAGTGCCAGATTGCTTTGAATTTAAAGAAGTGCATCTTTTTCTCACCATTCGGGGTGCTGTTAGGACATATTGTATGCAAGCAAGTATTACTGGTAGATCCCTCTAAAATTGCCATCATAGTTGATTTGTCGCCTCCTACTTCAGTGAAACAACTGCGCACTGTGATAGGACATACTAGCTATTACAGGAAATTAATTAAAGGCTATGCTCAGATCACATCACTGATGGAAAAGCTATTGAAGGAAGACTGTCAGTTGGGTTGGATAGACGAATGCCAACAGAGCTTCGACACACTGAAACAGAAGATGGTGACTGCGCCCATTCTAGTCTTTCCAGATTGGAGCAAGGAGTTTCATGTGCATGTCGATGTGTCTTCTATTTCCATAGGAGTAGTATTGGCACAACCCGGAGAAGGGGATATCGACCATCCATTAGATTTTTCTAGCAGGAAGCTATCTACAACTGAAGTTAATTACACCACTACAGAGAGAGAGGATTAGCCATGGTGTACGTGCTACAAAATTTCTGCCACTACTTGTTGGGAGGACACTTTAAATTTTTCACAGATCACTCTATGCTAAAGTACCTAGTCAACAAGCCAGTGTTGGGGGGGTGAATATGTAGATGGATTTTGTTGCTTCAAGAATATGATTTTGAGATCATAGCTAAGACAAGATGAATGGACAAGGGCCCTAACCACTTATCGAGGTTGGAACATGGTGAAGATCCCACCAGTTTGGAGGATACACTGCCGGGTGCACAAATTCTCTCCATTAGAAAGATTGATGACCACTTCGCAGACATAGTCCAGTTCCTGTCAACAGGAATGGCACCTAGTGAGTATACAATTTCCTAGAAGAAACAACTAGTGGTGTGCACTGTAGACTTTTCACTGATAGATGGTCAACTATACAAGATAGGACCCAATGAGATATTAAGAAGGTGTGTTATGGAGATAGAGCGACCACTGATCCTCACAGAAGCTCATGAAGGCATTGTAGGAGGACATTATGCAGGGAAAGCAACTGCGCAGAAGGTTCTTAGAGCTGGCCTTTAGTGGCCTACCTTACATAGAGATGCTAAATATTATGCCAGAGCCTGTGATGTATGCCAGAGAGTTGGAAAACCATCTCGAAGAGATGAAATTCCATTAGCATTGAAGATGACCCTACAAGAATTTGAAAAGTGGGCCATTGACTTCGTGGGACCTATAAACCCACTAGGAAAGTGAATAGGAGAATGATACATAATTACTGCGGAAAAATACCTGACTAGATGGGATGAAGCAAGAGCAGTAAAGGACTGTAGTGCAACTACAACTGCATGTTTTATATTTGATGACATAATAACTAGGTTTGGATGCCCCAAGAACCTTATGAGTGATCAAGGCACACACTTCATCAATAAAACATTCGAATCCCTGATTGAGGAATTTGCAGTCCACCATCAGAAGAGTACACCTTACCATACAAAAGCAAATGGAACAGTTGAAGCATTCAACAATATCTTGGAGACAACATTAATGAAGATTTGCAGTGTGAATAGGGATGAATAGGATTTAAGAGTACCTGCAGTACTATGGGCCTATAGAACCACTTGTAAGAAATTAACAATGCAAACCCCTTTCAAGTTGGTTTATGGTCTTGAAGCTGTTGTCCTGATGGAATACTTGGTTCCAAGATTAAGAATTGCTGCATTTATAGACATGGATGGTACTTGCATTGTTCGCGAGAGGCTTTCACAGTTAGTTGAAATGGAAGAAGATATATTTATTGCAGGATTCCATCAGCAGGTTCAAAAGAAATGAGAGAAGGCTTATCATGACAGGCACATCAAGAAGAAGGAATTCAAGCAGGCTGATTTAGTATTGTTGTATGATAGTAAGTTTACAAAACATCCAGTGAAGTTCAGGATGCATTGGCTAGGAACATATGAAGTCACCTATTTTACCGAAGGGGCAGCTGCACAGATGAAGAAATTGAATGGAGAGTGGAAGGAAGGATTAGTGAATGGGAGTTGGCTGAAGTTGTACTATTGTTATCCACAATTTTGGTCATCATGATGATGTTATGATGATGGAAAATCAAGCTCTTCAGTATGAACACTTTCCTGATAAAAGTTACATTTGTCTGCTTCCATAAATCATGCTTTTAAGGGATGTTCGCAGGCCACCTATATACTTGCCTGCGAGAATGCCTGATTCTCGCAGGTTGCATTAAGCTAGGGTGCAAATAGTTCGCACTGTAATAACTGCCAGGGTGCAAACATCTTCTTAAAGAGGAAAAAGATGAAGTTCTCGAGCCTTCTAGAAGAGAATCTTCGAGAATAATGATCTGGCTAACGAATGGTTATCTAAATGCTGGCATTCCAGATATCTTGGGATCATTTTCTATCCAAGTAACTAAATTATCTTCTCCTATATATTGAGGGGAATGCTTATGGAAAAGGTTATAAGCAAGCTAGCAAGAGATTGATTGGAGAATTGTTGAAATCCTGTATGAAGGACTGATGCTACAATAGATAGAGACAACAACAAGGTCATCACAAGTGGTTGATTTTCTTCATGCATGAGAAAGTGTGTGTGTCAGAACTAGGAGCCATCGAAAGGAGACCTACGACATCAAGGCTCAGGTTGTAAGTTTCACTTTCAATTAATTCAATACAGTAATATGTCCCTTTCCCATAAAGATGATGTCACTTTATTACATAATTCCTTGATCATATGTATAGACTAGCTATTGAATATATTAATCTGCCTTTACTTCGATTGGTTTGTGCTGTTGTGATCTGAATGGTGCAAGAGCATTGGAGAAAATCTTGGAACAACAGAGAAATAAGGAAAGCGTTCATAAGGTATGTCTACAATCCTTATCTCTTAGTTCATTCAATAGGCTAGATCTAGGGAAAGTGTAGTATTTTGTCCTGTTTTGTTCTAGATCCAGGTGGATTTAGGGAGATCGGTTCGTGTCCGCACTTACGGATTAATCTTGAAACAACTATGACAACCAGCTGCCTCACAAACCTCAATAAAAGTAATAAGAAAATGGTCTAGGTACCAGGTGCAGTTGAAACTGGGTACCAGACATAGAAAAGATAGTCTGCACAAGGATGGGAAGGAGGCATAGAGCAGAAAGGAAAGGCTGCCCTGTGCAATCCAAAGTCAAACTAAAACAAAAGGATCATATATGAAGTGCCTCAGGACGAGTCATAGGTGAGTGTTGGGGGCCTGTTGTCCCTTGGTTATGGAAGGAAGCGAAGAACAAGGAAGAAAAGGTGAAAAGCGAACTTCATGGAAGACAGAGTGACTGTCACTGGGTCAAAGTGAGAAAAAGAGAATAAAATATGGAGTGAAGTATGGAAATGCAAGCTGTTGGACAAAGAGATCGAGGATGACAAATCAGCAAAGAAGACGGATCGAGGACAACTCAGAAAGTGGAAAAATCCACTGTTGGATGCTTTGGAGCACCGCACAAGTAGGAAGGAAAGACAGGCTGGTGAAGCCCGAAAAAAGTAGGTCATGTTGACCTAGGGTTTTAGACACCTAGGGATTTGGTATCTAGGGTTTTGGCACCTAGGTTTCAGCCTAGGGCTGTTGGTGAGGTATTATAATGTATAAATAAAGGTCAAGAGGACCTGGGTCAGGTTGGTATGATATTGTTGTTAATCTAGCTCTATTGTTGTGGTGAGATATTATTGTATTGAGGGAGAGAAGTGCTAAGTGAGAGAGCCTTCTGGTATTCTAAGATATTCAACTGTGTGCGAAGGTCAAGTCCTAAATATGGGTGCGCAGGAAAGGGAGAGAAAGAGAGAGAAGAAAGAAGATCTTCTAGATAAGAGCGCAGATAAGAACTGTAGGCTTTATCTTAATAAATCATAATCAAATTTCTTTGGACGTAGCCCTAGAGAGATCATGAACCACATACATCTTGTGTTGTGTGTGTGATTGATGCTTTGATCTTTGTCATTGTTATATTATTATTTTCATTGTTGTATTAGATCAGATCTATAATTGTGCAGGGTAGATCTAGCTTGGTGAGGGATATATGAATGCTTCCTTGTTGTTGTATTAGATCCACTTGATATTCCTTCTGGTTGTAGACATCTCTGTCCTGCAACCCCCCTCTTATCTTCTTCCAGTGAGACTACATCTACTTCGCAGGTGTTGCCGAAAGGGCCAGTAGCTAGGTATTTTCGGTGCTCTCTTCAAGTGAACCCTGGGTATGCCCCTGTGCCAAAAAAAACAAACTGACTTGGAAGCAATTTGGGAAAAATTTATGAAAGGCATACCTATTGGAGAAGTATTATGATAAAATCAAGGAATTTCGTGAGCATAATTTGGGACAATTTAGCATGGGAGTGTATGCTAAGATATTTTTGGAACTATTGAGGTATGTCCCTTACCTCAAAGATGAAAAATCAAGCATACAACATTTTCTTAGTGGATTTCCATAGTCCTACCAAGAAATAATTGAGTTTGACTTTAAAGTTGAATACATTGGAGGACACTATAAGGAAGGACATGTGTTGCTATGACTAGTCTAAACATAATGAGGATCCTTCTAAGGGGTGGAAGATAAGGGATAGGAGTGGATTCCAGAAGAAGGGATTCAAATATTTCCCGTATAATAATTCAAATAAAGGATCTCAGTTCATTCAACTAAGTAGAAGTGTACATCAAAATAATTTCCATCTCAGATGGGAAATAAACCAACAGAACATACAAGCAACAGAGAAGAGGAGCCCAATAAAGGACCTTTGCAATGTTGGGGATGTGGAGAACCACAATTGTTGAGGGATTTTCATCAGAATAAGGAAGAAAATAAGATGGTTTATCATGTACATGAAGATGCTACTGTCAATTATGTGGTTAGAAGAATTCCTAGGATATATGCGGCGATAGAGAATCGACAAGCATACCACTAGGCTTCAATAGTGGAGTTGGTAGGTATAATTTCCAAACGACTCGTTTCTATTTTAATTGAACCTATATCTAACCTTAGTTATGTTTCACCCCAAGTTGTTGAAGCATGTGCCTTACAGAGGAAGAAACATGCAAAGGAATGGTTGGCCCAACTAGCCACATGAACTAAGATAAAAGTGGTAGAAATGATAGAAGCCTATCCATTTGAGATGAGTGGAATGCATGCTCAAGCAGCCCTGAATATCCTTCCTTTGGGATCATACAATATACTATTAGGTATGGATTGGTTATCTACCCACAAGGAAAAATTGAATTTTTACAACAAAAACTTGGAATGTGAAGATGAAGAAGGCGATGCAAATATTTTTCAAGGCATTCAGAAGCTGGTACCAGTTAGACAAATATCGACATTGTAGATTAAGAAATTCAGCTGGAAAGGGTACCCCTTGTATGCGATACAAGTTCTTAACTCAATATAATGAAACAAGTTGAATACTAAAGATTAGCCCATGTTGTGGGAGTTTAAGGATGTATTCCTAGAGGAGATGCCTGGACTACCTCCCAAGAGAGATCTTGATTTTTCAATAGATCTCATGCCTAGAGTAGTACCAGTGTCCAAATTTCCTTACAGAATGAGCACACTAGAATTGGTAGAGTTGAAGGAACCACTGAAGGAGTTGTTGGATAAAGGTTATATTAGGCCAAGTGTATCCCTTTGGGGACCACCAACCCTATTTTTAAATAATAAGGATGGTACATTGAGACTATGTATTGACTATATCAATTTGAATAATATTACCATCAAGAAAAAGTATCCATTGCCTAGGATTAGCGATCTCTTTGACCAGGTAAGGGGAGCTGCAATTTTCTCAAAGATTGATTTAAGGATGAAGACATTCAAAAGACAAACTTTAGAACAAGGTATGGACACTATGAGTTTGTGATGGTGTCATTCAGACTCACCAATGCACCAACTAATTTTATGTGTTTGATGAATAACGTTCTCAACAAATATCTAGAAAGGTTTGTCTTAGTGTTTGTGGATGATATTTTGGTGTATTCCAAGACAAAAGAAGAACATGCAGAGCATATTAGGATGGTTCTACAATTGTTGAGATATCACCAGGCTTATGCTAACTTCATCAAGTGTTATTTATTCCAAAATGAAATCCAATATTTAGGTCACACCATCTCAACATAAGGAGTGGAAGTAGATCCCAAAAAGATCAAGGAAATCATGAATTGTCCTGCCCCTCGAAATGTAACAAAGGTAAGGTATTTCATGGGATTAGATGGTGTTATAACCCAGACAATCCTCTTGAATAAAGGCCCACATTCCCTAACTCATTGCTACAGACGTGTACACGCTGGCTGACCCAAAACAACCTGCATGGACTGACAAAAGCATGAAAAAAGGAAAGTTGTTCATCAGTGTTTTGGCAAAGAAGGGATATGAGTTGGCTTGATGCTAGGTAAGCATGTGTGGTGCAATTTAGGGTTATAACAGATGGGTATTATAGAAGGTTTATAAAGGGATTTTACAATATTGGTAATACCATTACCTCATTACAAATAAAAGAGAAAAAGTTTATATGGTAAACAAAGCGTGAAGCCAAATTTCAACAACTGGAGAACCTTTTGACCAATGCCCCTATTTTGAAGATTGCAGACCTTGAAAAAGATTTATTGGTTTGTATTGATGTTTTCAAGGAAGGAATCAGTGGAGTCCTTATGAAGGAGGTACAAGTGGTTAGTTATGAATCATGGAAATCAAATGAGCATGAGCAAAAGTATGTCACTCATGACCTAGAGCTGGCAACAATTGTGCATGCATTGAAAATGTGGAGGCATTACTTGTAATATACTAGATATAAAAAGTATGAAGAACATAAATAAAATGCTAGTAATGGTAGAATAACAACAATATAACCAGAACAATCACCATAATAACACTGAAATGATATAAGAACAACAACATAAATAGCACTTTGATTCATAAAGCAATGTTCACAGGCCTCTTCGAGGGGGAAACCTCCAGTTGAGTAGCGCTCTATTACAATATTATCCAAGCTAGGGTTCTCATACCCTCGATTCCTATTTATACTAAATATGTCTATTAAAAGAAGCATCTAGAGGAAGATCCTTCTAGAAGCGGAAGCTTCTATTAGGTCTTCTTACATCCGCCTTATTCTATTTTATTGAAAGGCCTTATTAATATTGACCTTTATTACATCCAAATATATTGTTCTACCTATGTGCAGCTTAGGACCCTAACATGTCTGCCCCCTTAAAAACAACCTTGTCCTCAAGGCTTGAGATGAGGAAATTGTTGCAGAATGGTAGCTGGTTCCCAAGTGGCATTTGTTGGAGTTGTATCTTTCCATTGGACTAGCACTTACTTGATGGTTCTCTGACGTAGGCAATGCTCACACTGGTCCAAAAATGCTTCTAGATTTAACCAAATATATCCTTCTTTAGCTAACTTGGAAAGGTTGGTTTGAATTTGGAACTTAGCTCCAATCACCTTCTTTAAGCATGAAACATGAAAAACAAGATGTAGCTTTGAATGGCTGGGAAAATCTAACTAATAGGCTACTTGTCCCACACGCTTGAGAACAGTATAAGAACCATAG
Organism: Picea glauca; assembly: GCA_000966675.3. NCBI lineage: Eukaryota > Viridiplantae > Streptophyta > Pinopsida > Pinales > Pinaceae > Picea > Picea glauca. Next base: position 1,170,896 of record JZKD02S1673952.1, read on the forward strand.
AATTTGGGCGCTAGCTTCTGACAATGATCGAACTTGAGGGAAGTTTTCTTGTAAGGTTGCAGTCGAAGAAACACTTGATCCCCTTCTGCAAATTGACGTTCTCAGCGACCTTGATCTGCTTGTTGCTTCATGTGATTCTGTGCCATGACCAACTTCTCTTTGAGGGTATGGAGAATAGCCTCTCAAGTTGTAAGTGTTTGGTCAACCATCTAGACCATCGAGGCACCCAGTAAGTATGAGAGAACTGAAGGTGGATTCTATCCATATACCACTTCAAAAGGAGTCATGCAGGTAGTTGTATGGTATGAAGTGTTGTACCACCATTCAGCTAGAGGTAACCATTGAGTCGACTGATTTTTTTTTTTCGAGGCAAAACACCTCAAATATGTTTCCAACCACTTGTTGACAACTTTCGTTTGGCCATCAGTGGGGATGATAAGCAGTGTTGAGATGCAATTTGGTGCCTTGTATCTTGAACAGTTCTTACCAAAAATTTCTTTTGAAAGTTGGGTTGTGATCAGAAACAATAGAGTGCGGCATGCCATGAAGCTTGAAGACCTAATCCATGAAAATTTGAGCCACCGTGGATGTTGTAAACGGATGTTGAAGGGCACATAAATGATCATACTTGGAAAGGAGATCAACAACCACCATGATGAATGATTTATTTCTTGATTTGGGTAAGCTGGTAATAAAATCCATAGAGATATCCTTTGAAATAGCAGGTGGAATCAGGAGAGGTTGTAGTGTGCCCATAGATTTGACTGTTTCTCCCTTGTTTCATTGACACACATCACATTCAATGACAAAATTACAAATGTCCTATTTCATACCATCCCAGAAAAAGGAACATTTGACCCGGTCATAGGTTTTGGTGAACCTGGAGTGCCCTGCTGTGGGTGTAGCATGAAGCTCAGAAAGTACCGTGGATTTAAGATTTGATTGTTTACTTAAATACAAACGGCCTCTGTATCAAAGTTCATCATGGAGCTAAGAGTACCTTGGGGATGCTAGAGCATTGGACTGCAATTGTTGAATCAACTGCGAACTTTTGGGATCTTGTAGCCATTCCTGGCGAACGGATTGGAGCCAATCTGGTACAATGAATGAAAGAGAAAAAAAGGATCCTTCATCTTCATATTTTTGGGAAAGTGCATCCGCAACCACATCGTCTTTGACTTTCTTGTAAATGATCTCATAATCATATCCAAAGATCTTAGTCACCCATTTTTGTTGTTCTGGGGAGGAAATGCATTATTCCAGAAAATACTTGAGGCTTTGATGGTCTGTCTTAATTTGGAAATGTTGCCCCAATAGATAAGGACACCATAGATCAACGACATGCAGAATAGCCAACATTTCCTTTTCATACATGGATTTGCTCAGATTTATTTCAAATAGTTGCTTGCTGGTAAAGGCCAAAGTTCGACCCTCTTGCATAAGGATAACACTAATTCCTTTCCTTGAGGCATCACATTCCAACACAAAGGTCTTTGTGAAATCGGGAAGGGCGAGGATTGGAGTGGTGCACATGGCCATTTTCAAGGTTTGAAAAGCTTGAGTAACGACTGGAGTCCAAGTGAAAGAGTTCTTTTTGAGGAGAGCACTGAGAGGTGCTACAATCTTCCCATAATTCTTAACAAACTTGTGATAATACCTTGTTAAGCCCAGAAATCCATGCAAGCTCTTAAGAGTCTTTGGGTGAGGCCAGTATTGCATAGCTTCAATCTTTTGAGAATCCACCTTGATGCCATCCATGCCAACCAGATGACCCAAGTATTCTACTTCTGAGGCGCCAAAAGCACATTTAGACTGTTTCAGGAAAAGTTGGTGTTGAGAGAGTAGATGGAGAACTTGATCCACATGAGAAAGATGGTCTATCCAGGTTTTTCTATAGATGAGGATATCATCAAAGAAAAATAAGACAAAATGGCGGAGAAAAGGATGGAAGACATGATTCATGAGGCTTTGGAAGGTGGAGGGGGCATTACACAATCCAAAGGGCATGAACAAAAACTCATAGTGGCCCTCATGAGTTCTAAAGGTAGTCTTGGGAATGTATGACTCTTTCATATGGTGGTAGCCTGAATGAAGATCAAGTTTAGTGAATAATTGGGTGCCACTCAATTCATCCAGGAGATCATTAATGATAGGAATGGGGAATTTGTTTTTGATGGTAAGTTTGTTGAGGGCATGGAAGTCAAGACACATTCGCCAAGAACCTTCTTTCTTCAGGACCATGACCACAGGGGAAGAGTAGGGGCTCTTACTAGAGTGGATAATGCCTGCATTAAGGAGTTCCTGGACCATTTTCTCAATTTCATTTTTTTGGGAAAAGGGGTGAAGATATGGACGGATATTGGGAGGAAGTCTTATGGGTACAAGGTGAATGGAATGATCATGAACACCACGGGAAGGAGGGAGTCCTTGGGGAGTGGAAAACACCAATTGATGTTTAGAAAGGATGGCTTGGAGGTCTTGCGGGACCGAGGGTGTCTCTGTTGCTTGTATGGCATGGAGTTGGGTGATAACACCAGAATGACCTTTTTTGAGCAACTTTTCAGTGCGATGGGAACTAATGATATCAGGTGATATGATGGTGATGCCTTGGAACTTATATTGTTGGCCCTGTTATCCCCGATATCTAGGGATAACTAGGAGATCATGTCTCGAGGCCCACATGGTCCTAGACATGGAGTACGAGAGCAGATTGACTTGAGCATGACCCTTGAGGGCCCATCTTTTCTTCTTCTCAGCTAGACTTGTCCTGCCAGCAGTACCATCCTCCATCACTACCGGCCTGGGCTTGCATCAGAAAAGGCTCTTGCTCCATGAGGTAATTGGTCCGAGGTATCATGGTATGTGTCATGTTTGATCATTATAACCTTCTTATGTATGCATTAGATCTCTTTCATTTCAGATAACTGCTTGGATCTTAAACTAATCCACTTGACCACTGTTGGGGTGATTGATTGGGTAGCTTAGCAAGTTGGTGTTCATGGGTTTTGGTTAGCCACCAAGGGGGGTTTGCAGAACCATCGTCCGTTCCCCTCATATTATCACTCTTACATCTTAAAACCCCGCTCATCCATCCCATTCCCCTAGTCTAG
>JZKD02S1673952.1:1175895-1193651 GCA_000966675.3 Picea glauca
ATAATAGACATTGAGTTATTGATTGTGTTTGTAAGCTGATTTGCCTAAACGTTTCACTCAATTGTTTTAAATTTTGACCTAAGTTTATGCTTGACGTCACACCTTTGCAACAACACTATAGGTGACGCAACAAACTTATATTTATGAGCTGATTTGGGATGTTTGTTGCATTAATGATATATTCTAAGGTTTAATTGTGAACATTGAATGCTCTAATCCCTTGGTGTTCTTATTGAAAGAAGTAATATTAATCATATGACTTTGTTTAGCAATCATTGACTTCATCAATAATTGCACTTGATCATTCACACATATATAATTAGAAGATAGTCATTGACATCATAAAGTACTAACCCACTGCAAAGCACACTTTCTATTTTATTTGTCTTGTCTCGCAAACAGGTGCATCATCAGTGGATTTCTCTCCTTGACTATCTCATTCGGGCAACAATCTGTGAAAGGGAACTTCTTGACTTGGTCCATTACCCTTTAGCCCTTCATTAACCCAGATTGCTTAGGGATGTCTCCCTTGGACTAGCCCTCCTAAATAGAAAGAGCCCCCCATCGAGGTGACAGTGGGTGGGGAAGCTCCTGTTACGCCGGTTTCCAGCGTTCACTCAAGCTCTTTTAAACTTTCCTACAAACCGTGCGATAACATGCCCTCCTGGTCGAATTGCATGGTTAAGTCTTTAAAATCCATGAGAATGGGACCGAAAGTCCTTGGTCAGTCTGCACCCAACACAATGTCACAACCTCCCATGTCGATAACAAACATATGGGATTTTAGGTGGTAGTTACCAATTTGGAGACGTACGTTTTCACAATGTCCTCCAAATTTCATGGAACCACAATTGGCAATCATGATTTGGAAATTATTGACGGCATGGATGTAGCAATGAGTTTCTTGGGAAATGTGGCGATGAATAAATTTATGGGTGCTGCTACTATCAACCAGAATGATGACCTTCCGATGCTTGATGTAACCGATTAGCTTGAGGGTTTGGGAGCAGAGAAGCCAATGAGAACATTGAGGGAAATGACCAGTTCTACTTCGGGAGGGTCTGAGGGAGGGGTTATGTCAGCGGATTCAGGTGACTCAGACACAAGGGGAGTTTCTACCTCCTCTTCCGAAATATCCTCTGAGATGGCCATAAAAAGATTTTGTTCTTTACACTTGTGGCCTGGGAAATATTTTTCATCATAGTTATAACAAAGGCCTTTGAGTTGGCATTCAACCATTTTAGCCCTGGTCAATTTTTGGATCTTTAGTGGAGCAAAGGGAGTAGTGGGATTGACTGGTTTAGGGCGAGGGATAAATGAGGGTTTTTGGTTTTGAGAAGATACAACTTATTGTGATTATTTATCTCTTTTAGTAGCCTCCACCCAACTTTGAGGCTGAGTCATGAGGACATGGTCCCGAATCTCATCCTTGAGGCCATTGATAAACCACTCTCAGAAAAAGGCATCAGACATGCCCTCTGTTCTAAAATCCAGGCGCTCAAAGGCAGCTATAAAGTCTTCCACTGTTCCTAAATGTTTCAGCTTTGTCAAATGGCCCAAATGGTTGGTGTCAGTGTCAAAGTGTTCATAAAGCTCTGCCACAAAGTGTGTCCAAGCAATATATCCTTGACGAGAAGTTTTTCTCCATTGCCACCATTACCAACGTTCTTGATCTAGATGGAGAACACCATACCAGAGTTTGGCCAAGTCATCTGTAATGTCATATAAAGAGAAATAATGTTCCATTTGGGTTACCCAACCAATGGGGTCCGAGCCATCAAATTTGGTCACATCCACCTGCGGAAGGCGTATGTCACGTTGAAAGTGATGGTTCTAAAAGTTATGGGAATGAGAGGAATGGTCACCTTCAGTATGTGGAGGTGAGGAAGAGGAAGAGTTATCTGTAGGGATATGAAGTTTGGTGCAGAGTGCTGAAAAGACAGATTCAAGTTGGGTGGTGAGGTCTTGTTTGATTTCCTCCATTGAGCACTGCATGGTTGTATTGATGGCAAAAACATTCGCACTGAGTTGTTTCACTTCTTGTTGGGTCTCGATGAGACCAGATTGCAAGGTGTTGAAGTGAGCTTCCAAGTCTTGGCTACGGGTATGGGCCATGAGGATTTTGTGGGAACTGAAAAGGGGCGGGCGGGGTCAATTTTTTTTCCAAAAAATGATAAGGATGAATGTGATAAGGGCGAAGAGATGAATCCAATGGAATAGGTCTCAAATAATGGTGAAAAAATTTCCAGACCTTTTTTTTTTTACACCTGCAGAGTTATACTCCGATCTGAAGAATACTACAGTGATGAAATGCCCAAATGCTTAACCAGGAATAAATGTGTAGTGATTTGGCAACCTGAACACAGTTGCGCGACAATAGATCTTGCCTATTTTAATTTGTTTATGTTTCTATCCCCAAGGGTTAGGTATTCAAGGGTTCTACAGACAAGGGTTTTCCTTGTGCTATAGCTCTCTGATATATGTGCAGGGTCCAACAGTAGTACTCGACCCAATATCTTAGGGAACTAACTAAGGAGGATAGACCATACCCTTAGCCGTACTACCCGACTACCCAGGTACTAGAGAGTATCTTCCCGAGTGATGTTCTCGATGACTACCGATCAGTTTATCTAAAGAGGGATTCAAGTAATCTAGGTCGATCTGTACACAGGTGTTGTCTGATGCGCTACCACTCAAAGGGGTACCAACATGGGTTACAATGGTGTCCAACAGATGTGCGTTTAAGAACCACTTGTATTTCCTACGTGTATGAATCCCTCAACCGCGGGTTTATGCGCGTAACGACAGATCTCGGTGGCTTAAAGATGCCAGAATACGTCTCTACCCTGAAAACAAAATTTAACCCACACTTTATGCCGAGGAAAGTGCTCTGATACCACTTGTAATATACTAGATATAAAAAGTATGTAGAACAAAAATAAAATGCTAGTAATGGTAGAATAACAACAATATAACCAGAACAATCACCACAATAACAATGAAATGATATAAGAACAACAACATAAATAACACTTTGATTTAGAAATCAATGTTCACAGGCCTCTTCAAGGGGGCAAGATCTAGTTGAGCAGCGCTCTATTACAATATTATCCAAGCTAGGGTTCTCATACCCTCAACTCCTATTTATACTAAATATGTCTATTAAAAGAAGCATCTAGAGGAAGATCCTTCTAGAAGCGGAAGCTTCTATTAGGTCTTCTTACATCTGCCTTATTCTATTTTATTGAAAGGCCTTATTAATATTGACCTTTATTACATCCGAATATATTGTTCTACCTATGTGTGGGTTAGGACCCTAACATTACTTGCTTGGAAGGAGGTCCGTCTTAATGAAAAACCATTGTGGTATGAAGTATTTGTTTGATCAGACAAGGTTAAACGCTAGATAGGCCAGATGGATGACACTAATCAACGAGTTTGATTTTGAATAAATGGAAAGGAAAACAAAGTGGAAGACACACTCAGTCAAAGTGTGCAAGATATACACTTAATAGAAGGAAGTGTGGGAGAGTTCGACATCCAAAACTGGATCAAGGTCCTCTCATGAGGAGACGATTTTTTCAATAAGGTAAAATAAGGTTTGCAACAAGAACCCAGGGAAATAACATATGAAGGATATCAACTTCGGGATGATAACTTGCTATTGTACAATAACATGTTATATGTTCCTAATTCATAAGATCCGAGGCACTTGATCATGGATGAGTTCCATAGGAGACTCGATCTAGGTCACCCTAGTTACTGAAAAATGATAATAGTAGTAAAACAATTGTATTAATGGCTGAGAATGAATCAAGATATTGAAGAGTACATCACCAAGTGTCTGAAGTATCAAAACATAAAATTTGAACATGAGCATCCTGCAGGTTTATTGCAACCTTTACAAATTATAGTATGGAAATGAGAGACTATATCCATGGTGGTGCATACCCCACCCCCTTACCTCTGGATTCGGGGCTACGTGACGTCCTGGTCTAGGATCGTTCAAGTCACTGAACCAAATGGTTTTTTGGGATTCTCATGGGAACCAATTTAACTTGACACAGGCCCTTTACCTTCTTGGTGCAGGTTATGTGGCACCTGTAGACCCTCTCCTTCTTAACATCAACATATGTTATCTCTCTATGCTAGGATTCCTCCTTGATATGACCACGAACTTCGACCGTGGGCCAACTCCCTTTGCGCCTCCGTATTTCGTAACTTTCGTGAGCTTCTTACTCCCCTTTTTTTCGATTCTCGAATCGAGGAATTCTTCGAGACCCAATCTACGATCCACGTTCCTCTCATGACCAATGACTGTGATCACTTTGCGAGTTTAGACTTCATGAGTTGTCTCTTCTCCCGACTTTATCCTTCCCGACTTGCGAATCAGTGAAGTGCCAATCCCAACTCCATGTATCATATACCAATGGACAACCAATATTAACTCGGCTCTCATCTCTTTGGGTATTCTCCTCTCGAATTTTCTCAAAGGGCTCTTCCTCCGAACTACATGGATCTCTGCCACGTATCTTCTGTATCCAACAGTCCAAAATCACTTCGCACTTCGCGACTTCACGAATATCTTCGTTTTCACATGGAAAACCTTCCAAAGTTCCTGCTCCCAAACCTCTCGATCTTCTGCCACCTGTCTCCCCCGACGATGGATGATTTCACTGTCTTCGAGACTTCGACAAGTCCTCAACCCCTTTTGCACACTTAGCACAAATTATTTCTTTCAATACTTAGGCTATTCTTGAACTCCTTTTTCACTCCTTCTTCGACTTTTCTCAGCTTGAAAACACTCAAAGTTCACCGTTCCTCTGTGAACTTCCTCGTGGCCTCCTAGCAGTTTCTTTCTCTTCCTCCTGAGCTTGTAATATGGACTTACAACATCTTTGGTGCTCTCCTTGCACTCAGATCCATTCTTCGATGACTTCTCCTTTAGCTTACATAAGTGTTTAAGGCATCTTCTTTCCTTTGTCGATGCACTCTTGTAAAATCCTTCCTTCCTCAGAATGTTCAACAATTCTGGGATTGTCTTAGGGATTCCAACACTTCCAACAATGTTGTTCTTGAATGCTCTCATACTTTCTCTATGCCCTCCTGGCAAAGAGTTTCAGAGTGTTCAGTAACTTTGGAATTTGTCTCTTCCTCCATAGTCTTTCTTTCCAAGGTACTTAACCACCTTGAAATTTCCTCCCGAGTTTGTGAATTAACTTGGTATGCCTGCCTAGAAATTTCTCTTCTAACTCCACCGAGTTTAGACACACACTCCTTGCGTTGGCTCACAGAGTTTTCTCACTGTGTCGTACACTCCTTTCACTTAGCCTAGAGAACCGGACTTAATATGACACACTCACAGATAGAAAAATGTATCTCTATAACTGCAGACAATTTCTAACATTCATCTACAATTCAAATGCATACAGATGATATTCATAACACAACATCCATTACACAAAAATTGATAATAGGAAAAACTATCATTTTCTATTAATGGAAAAATATCAAATTACAAATATTCGAGTCCGGACTGCGACTGAGTCTTGGCTCTCATCAACCTCCCTAACTTGGCTTACAATGATTTTTCATCAAACTTCAGCAGCCTCTATCATGCATACAAAACACAGATTTATACAAGAGGGGCTCGATGAGGTTCCCTCACAAGATAAACTAGTGGTTTCAAATCACCATTCAAAATGTCTGTCTAATGGGAAAATTACAATAATGGAAATCTTCTCCAAATAGGATGCAGATCCCTCCTACCATCAACCACTTAATGGCTACCTTATCTCCAACTTGTGTGAAGGAACAAATTGGCTCCTCCAACCTGTCGACATTAATTTCCTTGATCATGCCTTAGATTATTGAAGGTAAAATGAGAGGGTGGGGTCTCTCCCTTTCTTGAATGCTCACCACACGTGTAAATTGATTTGCACATGATGAGGTGGAGCGATGCTCCTGCATCATACTCCATGGCTATGAAAAATCATGAGCTTCTACTCATGAGCTTTCCAGCTCAGTTGAAATCCTCCTGGATCCCAAACGTTTTCCTGTAGCTATCTTTCTACTCCTCTACTTTGCTGCTTCACTACTTCATCTCCTGCATCTCCCTTGCTGCTCGTGCAAGATTCCTTCTGTTAAAATTTTCCTTGCTGACCGCTTCCTCTACGTATCCTAACATCGTATTCCTTATCTCCTTGACCACTTCGTCCAACTTCTCCATTCATTGGCTCTCTTGTTGCAGACTAGCTCGCTGCACTTCTTCCTTGTCCATGGGTAAATTACACTGATCTCCCAAGTTGTCTTCTTCATCTCTTGTGGCCTTAGCTTGCCACTCTGCTGCAGTCTCCACTCATATAGGCTTCTCATCACTGAGCTTCTGCTCAAGTTCTCCCTCTGACAGATTGACTCATGTTAGTCCTTCGACTGGTCCCATTCCAGCTTCCACCAACTTCTCCTCATGTTGGTGTGTCTCCTCTGGCATGAATATCTTATGGAAGCCACCTTCTAGTTCTGGAAGGTCTAACCATTCCTCCAACGCCTTTAACTCCAATTCCCACTAGGTGAGTAATCCAACTGGGTGTTCTCCTTCTGTTGGGACAGACTTCCGTATTTGTTCCTTCTCCCCCATGTCAGTCTCAGTTCGCTGTCCTTCTGTTGCATCTTCAACATCTGTGCTAGCCTCTCCTCGACCACTTGGTAGGAATATATTGACTCCTCCAATGATCAGAACATTCCCGTGATCCTTCTCTTTGATGGTGGAATTTTTCAACTTCTCATCATCTTCATTCACATGGTTCATAGGTCCGCGTGAATATCCATCTAAGTGAGGTATTTCTTCTTCCTCCTCTTCATCTGTCAACACCTTCTGACGTGAACTCTCAGCTGATATCATCTCTAGTACATTTCCCAATTGGAAATTTGTGATGTCTCCTATGCCCACTTGGAAGTTTACGATATCCATTAATCCCTTCTCATTGCCCACCTAGCAACCTATGGTACCCTTGCCAGATCTCTTTCACTCATCACTGATATTTTCCTTATACCTTAGTGACCTTTTTAAAATTTGTTGCTACCTTTTGGTAAATAGATTTTGAGCAGGACATTTAGTTATTCTCTTCAAGGGCCATTCATACCTCTAGCGAACCCTTGCCTCCTGCTGCATATTGAATGCTAACTCCTCCATCGAATCTTATCTCCTTGAGATCCTGATCCATATTTGCTTTTCTTTTCTGTGGGAAGACTCTCCCTTGATCGTTCTCATGACTTCCAATGGCCATATTTATTCACCTACAACCCACCTGGTTGTTTATCATTTGCTGCACACCTTGCAACAACTTCAACAGAGTATCACACTTTGTCTCCTCTGCCTACAAAAATCAATTCTGCATTAGCTCTGATACCACTTGGTGCATACCTCGTCCCCTTCCCTCCGGATTCGGGGTTGTGCGACCTCCTGGTCTAGGATCGTTCAAGTCACTGAATTGAATGGTTCATTGGGATCCTCATGGGAACCGATTTAAATTGACACAGGCCCTTTACTTTCTCGGTGCAGGTTATGTGGAAACCACAAACCCTCTCCTTCTTAACGTCAACATATGCTAGATCTCTGTGCTAGTTTTCCTCCTTGATATGACCAAAAAATTTGACCATGGGCTAGCTCCCTTCGCACCTCTATACTTTGGAACTTTTGTGAACTGCTTACTCCCCTTTTTCTCGATTCCCAAATTGGTGAATTCTCTGGGACCCGATCTATGGTCCACGTTCCTCTCGCAACCAACGACTGTGATCACTTCACGAGTTCTCTCTTCACCCGACTCTGTCCTTCCCGAATTGTGAATCATCAAAGTGCCAATCCCAACTCCACGTGTCCTATACCAATGGATGACCAAGTTTACTTCGGCTCTCATCTCTTCGGGTGTTCTACTCTTGACTTTTCTCGAAGGGTTCTTCCTCTGAACTGTGCAGATCTATGCCATGTATATTCAGGATCCAATGGTCCAGAATCACTTTGCACCTCATGAATTCATGAATATCTTCATTTTCACCTGACAAACCTTCAAAAGTTCCTGCTCCTGAATCTCTCGATCTTCTGCCACCTGTCTCCCTTGACGATGGATGATTTCACTATCTTTGGAACTTCGGCAAGTCGTCGACCCATTTTTCACACTTAGCAAAAATTCTTTCTTTCGAGACTTAGGCTATTCTCAAACTCTTTCTACACTCCTTGCAGAGTTCTGCACAGACTCTTCTGTGACTTTTCTCGGCCTAAAAACCTTCAAAGTTCACCGTTCCTCTATGAACTTCCTCATGCCTTCCTGGAAGTTTCTTTTTCTTCCTTCTGAGATTGTAATATGGACTTATAGTATCTTTGGCACACTCCTTGTGCTCAGCTTCGTTCTTCAATGAATTCTCCCTTAGCTTATAGAAGGGGTTAAGACATCTCCTTCCCTTTTTCGATGCACTCTTGCAAAGCCTTCCTTCCTCAGAATGTTCAACAATTCTAGGATTCTCTTAGGGATTCCAACACTTCCAACAATGTTTTTCTTGAACGCTCTCGTAATTTCTCTATCCCCTTTTGGAAAAGAATTTCAGAGAGTTCAGTAACTTTGGACTGTGTATCTTCCTACATAGTATTTCTTTCCAAGGTACTTAACCACCTTGAAATTTCCTCCCGATTCTGTGAATTAACCTGGTATGCCCTCCTGGAAATTTCTCTTCTCACTCCACCAAGTTCAGACACACACTCCTTGCGTCATCTCAAAGAGTTTCCTCACTCTATCATGCACTCCTTACACTTAGCCTAGAGAACCAAAATTAATCCGACACACTCACAGATAGAAAACTGTATCTCTATCCCTGCAGATGATTTCTAACATTCATCTACAATTCAAATGCATACAAATGATATTCATAACACAACATCCATTACAAAAAAATTGATAACATGAAAAACTGTCATTTTCTATTAATGGCAGAATATCAAATTACAAATATTTGAGTCCGAACTGTGACTGAGTCTCGATTCTCATCAACCTCCCTAACTTGACTTACAATGATTTTTCATCAAACTTCAACAGCCTCTATCAGGCATACAATACAAATATTTATACAAGAGGGGCTCAATGAGCTTCCCTCGCAAGATAAACTAGTGGTGTCAAATCACCATTCAAAATGCCTATCTAATGGACAAATTACAATGATGGAAATCTGATCCAAATCAGATGTAGATCCCTCCTACCGTCAACCACTTAATAGTGACCTTATCTCCAGCTTGTGTGAAGGCACAACTTGGCTCCTCCAACCTGTCAGAATTAATTGCCTTGATCACGCCTTATATTCTCGAAGGAAAAATAAGAGGGCAATGCCTCTCCCTTTCTTGAATGCACACCACACATGTAAATCGATTGGTGTGTGCCGAGGTGGAGCGATGCTCCTGCATCACATGGATTTCATTACTGGTTTACCAAAGAAATTTAAGTAAAATGATGAAATCATGGTGGTAGTGGATAAGTTGAGAAAGGAATCTCACTTCATCCTTATAAAATCTAATTTTAAGGTCATAGATGTTGCTAATGATTTTCATGAATAAATGTTTTAGATTGAATGGTCTACCCAAGACCATAATCTCGGACACAAATGCTAAATTCACCTCAAGTTTTTGGAAAATCTTGTTTGCAAGTTTGGGAACAAAGTTTTTATTTAGTATGACCTACCATCCTTAGACACATGATCATACTGAAAGAGTAAAAAGAGTGCTAAAGGACATGTTGAGGATGCATGCTATTCATCAACCCAAGCAATGGGAAGAGTGTATACCCCTGCTAGAGTTTTCCTATAACAATGGTTATCACTAATCATTGAAGAGGAGCTCATTTGAGGTTTTATATGGTAGGATATTTAGATTTGCAATAAATTGGGATAGTCTAGTGAACAATATCATACTTGGACCCGACCTGTTAAAGAAAAAAAAACAAGCAATGATTAAGATAAGATTGAATCTGAAGGTAACCCAAGATAGGTAGAAGAGCTATGTAGACAACAAGAGAAATCACAAGGAGTTCAAGGTGGGTGATCATGAGTATATCATAGTGAATCCCAACATAATTCCCTTGAGGATGGGGACTTGTTCTATGATAGCAACCTGATATTGTGGATTGTTTGAAGTCATGGAAATAGTGTGACTAGTAGCATACAAGCTTTCTTTACCACCTATTGTAGATACCACAATGTGTTCCATGTATCTTTATTAAAGAAGTATGTTCATGATTGTAATCATGTTATTGATTGGACTCTGATAGAGGTGGAACCAAAGGGAGAATTCCAGCCCAAACCTTAATGCATCCTTGACAGGAGAGAAAAAATACTCTAGAACCAATCCATCATGTAGGTAAAGGTGCAATGGAAGCACTTTGGAGCAGATGAAGTTTCCTGAGAGCTGGAGGATGCCATGAGATTGACATACCCATTTGTTTTTGTATAAATTGTATATTTATGGTGTTTTAAACACTGAGGATGGTGTTTCTTTAAGGGGGAGGGGAATGTAACACTGTGTCCCCCCACAATTATTGAATTATGCTAAGAATTCACATAATGTAATTATGAATCATGTAATTAATTTTTTATTAATGAAAAATATTAGAAAATTGACTGAGAAGGAAAAGCCTTGAGCATTAGCCATGATATCATAGGTGGAAATTGATGAAGTGAGTTGATGTGGTGGAGCTGAGGTTTTCTAGCGAAGAAAATATAAATCTTCCTTAGAAATCTTGCTTATGATTTCCAGACATAAATACAAACCAACCTGCCACGTACTTGAACCCACATGGAGCCATTTGACTAGTTATGGAAAGTAGGACGAGTGGTTGATGAAGTTATAACTGATGACAATCCCCATATCTTGAACATGAAAGGGTCAACTAAAAAACCTGACAGCAGTACATCCCTTGGATTACCACTTCAAAATTTGGATCCCTAACTAGAGGTCTCATCTGACAAAAGTCACTGAAATCCAAAGGAATGGGTGGAATAAGAGGCCAAAGGTGGAAAAAATAACTAAGGGGGTGTACATAGAAGAGAGAGTGCAAACGAAAAAAAGAGAATGCGCAGAGGAGAAAAACAGATAGAAAATACATGTAGAAAAGAGAGAAACTCGCAACAACAATTGGGAAGACACGAAGTTGAGTCGACCCGAGAGAGTAACCTATGAAAGAGAAAGTGAGCAGTAGACTCACAGATAAATGGTGTGATGAATAAAGGTGTTCAATTGCATAGATATAAGAAAAATAATATATTGGAAAGATGTTCTTGAAGAAAATAGAAATCTTGTTCAGAAAAATATTGATCATCCTGAAATAGAGAAGACCCATATCCAAACTGGAGCAACATAGGACTACATATTGGTATATTCTAGAAAGAAACTTACACTAGTAAGGGAGGTCACCACAAGATTGTATAAAAGAGAAGGGACTCCTTGTACAAAAGAAAATATGGTGGGAAGGGTACCTGATAAACCTGTGGAAGTCGTAAGCTTAGTGGGAAGAGGGAAACTTTTGTTGTTGTCAGTGGAGGAAGGAGAGTAACCTTCCTGTATCATTCCGAGCCTGGAGAACTAGCTAAATCATTTCCCTTTTGATATCATGTCTTAGTGCGAGGGTGTCATGTTGTAGGAAGGTACTCTATAACATTCCCTAGGGTTGGGAGGAAAGGCGTCCTTGTAAATGTGTTGAACCTGCACATAATAGATATAGCTAGAAAATGACATACATAATTTGTAGAGAAAATATGAGAAAAGAGAAGCATGAGAAAAAGAATAGAAGAATTCTCATTAACCAAATAAATGAATGATAATTTACACATGATATACTCTGTATAACTCAACTAATGCGCATTGGAGGAGAATCCAATGTGCCATAGTGGTGTTCTAGAGTGATCTCGACACATACCAACAATTAAGGGAGTAAACTGCCACGTAGTCTAGTCTCGCATGAAGTTACGGGAGTGAACTGCCACCTATTCTGAGTTAACTAGTCTCTTAGTCTTCAGTTAACTAACTGAAGCAGAGTGAGGTGAGGAGGAGATTGAGTAATCATGAGTAATGCACTAGTCTGGTGATGATCCCAAGGACAATGTGCATTAGATGGTCATGATCCTAATGATGCATGGTGATAATCCCAATGTGGCATCTAGACTCCACTCAACTGATCAAATTGAAGTGTGAACTGAAGAGAATATTCTCCCTAAACTATAGGGGACTGGATAATGGCTAATAAACATAGGTAAAACCTTAGGAAAAAGAAACCTAGGTGTGTTTGAAGTATCTCCAACACCCCCCTTGAAAATCACTATGGTAAAAATAAAGAATGGGTCTCGAAAACGAGGCCATGTTAGGTACCCGAATACAAAAGATACACTGAAATAAAAGAGGAAAGAGGGAAAACCTCATGGGAAAATCCCCCCCTCAAAGTACAATGTAGGTAAAAAGAAGAAGTGTCAGTTGCTAGGAAACAATGTCATTCACTCCAAGACAACTGCGTAGAGAATGGAACTTCTTCTTAGTGAAGGGCTTGGTGAAGATGTCTGTAGTTTATTTTGCTGAAGGACAGAACTACAGGTCAATGATCCCCTCGTGTACTAAGTCCTGGGTGTAGTACATGTGGATCTCGATGTGATTTTTCCACTGCCTTTGAACTGGATCTCTGTAGAACTTCAGAGTTCTCTAGTTGTCACACCAAATGACGATCATCTGATGAAACTGAATGCCCAAATCAGTGAGAAAATGTTGTAGCCACATAGCATGAATGGTAATGTTAACTACCCCTCTATACTCTTCCTTGGCTAAAGATAGAGAAATAACATCTTGCTTCTTGCTCGACCAACATATAGTCCCAGAACCAAGATTGGGTGAGTAACTAGATGTGGACTTACGATCAATGCTATTGCCAACCCAGTTAGAATCAGTGAACCCGATGAGGTTCAATATAGAGTCTCTTGCACAATGAATCCCAAAGATGATGGTGCCCTATACGTATCGAAGAATACACTTTGAAACCTTCCAATGTAGCTCATGCAACTCCTACATGAACCTGGAGACTGCTCCAACTTCATAGGAGAGGTCTAGTATGGAGTGTGTGAAATACAACAAGCTCCCCACTAGATATTTGTATAGTGTGTTGTCCACCATTAGAGTGTCCCCTCCATCCTCAAGTCAGACTCCTGATAGGAAAGGATTTAGGGAAAACTTGTAGTCTATCATGTGAAATCTCTCAAGGAGATCTCGTGCATATTTGTCCTACGAAATTTTGATGCCCGATTCATTCTGACTGATCTTGAGTCCAAGGAAGAAATGTAGCGGACCCATGTATATAATCAAGAACCTGTCATGCAAAATCCTCTTGATTGCAAAAATCATTGAAGTCGAGCAATCGATGATCAACAAATTATCAACATATAGAACTAGGCATAGAAGTGAATCAATCATCCTGATAATGTAAGCATTCAGGTCTAAATTACAACGTACAAAGTTCTGTGACAGTAGGTAGGAGTCCATCTTGGCATACCATGTCCTCAGAGCCTACTTGAGACCATAAAGAGACTTCTTCAGTCGAAAAAACAAAGATGAATCCTGCATAAATCCATGGGGTTTCTCCATATAGATCTCCTTAGAGAGATCCCCGTGAATAAATGCATTCTTCACATCCATCTTATGGACTTCCGATCCCTTGGTTTCCATAATGTCAAGTGAAAAATGTATGGAATCCATATTCTCTACTGGAGAGAAGGTGTCATCATAGTCAATAACGTGCACCTGCTGAAAGCCTTTGGCAACTAGCCTGGCTTTGTCTCTGCTAACCTTTCCATCCAATGCGCTCTTGGTCTTGTATACCCATTTGCACTTGATAAGTTTCCTTCTTGAAGGAAGGGGAACCAAATCCCAAGTCTGGTTCTTGAGGAGGGAGTTGTACTCCTCCTGCATGGAAGATTCCCAAAAGGGATTTCCAACAACATCGACATAGGAATGTGGATCTAAAGAATGAACCAAGAAAATATGCCTGGGTGGCATTGATTGCATGGCAGTGAGTGCAAGAGGAGGCTCCTAGAAATCATATTGAGTCCTCCTAGTATCAGTTGGATTCCCTGCATCCTGAAGAGTAGTTTGGCCCACTTGGGCCTCAGCTCTGGCCCTACATCTACATATGCATGCAATGACTCTTCATATGACTGTACTAACTCAGTATCTAAATCATATGAATCCTCTAAATAAAAAATCTCATCTAAAGAAGATTCGACATGTGCCTTCTCATCATCTCTGACAGGTGGAAGAAAAAAATGTCTGCATGCAGCTACTGAGGTACATGCGAGACACTTCCCTCGAATTGGACACTTCGCTCAATGATGAGTTGGTCCGAGGAAAGATCAATGAGTCTATATCCCTTCACACCATCAGGGTATCCAACAAAGATACACTCTGTGCTCTGTGGATCAAGTGCCTTCCTCTTCTGAGAGGGAATCCTGGACCATGCACGTGAATCGAAAATACATAAGTGGGTCACTTCTAGTTTGAGGCCGCTCCAAGCCTCGTAGGGGGTCTTATCCTTGACAGATCTTTGGGGAGATCTGTTTTGGATGTATTTTTTACAATTAAGTTCTTTGGCCCATAATCTCTGTCTAATTGGCTTTTCATGTAGCATGCAAGATGCCATCTCTTTTAGAGATCTATTTTTCTCCTCAACAACTCTGTTTTGCTGTGGAGTATAAGGAACCATGTGTTGCAAATGAATCCCAACCTCATGACAAATATTATGTATCTCATGATTGACATATTCTCCCCCGTTATCTATTTGGAGTTCTTTGATTTTCTTTCCTGATTGTGTCTCAACAAGGGCTTTGAAATCTTTGAGGTGTTCAAAGACCTCTGATTTTTTCCCGAGAAAGAAAATCCATGTGAAGCGTGTGAAATAATCAACAAAAATTTGCACATACCTTTATTTACTGATTTATGGATGCAGAAAAGGTCCCATGAGGTCACTATGGATTAGATCTAAGGGAAAGGAAGCCTTCTATGTCTTTCCTTTGTCGAATTTCCCTTGAGGGTGTTTTCCAAGAACACATGACTCACAAATTACTTTGGAAAAGTGGATGTCATGAGACCATGAACCATTCCTTGCTTTCTAATATGTTGCATATATCTAAAATTTAAATTACCGAACCTTTCGTGCCATATCCTACTACTTTCATCAACATGGGTAAGCAGTAATGCAAAATCTGGTTTAATAAATTCAAAAAATGTGTAGAGTCTAGATTGTTGATTTACCTTACCATTAGAAACCTTGGAATTGGTTGCATGTCATAAATATCCACTACATCAGGTGTGAATATGAATCTCTTTCTGGTGTCAGAGTTTGCCATCTTATACACAGAGAGAATATTGACGGAAATTTTGGGAACGTGTAACACATTCTTGAAGCTTGTGTTTGTGAGTTCAAATCTTCCTTTTCCGGTGACCTTGACTAGTGTTTTGTCCCCCCTCATAATAGGAGGACCTTTGCATGCATCCAATGAAGAATAAACTTCTTTTGTAGCTTCCATGTGGTGTGATGCACCTGAATCCAAGCATCGAGAGAGGAATTTATGGAAATCAAAGCATGGCTAGAATTGCCTTTCTTGGGATTCTGATCTTCTAGATTCTTCTTGTTGGCACCCTTGGGGATGCGATCTCCAAGGTTGTTTTTCTAAAGTATTTGGGCCATTTGATCTATCTATTTCTGCATACATGCAAATTCTGGATGGAATCCTTTATGGCAATAAGTGCATTTCTCCCCTTTTCTTCCCTTTCCACATTTGGACTGGAGGCGTTGTTGAAGGGTTTTGAGTACCCTTCCTTATTTGGATTTGCATGTGCTTTCCTTTTTTATTTTTATTAATATTGATGATATTGATGACTGCTACCATCTTGCACAGTAAGTGCATGTGCCTTTGGGCCTTTGATTTTTCCCATATTGATGAGATTGTTCTACTCTTGTGTCAGAGACTCGATAAAGGCCTCAAGAGAGGGCATCGTCCAGGTGGCTCCAGAGGTGAGCCTAATTGAATGAAATGTAGATACAAACATTGAGTATTCTAGACCAATTTTGGAGAGAATGGTAAGAACCATTTGTTTCTCCTACTTATTTTTATCAACCCTGCAAGCCTTGAGTTGCGACAACAAATCCTTATATTTGGTAAATAAATATTGGATATTGTTGAAGGTTTTTGTATCCAAAGTGAGAAATTCCACCTCGATCATGTGTCCCCTCATCTTGTCTCATTTTCCAAAAATCCATTCCATGGTGTTCCAGGCTTCATTGGGGTTTTTACATGAGGATATGTGAAAGAGGAGTTCAGGAGAAATGAGACTGCAAATAGTTCCAAATGCTTCATCCATTCGATTTAGATACTTGGATTTTTCAATGGTTGATGTGGGTTCTATCTCTGTGTTCATGGTTAACCTGTATAATCCTCTACCTTGAAGATGGATTATAATCTTCCCCTTCCATGCAAAGAAATTGTACAGTGTAAGAATGAATTCTTTTGGAAATTCCATTTTTCCATTGTCTTCAATCTTTGGTACTTGCAAAAATAATTTGGTGTGTATTTTTCCTAGTAGTACATCGACTATGATACCATGCAAATGTGTTGAAACTGCACATAATATATATATCTAGAAAATTATATACATAATTTGCAGAGAAAATATGAGAAAAGAGAAGCAAGAGAGAAAGGATGGAAGAATTCTCATTAATCAAATGAATGAATGATAATTTACACATGAATACTCTGTATATTGACTAATGCACACTGGAGGAGAATCTAGTGTGCCATAGTGGTGGTATAAAGTGTTATGGACACATACCAATAGTTACGGGAGTAAACTGCCACCTAGTCTAGTCTCTCATGTAGTTACGGGAGTGAACTTCCACCTAGTATGGGTTAACTAGTCTCTCAGTCTTCAGTTAACTAACTGAAACAGAGTGAGGTGAGGAGGAGACCAGGGAATCATGAGTAATGTGCTAGTATGGTGATGATCATAAGGACAATGTGCATTAGCTGGTTATGATCCCAATGATGCATGGTGATAATCCCAATGTGGCATTTAGACTCCACTCGACTAATCAAATTGAAGTGTGAACTAAAGAGAATATTCTCCCTAAACTATAGGAGGCTGGATAATGACTAATAAATATAGGGGAAACCTTAGGAAAAATAAATCCTAGGTTTGTGTGATGTATCTCCAACAATCATCTCTTATAACACTACTACATTGGGCGGAAATTATGACGGTTTAAAATTTTGTAGTAATGTTTTTTCTTTTTTTGGACTAAATTTACCTTTTTTTGGGGGGGGGTCCAACTGTTAGTCTCTCTAGTGACCAACATTCCACATTGGTCGTTATAGCGACTAAATTTCATCTTTAGAGTGACCAACCATGAGTTAGTTGCTATAGCGACGCACTTTAGTCGTTATAATGACCAACTATGGAACGTGTGAGAATCAAACGGTCATTGACTTATTGTTTGGTCAATTTGACCAAATTCGTTGGAAGACCAACAAAATCAATCCTATATATATCTTAGTTACGACAATTTTTCTATAGTTGTGACAATCATTTTCTACAGTTGCGACAATCATTTGGGTGTTCTAATGCAATGGTGTTCTGGTTTTTTATGAAATCTTGATTTCAATTCTCTTTCAAGAAGAGAAACATTGAATTG
>JZKD02S1673952.1:1194772-1206987 GCA_000966675.3 Picea glauca
ATGATGATGTCAACTTGGAGGAGGAAAACTTGCAGGATGATAATGATGACAGTGATGAGGACAATGATGATGAATATATTTTGGATAAACCTATCCTTCAAAATGCCACTGAATCCCTATATGAAGGCATAAAAAAAGTATTCTCTCTGCTGTAATGTTGTTGGTCAACTTGAAGGTATCAAATGGTTTGTCAAACACATGTATGACACAGATCCTAAGGTAAGAAACATAATATTACAGTTTTATGCAATTTTCAACTTTTATTTTATTTTATTTTTAGTGTCAATTGATGTCTAAATTAAGGATGCAATATTTATAATGATTAATATAATTTTCATTATTGATTTTTTTTTTTTGTATATTGTTGTTGTAGGTTGATAGGTGAATATTTCTTACCATCACCAAATAAGTTACCTCGCACATACCGAGAATTATCTGCCATTCTAAAAGAAATTGGAATGGAATATCAGGCTATTGATGCATGCCCCAATGATCACATCATATATTATGGACAATATGCATCTGAATCAAATTGCTCACAATGTCAAATCAATATATATCAAACTGATCAGTTAACAAAAAATGTGCCTCACAAGGTTCTTCGTTATATTCCCATAATTCCACACATACAGCGACTATTTAGATGTCGAAACATAGCACAGTTTATGGATTATCATGCACAGAATAGAAGTGAAGATGATGTTCTTTGAATGCCTGTAGATGGTTCTTTATATAAAAATATCTAAGAAAGATGGCCAATTTTTAAAGAAGAACCTCGTAATGTTAGGATTTCATTGGCAGCTGATGGTGTAAATCCATTTGGTGAGCTCAGGTCTATCTACTCGGTGTCTCATGTTTTTGTTATAAACAATAACCTTCCTCCTTGGATGTCAATAAAGAGAGAGCACACAATGTTGGCAATGATTGTTCCAGGTATATTTTTATAACGATATTGTTTTTTTAATGTTTAACATTTCATTTATCTTGTTCATTGCGCAATTTTATATATGTATACAAGGTGTAGTAATTATGTGTATTTTTTAACCATTTAGGTAAGTACCAAGTGAAATATATGAATGTATATATTGATCCTTATTGTCCCTTGGTTATGGAAGGAAGACAAGATCGAGGAAGAAAAGGTCAAACACGAACTACGCGGGAGACACAGTGACTGTCACTGGGTCGAAGTAAGCAAAAGAGCAGAAAAGATGGAGCGAAGTACAGAAAATCAAGCCATTGGATGAGGAGATTGAGGATGACAGATCAACAAGGAAGATGGATCGAGGAAAAATCAACAAGTAGAGAAAGCCACCATTGGATGCTTTGGAGAACTGCGTGAGAAGGAAGTAAAGACAGGCTAGCGAAGCCCTGAAAAAAAAGGTCAAGTTTACCTAGGGTTTTAGAAACCTAGGGTTTTGGGTAATTAGGGTTTTGACACCTAGGTTTCTACCTAAGGCTATCGGTGAGGGATTATAATGTATAAATAGAGGTTGAGAGGACCTAGGTCGGGACAGTACTAGTGTTAGGTATTGATATTGATTGTTGTTGGTTGAGAGATTATTGTATTGTGAGAGAGAGGAGTGCTAAGAGTGAGAGTCTTATGGTATTGTAAGATCTTCAGCTGGGTGCGAAGATCAAGTCCTGCAGCTGGGTGCGCAGGAAGGTGGGAGACAGAGAGAAGAAGAGAGAATATCTGCTGACTAAGAGTGCTGATCAGAACTGTAAGCTTTATCTTAATATATCATAAGCATAGTTCTATGGACGTAGCCCTAGAGAGAGGGTGAACCACATATATTTTATGATGCCTTGATCTTTGTCATTGTTATACTATTATTTGCATAATTGTGTTAGATCAGATTTATAGCTGCGCATAGTAGATCTAGCTGATAAGAGATACATGAATGCTACATTATTGTTGTATTAGATCCACTTGATATTCCCTTGGTTGTAGAAATCTTTTTCCTACAACCCCCCTCTTAGATTCTTTGGGTGAGACTACATCTGCTTCATAGGTGTTGCCGAAAGGGCCAAAAACTAGGGCTTGTTGGTGTGCTCTTGGAGTGAACCCTGGGTCTGCCCCTATGCCAACAAATGGTTCCGTTGTCGAGACCAGAATATTTTTAAGGGAATGTCAAGGTGGTTCCCATCGAAGACAGAGATTTAAAAGTGGATAGAGGATCAAGAGAGGGACTTAGCTGAAGCCGAAAAAAAGAACCCTAAACTGAGTACTGAAGATTGACTACAAAGATACATCTTCACCGACATTCACGAGACCTTCTTTGGAGGAATCCACCAGGAGTTGTTTGAGTGGTTGTCTAGGTTAGCTGATACCCAGTTTGAGATCATATCTAGACCTCCTGTGGTTTGGACACCAACACTGATCCAGAAGGTCAAGAGAGTTGACAATGTTGTACCCAGAGCAGTAGATCATTGGTTTGATAGTACCATTGGAGGGTATATCACCAAATTTGTTGTTGATAGGGTAGAATCATATAGCCAAGCCGAGAGATACTTTTTCAAAGGACCCAGAGGAAATTTTTTTCACTTTTTGAAGATTAGAATCAAGATGTTGTTGCATGAAAAGAACTTCTTGAAGATATAGTAGATTGGTTGGACCTGAAAAGACTAATGTTTAGAAATTCAGATAGTGAAAGCGACACAGAAGCTAGACATATGCGTAGTGGAAGAGTATTCAGAGGGGTTCACCTTGAGAACCTGTTTAAGCAAAACTACGGAGAAGAGGGTTTCTACAGTGGAGAAGAGGCAGATCTAACCGACGAAGAACATTCAGAACCCACCAGAACAGAAGAAGGGGAAGCTGAAGAACTTCACCAAAGAGAGCCAGAAACATCAGGAACTGTGCAAGTTACTGAAATAACTAACATTAACTCTCCTATTGTTTCAATAGCACCAAGTAGCCAGAATAGCCAGAACCACTAGAGTCTTCAAAGTGCTGTTACTAGCAACTCAACCTATACTCAGACGGGAAGCCTAGGGAAATCTATGGCAGATGAGATGAGGCTCCCTATCTTCAGGGGAGATGGATCTGAGGATCCCGATCAACACTAATAATTGTGTGAGGCCGTGTGGAATATTAAAAGTATTACCAACGAAACCATCAAGAGAACCCAGTTCAACACTACGCTAAGGGACCGCACCCTGAGATGGTACATGAAACTTGTCCAAGGACTGGCACAACCTAAGCCACTGAATGAGATCAAGAATGTGCTGATTGTAGAGTTTAAGAAACCTAAGTCGGAGTCACAATGTATTACAGAGATAAAAGAGATCAAAAAAAAGGTAGCAGAACCTGTTTGGGAGTTCGACCAGAGATTCAAGACCCTAACATGCCGATTAAATTTTCAGATCCCTGATGAACAGAACAAAGAATGGTTCATCGTGACACTGTTACCACACACCAGAGTCCCTCTGATGCAACATAATATTGCATCGTAGGCAGAATCTTTGGAGATCACCATGAAGCTTGAATCAACATCTATGGGAGAATCTAGCTCAGGCATGAGCCAGATCTTGAGCCAGCTGACTAGTTTGTCTCTATAGGTCGAGGATATGAAGAAGGACAAGGGGAAGGAAAAAAGAGAATATATCTGGTGTGTAAGATGTAGATATGAAGTTCATGATAAGGAACACTTCCCCTTATTTCATGAGTATTTGGCCTCAGGAGCGCCAAGCCCCTTGAATCAAGTTAACCTGCCTTGGTGCGATGTATGCATCAATAGGCATTGCCTAGGTGAGTGTTATTACATTCATAAGTATGTTCAGACACCCACAAACTTGTATTTCACATTTTGTAAATCTATGGGGCATGATGATCGAGATTTTAGAGCTTACGATCTCATGCATGAGAGGTCGAGGGACATATGCAAGATTCAAGGTGAAGTATAGCAAGAAGGAAACACTCTGCAGTACAACTCTCCATGGAGAGGAAAATTCAATACTCACTGTGGATATAGAGGAGGAGGAGGAGGAGGAGGTATGGAATGAGACTGAGGACAAATAATCTGTTATAACTGTGCACATCCAGGACACTTGGCAAGGGATTGTCAGAATCCTTGCACAACCTGCAATTATTGTAACTCTTTCGAGCATATCATAGAATAATTCCTTGTGTTGTTGGCTAAGCTTAAGGAAAGATGAGGACCCCAATAGAACCCATAAGTGAAACTGATATATGTCGAACCGTGCGGAACAAACCTTAGAGTCATTGTTATTACTCAAGAAGGCACTGCTACAGGAGAAGATGGAACAATCCAAAGAAAGATCGCAGAAGAGTCAGGTATCAGAAAAGATGTGGAGAAGACTCAGGCTTTTGATGCAAGGAAAGAAAGACAAATCTTCGAGGAATCAAGAAAGGAGTTCAAGTTGGACCAAGGATCCTCATATAAAACACGACCAAAAATAAAAGAGTATGGAATTCCTCAGGCATTTGATCAATCGACTTCACCGAAAGAAGGAAAAGAGGTAAGTAAACTCATCGAATTTTTGTACACTTGTCTTAAGTTAATTCGGGATGAGAATGTTGTGTAAGTGTTACAGAACCTAATCAGTCAGTATGAGCTAGGAAATATAGACCCCTTACTAAACAGGGAAGTACACCAGATTGGTAAGAAGAGAAGAACAAACAAAGAATTACATTTGAATTCTCAAATATGAGAGTATGATATAGACTATGTGGTCCTCGACTTAGGGTTGGAGGTCAATGTCATGATGAAGCAAACTTGGGCACTAATGGTAAAATCAAAGTTGATCTATTCCCCTATCAGGCTTAGAATGGACAATAAACAAGCTGTCATCCCATTTGGACGATTGGAGCATGTCCCTGTGGACATCGACGGAGTTAGGAACTTTGCATATTTTGAGGTAATTGAAATTGTTGATAATAGCTTCCCTTACCTTGCATTTCTAGGAATTGATTGGGCCTTCGACAATTCTACTGTTGTTGATTTAAATAAAAGATGCATGACATTTGAAAGAGCTGACCTTAGGGTCATTGCACCGTTAGATCCAGATGAGGGTCCGCGATATACAAATCCCATCAGAGAAGAAGACCACACATATGAGCTGGAAAACATATATAAATTAACAACTAGACAACAAGATTATATCAACCCTACTGCCGATGGAAATCTAAGTTGGCGAAGTGACAACGCGTGTTCACCAGATTCAAAATAAGCGCTGGAGAATTGGAAGAACTAGATGTATGAAGTATCCACAAGGATATGTGCTCGACTAACCAGAGAAGTTCGCTAGATTGGTACAAAAATAAGTAACTTGCCTACCTTTGATGGTCTGAACCCTCTAGAAGCCTTCCTCTCATATTTTGAAACAAGTGTACTAGCACAACAAAGGCTGTTGGCTATGGATGAGGCCCTGAAAGCTACACCAGCAAGATGGTGAGGGACGCACAAAAGAAATATTACAGACTGGACACAATGTCGAACCTTGATGATAGTGCGGTTCTGAGCACAAGTAGGAAGCTGCGAAGTGAGGTACACAGGTCAAAGATGCCCAAAGGACCATGTGAAAATCTGCAAAGAATCCTGTAGTGACATTCCTCGAGAAAAATGGGTACACAGATTCATTAACATGCTAGACACGACCCCTATTAACTGGTACCTTCAAGCAGAGTTGCACCTCATCACTGCAGATTGGGAAGGTATACTTCAAAATTTTGTAACCACCTTTTTGTTTGAAAGTGAATTTCCTTCAGTAAATCAAGCATTACATATTGTGAGGCATAAAGTATTTAAGGAGGCATCTAGCCTCCCCTTGGAGCAAGAAGAGGATGAATGGACTGTGCCATTCCATAAACTACAAGGATGTTACAACATTAATGCCAACACAGATGAAAATTCAAGGAAGGTAAACATTACTGAGACAGAAGGCCATAGGGATGTGGAAGGACTAGGAGTTGAGATGCCATTCATTGGACAACCGATCAAGATAAAGAAATCAATATTGGGACAGAGGAGACACCGAAGCTTTCCAATGTCGGAGATTACTGGGATGCTGCTACCATTGACAAAATTACAGAATTAATGCACAAGTATTAGGACTTCTTTCCGACCAAGTTCACTGATATGAAGGGTATCAAAGGATCTATGGGAGAAATGAGAATACCCTTGAAACCAGATGCGAAGCCAGTCAAGCAAAGACCCTACATATTGAACCCGAAATATAAGGAAAAAGTGAAGATTGAGCTCGACAGAATGTTAGAAGCAGGGATTATTGAACCTGTTGAAGAGTCAGAGTGGATCATCCCTATGGTGGTGCAAGACAAGAATATCATTGAGATCAAGATCTACGTAGATCTTAGGAAGGTTAATGATTCTTGTTTGCATGATCCTTTCCCTACACCATTCACAGACGAAGTGTTGGATAATGTGGGAGGCCAGGAGGTATATTCTTTTACAGATGGGTTTTCAAGATACCATCAGATCTAGATTGCCAAGGAGGACCACCACAAGACCACATTTTCCATAGAATGGGGATCCTACCAATACACAGTGATGCCATTTGGACTAAAGAATGCCCCAACCATCTTCTCCAGGGTGGTGGTCGAAGCGTTCAAAGAATTTTTGCATAAGTTTTTAGAAGCCTATTTTGATGACTGGACTATTTTTAGTTTGCTGAAAAATCATATTGAATGTCTAAGACTAATATTGGACAAATGCATGCAGTGTCAAATTGCTTTAAATTTTAAGAAGTGCATCTTCTTTTCACCTTTTGGAGTATTATTAGGACATATTGTATGCAAGAAAGGATTGTTGGTTGATCCATCAAAAATTGCAATTATAGTCGACTTACTACCTCCTACTTTAGTCAAACAACTGCGCACTACGCTAGGACATAATGACTATTACAAGAAATTTATCAAAGGATATGATCAGATTACTGTGCCAATGGAGGAGTTATTAAAGAAAGTCTGTCAGTTTGGTTGGACAGACGAATGCCAACAAAGCTTCGACACACTGAAACAAAAGATGGTGATTGTGCCCATTCTGGTCTTTCCAGACTAGAGCAGAGAATTTCATGTGCATGTCGATGCGTCTTCTATTGCATTAGGATCAGTATTGGCACAACTTGGAGAAGGGGAGATCGACCATCCATTAGAATTTGCCAGTAGAAAGCTATCTACAGCTGAAATCAATTACACTACTACAAAGAGAGAAGGATTAGCCATGGTGTATGCACTGCAAAAATTCCTCCATTACTTATTGTTGGCCCTTGGTTATGGAAGGAAGTGAAGAACGAGGAAGAAAAGGTAAAAAGAGAGCTTCACGGGAGACACAGTGACTGTCACTGGGTCAAAGTGAGAAAAAGAACATAAAAGATGGAGCGAAGTGCATAAAATCAAGCCGTTGGATGAGGAGATCAAGGATGACAAATCAACAAGGAATATGGACTGAGGATGACTCAGGAAGTGGAAAAAGCCAGCATTAGATGCCTTGGAGCATTGCGATATGAAGAAGGAAAGACAGGCTGGCGAAGCCCAGAAAAAACTAGTTAAGTTGACCTAGGGTTGTGGACACCTAGGGTTTTCGTAATTAGGGTTTTGACACCTAGGTTTCGACCTGAGGCTATTGGTGAGAGATTGTAATGTATAAATAGAGGTCAAGAGGACCTAGGTTGGGTCATCACTGTGGTTGAGCCTTGTTATTGATTATTGTTCATTGGGAGAATATTGTATTATGGGTGAGAGAAGTGCTGAGAGAGAGAGCCTTCTGGTATTGTAAGATCTTCAGCTGGGTGCGAAGATCAAGTCCTGCAATTGGGTGCACAGGAAGAGAGAGAGAAAGAGAGATGAAGAGAGAGGATCTGCTGGCCAAGAGTTCAGATCATCATTGTAAGATTTATCTTAATATATCATAAGCACAGTTCTGTGGACGTAGCCCTAGAGAGAGGGTGAACCACGTACATCTGTTGTTGTGTGTGTGATTGATGCTTTGAGCTCTGTTGTTGTTATATTGTTATCTGCATTATTGTATTAGATCAGATCTATAGCTGTGAAGGATAGATATAGCTAGTTGAATGGTAGATGCATGTTATGTTGTTGTTGTAATAAGAACCACTTGATATTCCCCTAGTTGTAGACATCTGAGTCCAACAACCACCCCTGCCTCTACCTCGGGTGAGACTTCATTTTCTTTGCAGGTGTTGTTGAAAGGGCCGGTAGTTAGGGTTTTGTTGGTGCACTCTTGAGCGTTGAACCCTGGGCCTGCCCCTGTTCCAACAAATGGTTCCGTTGCTAGGACCAAAATCTTTTTAAGGGAATGTCAAGGTGGTTCCCATCAAATACATAGATTCAGAAGTAGATAGAGGATCAAGAGAAGGACTTCGCTGAATCCCAGAACAAGAACCCTAAAATAAGCATTGAAGATTGGCTACAAAGATACATCTTCACTGACATTCATGAGATCTTCTTTGGAGGAATCCATCAGGAGCTACACGAGTGGTTGGCTAGGTTAGCTGAAACACAGTTTGAAATCAGATCTAGACCTCTTGTGGTTTGGACACCAACATTGATCCAAAAGGTCAAGAGAGTCGACAATGCTATATCTAGAGCAATATATCACTGGTTTGATAGTACCATCTGAGGGTATATCATCGAGTTTGATTTTGACAGAATATAATCATATAGCCAAGCCGAGATAAACTTTTTCAAAGGACCCGGAGGAAATTTTTTGCACTTCCTGAAGCTAAGAATCAAGATGCTCTTGCATGAAAACCACATCTTGAAGATACAATAGATTGATCAGACATGAAAAGGCTAATGTTCAAGATCTCAGACAGAGACAATGATACAGAAGCAGGACATATGCGCAGTGGGAAAGTATTATGAGGAGTTCACCTTGAGAACTTGTATAAGAAAAACTACGGAGGAGAGGGTTTCTATAGTGGAGAAGAGGTAGATCTAGCCGACGAAGAGCATCCAGAGCCCAGCAAAACAAAATAAGGGGAAGCTAAAGAACTGCGCCAAAGCGATCCAGAAACCTTAGGAATTGTGCAAACTACTGAAGTAAGTAACGTTAATCCTCCTATTGTCCCAACAATACTTAGCAGTCAGAATAGTCAGAACCACCAGAGTCTTCAGAGTACTGTTACTAGTAGCTCAACATCTACTCAGAAAAGAACCCTAGTCAGCTTTATGGCAGATGAAATGAGACTCCCTATCTTTAGAGGAGATGGATCTGGAGATCTAGATCAACATTGGGTTCTGTGTGAGGCTGTATGGAATATTAAAAATATCACCAATGAAGTCATCAAGAGAACCCAGTTCAACACTACGCTAAGGGACCGCGCACTGAGCTGGTACATGAAACTTGTCCAAGGACTGGCACAGCCTAAGCCCCTGAATGAGATCAAGAATGTGCTGATTGTAGAGTTTAAGAAACCTAAGTCGGAGTCACAATGTATTATAGAACTAAAAGAGATTAAACAAAAGGTAGCAGAACCTGTTTGGGAGTTCGACCAGAGATTCAAGACCCTGACAGGCCGATTAACTTTCCAGATCCCTGACGAACAGAACAAAGAATGGTTCATCATTGCGCTGTTACCACACATAAGAGTCATTCTGATGTAGAAGAAGATTTCATCTCAGGTAGAATCTTTGGAGATCACCATGAAGCTTGAATCAACACCGATGGGAGAATCTAGCTCAGGCATTAGCCAAATCATGAGCCAACTAACTAGTTTGTCTTTATAGGTCAAGGATATGAAGAATGATAAGGGAAAAGACAAAAGGGAAGATATATGGTGTGTAATATGTAGATATGAAGGCCATGATAAGGAACATTGTCCCTTATTTCATTAGTACTTGGCATCAGGGGCACCGATCCCCTTAAATAAACTTAACCTACCCTGGTGCGATGTATGTAGAAATAGGCATCACCCAGGTGAGTGATACTACATGAAGAAGTATGTTTAGACACCCAAAAAATTGTATTGTACATTCTGTAAATCAATGGGGCATGATGATCGGGATTTTAGAGCTTATGATCTCTTTCATTAAAGGTCAAGAGACATATACAAGATTCAAGGTGAAGTACAGCAAGAAGGAAACACTCCTCAATACAACTCTCCAGGGAGAGGAAATTTCACGCCTCGCGGTGGCTATAGAGGACGAGGACGAGGAGTAGGTATGGGCCAAGGCCAAGGACAAATAATATGTTACAACTGTGCGTAGCCAGGACATTTAGCAAGGGATTGTCAGAATCCCTGCACAACCTATAATTACTGTAACTCCTTCGAGCATGTCATAGAGGAATGCCCTGTGCTACTGGATAAACTTCAGGAAAGATGAGGAACTCAACAGAACCCACAAGTACAACTGATATATGCTGAACCTCGTGGAGCAGACCCTAGAGTCATTGTTATCACTCGAGGAGGCATTGCTATAGGAGAAGACAGAGCAGCCCAAGGAAAGACTGAAAATGACCACATAGTCAGGAAAGCTACAGAAAAGACCCCAACATTCGATGCTAAGAAATAAATACAGATATTCGAGGAGGAAAGAAAAGAGTTCAAAGGAGATCAAGGATCTTCATCAAAGAGACAACCAAAAATCAAAGAATTTGGCATGCCTCAGGCGTTTGGTCCATCTGCATCACCAATAGAAGGGAAAGAGGTAAGAAAACTCATGGAATTCTTGTATGCTTGTGTTAAGTTGATTCAAGATAAAGACGCTTTACAAGAATTACAAGATTTAATCAAGCAATATGAACTAGGAAAAATAGACCGCTTTTTGAATAGAGCAGTGCACCAAATTGGAAAAAGGAGAAGGACAAATAAAGAATTAGACTTGAATTCTCAGACAAGAGAGTATGAGATAGACTATGTGGTCCTTGACTTAGGGTCAGAGGTCAATGTCATGACGAAGCAGACTTGGGTACTTATGGGAAAACCCCAGCTGATATATTCCCCTATTAGGCTTTGCATGGCTAATTAGCAAGATGTCATCCCATTTGGACGATTAGAGCATGTCCCAGTGGACATCGATGGAGTAGGAACCTTTGTAGATTTTGAGGTAATTGAAATTGTTGATGATAGATGCCCTTACCCTGCATTGTTAGGAATTTATTGGGCCTTCACAATTCCACTGTTGTTGATCTAAAGAAAATATGCATGACATTTGAGAAAGCTATCCTTAGGGTCGTTGCACCTTTAGATCCAGATGAGGGTCCACGATACACAAAACCTATTAGAGAAGAGGACCACACATTTGACCTGGAAAACATCTACAAATTAACAGCCAGACAACAGGATTATATCAATCCTACAACTGATGGGAATTTAAGCTGGCGAAGTGACAACACATGTTCATCCGACTCAGAAGAAGCACTGGAGAACTAGCAGAACCAGATGTACGAAGTATCTACAAGAAGATGTGCTAGGCTAACAAGAGAAGTTCACTGGATTGGCACAATAGTAAGTAATCTACCCACATTTGATGGGCTAAATGATCCAGGTGGATATTGGTGGCCACCCACCTATTCCACTTGGACCCGCACCATTGATTCTTTCAGTTTTTCAATTTTTGTACAGTTTACTATTTTTAGCAGTTTTTTCGGGTCCTGAACTTCCGGGGCCATTTTGAGGCCCTAAACGATGTTTTTTAGGGTATGTTGTTGTCGCAAAACAAGCATCTAACGATGCTATTTTGTCTTGAGTGTTTTAGGCCTCAGATAGATATTTCCAACGAGCTATCATACGCCTAAAACGAAGATCGTATGCAAAAGTTACGACCCCGGGAAGTTGATGCACCAACTTACCCAAACGGGGCCCACATGACTTTTGGCGCTTCATCTCCCAGGGTTAGATTTTTGGATGTCTAGGACTTTTGGCATTCCCTTTTATTTTAAAAAGGGCCTTTAGAGCCTCATTGTAATCATCTTCTCACAGATGCGAGTAGTGGCCACATCTCTTCTCAGAGATAAGCTACCAACGCCCTAGCTAGTTTATTTCCATTATGTCTGTAAGCATATTTCAGTCATTTGTTATTAATGAAATGAAGTCTTATTTCCACTGCATCTCTGTGTTTATGTGTATTTCTGTATTCATTGTGTTCCTACATAAATCCGGATTAGTGGTATCAGAGCGGTTTTCTCATTCTCGATCCTTCTTTGCATGTCCCCAACGAGATCGGGGTATAAGGAGTTGGGGCTCGATTTGGTTGAACCTTTGCAAGATCAGCC
>JZKD02S1673952.1:1231483-1252186 GCA_000966675.3 Picea glauca
CCAGCATTCCTGTTCCAGCAGTCGTGTTCCAGCAGTCGTGTTCCAGCAGTCGTGTTCCAGCATTCGTGTTCCAGCATTCGTGTTCCAGCAGTCGTGTTTCAGCATTCGTGTTCCAACAGTCGTGTTTCAGCAGTCGTGTTCCAGCATGCGTTTTAGCATCTACGTTTCAGCATTTGTGATTCAGCATTTGTGTTTTAGCATCTACGTTTCAACATCTGTGATTCAGCATTTGTGTTTCAACATCTACGTTTCAACATCTGTGATTCAGCATTTGTGTTTCAGCATCTATGTTTCAACATCTGTGATTCAACATTTGTGTTTCAGCATCTACGTTTCAACATCTGTGTTCACCATACACAATCGATTGCCATCAATGACAACCTTGATCATCCGCGTCATCTCTGTTGTAGCCATATTTCCAACATAAATACGTTTATTAATTATTAATTTATTTTGTACTTGTCGGGAATATTGCAGTTGAAGCACCACAAAGCTATGTGGTATAATGGTCGAAAATTTTGCATCAAAAGGGTGGATGACACAAAGAAAACCGCAGATTCAAGGATAATTGTAGTGTTTCAAGTCACGAATGTTTCTTCTAGAAGTGACAAACATCCAAGACTAACAAAAAATAGATATTATGGATATTTGGATGATATAATCGAGTGTGACTTCAAATCCTTTAAGATAATTTTGTTTGAGGTCAAATGGTATCGTTTACGGATAAGTGAACGTGATCCTGAAAGAACTGTTATTTAGCATGAAAATGGTTTTACCATGGTTAATACAAGGACATTTGAGTCGGGTCTAGAAAGTAATGTTCTTCCCAGACAATGTGAGCAGGTATTCTATTGCAAGGTTCCCGGTAAACTAGGTTGGTCGTTTGTTGTTAGATATGATCCAAGAGGAAGGCCTATAAAGTATAATGTACCAGAAGAAGATGATATTCAAGAACTAGAAGGTGATACAGAGGAGCATGAGGAGGTATACCATGTATCATCAGATGACGAAGTCGAAGAAGTTGATCGACCATATGATTTAGATGATAATGTTCTTGATGACGCTATATCTGATGATGATATTATAAAAAATTATGACAATACTTATGATGATGTTGATATGGCCAATCCATTCAATGATGATTCTAAGATACCAGATGATGATACAGAATATGATGAGTTGGATGAAGAAGAAGATCAATGATATTTCTACATGTGGCGAGTGATTTGTACTATAGATCTCTTATGTTTTTTTTTCTTTCATGTAATCTTAGTGTCATTTTTAATTATAGTTGTTGAATCTAGATAGATTGGGTATTAGGGAAATGACAACGTTCATGATGAATATGATATTGACGATGTTGAGTTTGATGAAGAAGAAGATGAATGATATATAGAGGTATGTGTTTTATATGATGATCTTTATATATTTTTATTTTGTATAATATAGTGTTTTACATGTGTTTATTATTTCAAATTGGGTATGGGGAAATTGAGAGTGATGTGAGGGGGAGGGGGGGGGGGCATAATTAGAGATTCCACCTTCACGTGGTTTCCCTTGTTTAGTAGAGAATGAACTATTCTCGAAACCAAGAGAAGCTCATGAAAAATGAGGTTTATAGCATAGTTGAAATTTGACTCATCATCGCCACCCCCCATTTTTTAGGGGGTTCGGGGGAAACTCCCTCGATCCAAATTCCATTTGTCCATCTCCCATTGACTGGTCTAAATAAGTTTCATACTTTTAACCGTACAATCGGTTTTCAGAGTCGCCTAATTTCTTGGGACTCGTGCCCAAAGATATGTAGATTGACTACTGCTTCTGATTTTTTTTTAAATGGTTAAGATTGAGAGAAGCGTATTCTCCTCCATATATTTCATCAATATCAACCCATACTTCACACAACCTTTTTTGAAAAATTCTCAAATCTTCTCATTAAATGTATCTGTGGTCAATTTTCCCACAAACTTCTCCATTCGCCATTTGGAAAGTCAGGTTTTCTCATAAAAGTTTTGGTTTTTTGAGCCAATTTTTTCATTTTAAGCTAAGTTGGCTCTCAGTTTTGGGCATGGTAAAATTTGACTTGACTTAAAGAACTTAGCCCGAAATCCAAGTTCTAGTTCCAAGTTCCTACTCCTTGAGCTAGTACCTGCTAGATTGAAAGGTGCATGCAATTGGAAAAACTAACAACCCAAAACTAAAAGGGATCAATACACGGACTGCCAATGAGAGGTGATATCACCGTGGTGTGTAGGAATATTCCTAACACCTTCAAAATTATCATTCTCCAAATATCTTATACAAATTTTACAAGGAAATTGTACTAGGACTAGACACAAGCAATGACCTGTGAATGGGGCCAACATTGAAATTTTTTCAAACTGTTTCTGAATGCATTGAAATTTGAAATGGATAGACTATTCTCATGCCTTAACGATATGGGAGGGTTTCTAGACTCAAATTTGACTCACACGCCCACTTTCTTCCATCATCAATTCATCATGTAAACCATAAACCCTAATTTAGTGGAGTAATCGATTTGTTCCAAGTGAATGGATGTGTTGTTGTTGACATGGAATGGGACAACACATGTAACTTATTAATTTTCTTCCTTCACTTGATGTGGGCTTGGTCATGGGAAAACAAGCTTGCAGGTGATCTAAGTTACCTTTTCTATGTGTTGAAATTCCTCTCTTTGTTAACCATATGCTCATTAGGCGAGAAGTCCTTGCTTACAACAGTCATTTAGTCCTTCCCATATTCTTTTCTTTCCCTTTCTCCATACCCACGATATTGAGATAGCTCATGCATAATTTTTGTGTAGTGTTTTTAGGAAACAAATGTTGAAAACCACTCATATTTTCCTCAGAGACTAGCTCACAACTATCCGGAAACCCTTAGGTGCCAATGCATTTTTGGGGGTCATTAAGTGCATTGACCAACATAATTTTTGGCATGTTATTTTCATTGAACAAAATATTTTTTGGCATGTTATCATCATTGAACGACATAGGAATAGGGGGCATAGTCTACAATGCCAACACAACTTTGTAGGTGAGTTTCTGCAAGGGCTCTCGAAACTTCCTTTTTTCCATTTTTAAGTTTTTTGTTCCATATTTTTAAGTGTTGTTTAGGACCTTTAGGTTTATCTTTGGATTCTTTTGTTGTAGCTTAGGTATTTTCTTTAATAAATTCATAAGGATTGAGAAGAAAAACCCCTAAGGTTTCTAGTACCTTTCTTGGCCAAATTTCTTTTAGATTGTACTTTCATATAGAAAGAATACACCCTTGACAGGGCATTTTTCCTAGAGTTAGATTCGTGTGAGAAGCCATTGCCTTTATTTTTTGTTCTCTTTGACAACTATAGGTTAATTCTCTTTGTTGTTTTATATTTCCATTTATTTTATAATTGAAAAGTCTCTTGTTGAAAGAAAAGAGTTCCCTAGAACCCCTAGTATTTTACTTACCAATAAAGACCTAGGATTTTCTAAATGGTTTGCTTGTGAGCCAAAGAGTAAAGGAGATTGTTTTTTATTTTGAAATCTAAATATTCGCAAGTACATTTTCATATTTGAAGGGAAACTTAGATAAAGAAAAAATCATTTTATTTAGTACTTATCTTGGTTACTTACTTCTCAATATAAGTTTAAATTTCAACTAATTGTAATTTACTTTCGTTTGCAAGAATTTTCATTTCAAGTTAGTCACACCACACGTGCACACATCCCACACCTTAAATTGTATGCTTGGTTCATGCCACCAAGATAAACCTAATAATAAACCATCTAATCTAACACTTACAATCCCACTAGGTCCATCAAAATAATGTTGTAGTTAGGTTAGGACTCTGGGGATAAGCATCCAAATAATTTCCCTTGGTCATTTCACATTGAAACATAGAGGTTGACTATTAGGGAACTTTCAAAATCCTTTCTTATGGACATGGTTCCATCCTGTTTGGTAATGGACGTGCTATTTTAAAGTGGATAATTCCAAGGTTGGGACCAGATGTATGATCAAGACTCATTTCTCTTTCATTACTGAAGTTCCTTTTGTAATATTGGAGCCAATGCCAACCAATATTTTGTGACTTTTATGGAAGGGTTAAATATCCATGATTTGACCAAGTTAATCAATGATATTATCTTCCATGATACTAATTGGCCCAATATTCCAAATAAAAATCCCTCTGATATCCCAATGTTTGAGGGTAAACCTAGAGAGTATCCCTCCAATCATATCGTGCCCTTTCACCTTTGGTTTTATTCAAAATCCATAACAAAGGATTCAATTAGGTTGATACTTTTTTAATGCACTTTAATGGGCATTGCCACCAAATTGTACATAGAACAACCTAGCAATACCCATACAACCTTTGAGTTCATATAAAATTATTTACTTACCTTCTTCCAACTTCCATTCCACCATCGCATAAGGATATAAATCTTGACCAATTTCCATTAGACCACAACCACTCACATATCATAACACATCCATGAGTGACTTATAAGATGTGCCTTGTGAAAATCCAATATTAATGATCAATTTCTTATAGAGTAGTTCCTGGAATCCCTTCTTCCCCTCATCACCAAGGATGTATCCATGACTATGCCTAGAAATGAGGATGAAGCCATCCAAAAGGGACAATTGTACAATATTATTTATTCCCAATTGGGGTATCTCTATATTATCCTTCCTAATGCCTCTCTCTCTCAGTGAGGTGAGAAGGATGTATCCATGACTATATCTTGGGGGCTATGAGTTAGGGATTATATATATTATAATTTATAATTTATAAATTATATATAATATATATTATTATATATTATATATTATATATACATATATAATATATATAATATATATTATTATATATTATATATTATATATACATATATAATATATATAATATATATTATTATACAAAAAAAAAAAAATAACCAAAACAAAACAACATAAAAAAAAAACCCAAACCAAAATCAAATTACTACATTATCACTACATGAATATCGTGCTCATATTTTTGAACTCGCGTGAATAGCTACACACATGCACGCACACATAGTGGAGGGTAGAAGGGGAGAAGGAGGGAGAGGAGGAGAAGGAGGGAGACGAGCATGAGAGGAGGGAGAGGCACACAGAGGAGGGAGAGGAGCACGAAGAAGGAGGGAGATGCAAAAGGAGAAGGAGGGCACACAGGAGGAGGGTGCAATAGAGGAGGGCACAAGGTTTTGAGGGCACACCAAAGGAGGGCACATGGCTGGAGGAGGGCACACGCAGAGGAGGGTGCACATGACAAGGGAACATAGGATAAATATGTTAATTTGAATTCTTTCTCCAAAAAATAGCGTCAAGTATTTTATCATATTGGCATTCTCCAAAGGTGTCCCCAAATTAGAAAAAAGTTCATCAAAGGACTCCTTTTTAAATTCTTAAATCATGAACAGATTGGGGTTTTCATCAAATTTCGGTTCTTAGAAGTGTTAGTATAAGTTCCATTTCATTGGGTATTGGAACAATGTTGATAGGTCCCTTGATTCCCTTTGTGTATCCAGAAGGGGATTCCATTTATTAGAGGTCCATTTTTCTTCCCTGGAACCTCTAACAAATTCGTTGCCTTTAGTAAGATCTGTTCATAACCATTCGCTACTTTTAGTGAGATCCTATCATAACAAATTATTTTCCTTTAGTAAGAATTGGTCATAACCATTCTCTTCTTTTAGTGAGATCTTGTCATAACAAATCTGCTTCCTTTAGTAAGATCTGGTCATAACCATTCATTGTTTTTAGTAAGATCCTATCATAATGAATTTTGTTGCATAAGTAAGGACTCTATCATAGCGTACTTAGCTACCTTTAAAAAATATTTGGACGTGGAAATTGATTCGCTTCCAATGAGTGACAATCCTATCAAAAGTTTTTTATTTCGCTTCCCATTATGGAAGCTCCCACCAACCCCCTTGGGAACCCCTCCCTTAATAAAATCCTTGATGTCATCCTTAATTTTAAACCTTTTCGGGAATCTAATTTCGAATCCAAGACCGAAGTAGGAAGGTTGAGAGGGATAACCTCATCACCTCAGCTCAGTTTCTTGCATAACCTCGGCTCAATTTTAAAATGCCTCCATACAAGAAATTTCCCACCTTGAACTCATATTGGCATTCTCCATAGATTATGCATTTGTATGAGAAAAGATTTATCTTTGTTAAATTCTTTCAAATCAAAACTGTTGTAGAATTTGACATGCTGGATCATGGAGAGATCCATTAATCCTACTTGGTTATTCAAGTATTAAGAGATTTGAGCAATAGGAAGTTTCATTTGAGTCAAAGGAGATACATTGAACATATCCTTTAGATATTAAGGATGAGTGATTTCTAAAATGTGAAGACTAAAATGGAAATTGCTCAAAAATTGTCACAAGATATGGGTCCAAGAACTCAAGTTGATGAGGAAGCTATGAGAAATATTCCTTATTGGAGTGTGGTAGGCATCCTTATGTATGAAATAGTATGCATGAAAATTCATATTCCTTATCAAGTGCTAAAGCAGAACATGTAGTAGCAAATCATGCAAGCAAGGAATTGATGTGGCTAAGAAAATTACAAAAATATGCTAGGTTAGAGCAACCAAATCCTACAATTTTAAGATGTGATCACCAAAGTTTCATTGAAATGGCTAATAATACTAGATTTCATGCAATAATAAAGAGCATTTAAGTGCAGTACCATTATGTTTGTGAGCAATTGGAGAAGCATAAATTTCATCTTGAGTTTTGTGAAACAAGATAGTTGATCATTATCGTACTGACAAAGGTACATATTGAGATGGATTGAGAAGTCTTTTAGAGTATGAGAATAGACATGCATAGATTTACTAATCCCTGAGAATGGACCCCATGAAACTTGTCATAACTATGACTAAACTTGAATGAACCAACTGATGTTGCTAACGACTAAATTTGGGAAGCTTCAAATTGATATCCGGTGCAACCTTTGCAAGGTAACCATCCATCAAATTCACAACCATTGTAATTCGTGTGAGTGATAGAGAGGCATGGAGACTAAAGTACAAAGGTCATCTCTCAAACCCTAAAGGAAACACAATGATAAACCCTAAATCAATCCCTCCTCGAACTTTCACACTCCTTTTTGTCTCACAAGGTTCAAACCCTAAAGGACCTCCTTCTAACTTTTGTGCACTTCTCTTCAAAAACCTAGAGACAAGAAGACAAGACTCTCTTCACCATTGCACTAAAAGATTCCTTTCTGGAACAATTGGCATAGTTGAGAGAGTGATCCCTAGAACATGAGCACCCTACCATGGCATGTACATTTTTGATAGCTTAGGGTTTGTTGCGCGCAGGGTGATATGGTTGGCCATAAGTGCTAGGGTAGCCTACAGTTTCAACATATGGAAACAGTCAATGGAATAGAACTAGATAGAAATTGAAACAGATTATCTCTAATAGATAGATATTGAAACAATCAATGTCACTTACACTTGGAATAGTTGTCGTTGGAGAGAACCTCAAATCTAGAAGAAGGCATGGAATTCTTATCAAACTAGACATGTCAAAGGCATTTGAAATAGAAGATCTGCACACTACTCTCTCTTTTGTGCACTTCTTCTCTTACCTAGACATGGCACAGAGAAGAGGTGCAAGTGTACCGTGTGCTAGAGTGATCCTTAGGCTTCTCTTTATATATTAATCAAGAGGTTCCCTTTTGAGCCTACATTAAAATATAACTTAATTTTTCCCAGGACGGACCTATAAAATTATATTAGTTATTTAAGACATATTTTATTATTTATAGATATCTGGAAGACTCTAAATAGAAGGGGGTGGGAAGACAACTTTATAATATCATATGATCACTGGGTATTTGGAAGAAACAAAACATTTGAAGCTCCAAAAGACAACTGAAATATTCTTCATATTCTTTTCCTGAGCATTTGTGCCACTCCCACAAACTACCAAGCCCACCTATCATCGAGTATTATTGGGCTCCACCTAGAGAGTTGGTTGTGAACATCTCTCATTGGATACCGATCATTAAATCTATACTGCCTTGACATATCTATTGCATGAATACATGTCACTAGGGAAGTAGTAGGGAACCCTTCCTTGGTCTATTGCACAAATATATAGACATAAATAGAGAGAACTTGATCCATTGTGACACCTTCAGGGGGATCATGTTCTGTTCCTTAATGCTCTGCTAACTAGGCTACCTTGCCATATCCAACCTACTAGTTTGTCCGTTAACATTTTGGCATTAACCTCCCCCTCTCTCATTGTTCTTGCCATCAGTTCATTGATTGATCAAATCATCAACATTAAAGAAGAGGCCATGTAGAGTTTTACCTTTGTCAGAAAATTGTAAAAGCTTATTCTATTGAATGATTTTTAATTGTTAGGGCACACGATTTTCTTCTTTGCATCTAAGAAAATCATTTTGTTTCCCTCTCTTTGATAGGACACACAAATATCACTTTGTTGTTGAGTTAAAATGGAAAGAAAAAATGGAAATAACTTTATTAATTAATGAGGAAGATGAAAAGTCAGAAAAGGAAAAAGAGTCTCAAAAAAGGGTGAGTGGAGTCAATATAATTAATGTCTTTCTAACAATGAGATAGTTAACAGTGAGTTAGTTACAGTTATTGTGAGAAATATCCTTACATTTCCCTTATCTTTTCCAATGTTTATCTTTAGCTATACTATAATATGAAGATCGTCGGACTAATGTTTCCTTCTCCCTCGATGGAGTGTAGGTACAACCAAATATGTATCTATCAGACCTATCGTCCATCTCAAGCGATGAAATTTTGAGAGGGACAAGGGAAAACATATCCAACACATCTAACAAGGAGAAATCAACTAGAGGTGAAAAGGTCAGAAAAAAGTTTGGTAGGCGAAGAAATTCTTTCTTCCTAAAGGAGGATCATTCTCTAATGAGGATGAGAGCATAGGTGACATCGAGGTTCCCTTGAGGTACAAACACCTACTGAAACAGTGGGTACCCAAGGAACTGCTAGAGTTGGACACTGACTTCTGTGTTAATGAGAGGATGTATCACATTGCTTCGTCATCCATCCATGGCCTTGGTTTATTCTCCATAGATGACATAAAGGTAAAATATGGCGGATTGGTTGAATTGTTTGAGTATGTTGGACCATGTTACACTTATGGAGTATGGTTGAGGCTGGTCCAATATATGCCTAGTATGCAGAGATACGCACTCGCCTCAAATTATATACAACAGAAAGACAATAATAAAAATAAAGGAGCGACTATGTATATTGATGGAAGGCCAAAGGCATCGGGGAATATTGCAGGTCTTATAAACAGTACAAGGCCTAGGACGACAAGAAAGGAACCCAGTTGCATTTTTGAGGATCATTAAGGTAATAGGATATTTGTATGTGCGGTGAAAAGACTAACGACAGGCAAAGAGTTGCTGGTCGATTACAATCTGAATCGAGTCGACCCAGGAACATCTTCTTTTGCTACGGTACAAAACCCATTATACCCAAACTTAAAAAGGGATTACTTAATTTGTGAATG
Organism: Picea glauca; assembly: GCA_000966675.3. Classification (NCBI taxonomy): domain Eukaryota; kingdom Viridiplantae; phylum Streptophyta; class Pinopsida; order Pinales; family Pinaceae; genus Picea; species Picea glauca. The sequence goes on from JZKD02S1673952.1 coordinate 1,241,052, forward strand.
TTTCATTTGTGACAAAATTTTATTTTATTTCTGAATGTTCCATTTGCTAATTTTTGCTCGATGTTTCATTTCCAATTTTTTTCTAATTTGTATGTGTGGATGTTTCATTTGATAATATTTTCCAATATTCCATTATTTCATATATTGTTTTTTCAATATTTCTTGCATGTACTAACATTCTTCTTGAAATTATGCCAGAGCGGTGATTGGGGAAAAGGCCCTGAGCATGGCAAAGGTGTTGATCGGGGCAAAGGCCTCGTTCCTAGTACCACATCAGCTGAAAATGATGAATATATAAACGATGAAGAGATATTTGATTCTAGATACCCCTTGCAGACAATAGAATTGTCCCTAAGAAAGGCCAATAGGGAATTTCGGGATTTGGTCGTTGCTTGCCAGAAATAGATGAGGATTTCCTAAGGATAGCTGAATTATGCATTAAGATAGAAAATTATGGGGTAATTCATGTCATCTAACAATATCAATTTTTGGTTTTAAATTTTGTAATTTGATATATGCAATTAACACATATTTCTCATTGTAGAATTTTGTGAGATCGATGAGAGGGGAAGGGGAAGGTCCTAGTAGCAGAAGCAGGACTGCAACAACGAAATTGCATGGCCACATAGCCATGAGGCTATTTTTCACCCCAAGTGTGTCGCCTAAGACCGATTCTATACCTTCTAGGGGTGATGCCATGCCCCCACAACACACGCCAGATCGTGCAAGTGGTGTACATGATCATGGAACTGATCACTCTTTTGTTGATTGTTACCCTGGTGCTACACATATCCAAAGCACAAGAATAACCACATTATCATTTTTGGTTGACCAGGACATGGTTCCTCTAAAAATAGTACAGCTACCAGGTATTTAATATATGTCTTTATCGAGATTCTTTTTATATAATTGTTTAAACAATCACATATTAGTGAGATTTAAATTACTAATGATGACGATGTTTTATAGGAAGAAATGTGTTCTACAATAGTTTTCATGACTATGCATTAGAAAGTTTTGGGCCGACCATTCGAATACGATGGAATCAACAAAATTCCAAACTGAAAAGCCTTCTTATCTCCAGACTGGTTGGTGAGTTTGGTGACTCGTTCAATAATCCGTAAGTCCTAAAAAGGACCAGAAAGCATTTGAAACATGTTAGAGAGGCGTATAGGAATAAATTAGTACAAGACCCCAAGTGCAAATGCCCTTTGGTTGTCCCCGAGAGGGAGTGGAAAGAAATTATTCTTGATGCAAGAGAATTAGCGATGAAAGCACAAGGGAAGAAACCACCTGGCCCTGGAAGGTAAGAGGTGTTTTCAATTTACTATGATGGTCTTTTGTTTACTTTACGACGAATGATGGTGTGAGTTGTAAAATCTAGATATATTGCGTATGGGGAAATGAGAGTGATGTGAGAGGGGGGTGGGGCCAAAAGAGATTCCACCTTTACGTGGTTGGTCCTGTTTAGTAGAGAATAATTTATTCTCGAAACGAAGAGAATCTCATTCAGGTATTCATCTTTAGTCATTAATTTGTAGAGGTTGTTACATCTTTAATTACTATTCTGAAATATAATTAAGTCATGTGATGAATCACAGGATGGAGAGGAGAAACATTGGAGGCACCCCATCACTTAAAGGCATGGATCTTGTTAAGGACTGGTTTAAGGTCATTTTTGGTTGATTTATGACTATCATGATATTTCGTAATGAATGTGGAGATCAATGATTTTTTTTAGGAAATTTGAATTTAAGAAGACAAAGTTATGCTAACTCCATGAGTGTTAAGGATGCATGGCGGTGGGCACAATCCCTAAGGTATGTCTCTCTAGCCAACACTGTTGCTAGTCTAAATCAATGTAGTACACCTAAACCTAACCTACATCCTAAGCCTAGCAATCCTAGACTCTTAGTGGCCTAACACAATATATCTAGACCTAATCTCTATAGCTCCCTAAAGCTACTAAAGCTATTGACTTGGCACTCAATTTAGGATTGACATAACTATGACAAAGACAGTCCTACCATTTTAATGCTAGATATAGATTCACTCTGACATAGGCCCCCATTCTTGGAAATTTATGGGGCGATTAATATATCATTTGATTTATTGCAATGTCTAGAACAACATACCATTATAACTGTGTTTGGTTGTCTCCAAAATTACTCTGTATTTTTCATCTAGGGCATTAACTGACTAAATCCAATAACTTGGATCCTGTTCCTTCTAACTAGATTTAGATACTAAGTTCCATATATGTATACCTTACAATTGTTGTTGTCACCATGTTTGTGTGGGTTTGTTCTTTTGGTCACTTGTTTATTAAATATTTCCTTGAGCTAATGATATAGTTGAACTTGTGACAAGCACACAATTGTAATTATGTTCCCTATATTTAAGTGCAACTTATAATCATTTATCATAAATAAGGAAATGATCTTTTTCTTAAATTTGGATTTGAGTCCTAGTTGATGCCATAATTTAGATTTATGTGCTGTGTGGTGATTAATTGTAGCAATGGGAAGAAATTCTTATCATTCAATTGAGTTCAGTAATGAGGTGTGTATTGTCTTTGTCCAGACTATGAATAGGATATTTAAAGCAATCCAGTATCAAGGTTCCTATTCCATTCCACATGCCCCGTGAGTGGAAGGAATTCCCTTTTTAATACTAGAATCCCTCGTCCATCTGATGAGTGTGTTATTTATTTAACCAATTCTCTCCAAGGTGATATTGTTTGCTTATTATTTCACTATCTTTGTCTACCTTTGGTGTCATTGCCTATGTTATCCACTTTTGTTGTAATTTCAGGGTAAGTATAAATACAATTATATTTTGAGGATGATTCATCTTTGCATCCATGAATTGGATATATACAATTGCAATCTTTGAGTGTGAAAAGTATTCCACTTTATTTTTCTGAGTGGTGGGTGTGTCATGTTCAACACTGGTGGTCCCTTCTCCGTTATGTTAAAACAGAAGACCCAGTTTCCTTTTGTTTGTGTATATAAGATATCCACCCTTTGTGTCAACACTTCATTTATGTCCTCTACTACCGACACTCTTGCAGTTCTCTCTCTACATTCTTTTGGTATCCATACTAGAGAGTCCTAACTCATTTTATCAAGAAAATGTTGGGATACAAGGGATAGATCTTACATGGACCTCTAAGGATGGATCATATTAAGCTAATCACTTCCTTTCTTCTCTCGATCAAAATAGTTGGCGGAAATGAGTGGTAGGAACAGACCTAGGTCACACCAAATACTAGATTGGATGGGATATGCACTTTTATTCAACCTCCATCTAGCAGACCTACCCCCACTAGGATTTTGAGGAGAATTATTTCTTATCACAATTCATTTTCCACTACAAACCCCCTTCATGAAACCGACCTTCAATTGCTAGGTATTTTTAATTTCACCCATGGTTACATAGTCAAGTCCTCTCGAATATGGACTCTCCCCTAAAGACATTGTTAGGCAATGAATTGACTAATTTGTGGTTGGTGACTCACCGGGGAAATCATCTTCTCCCTTCTCTACTTTTAGTACTATTTTTGTAGTGACATCAAGGGCTTCATATTCTAACGAGGATGAGCATCTAGTTTTCATGTTACATATGAAATTTCCATTTTGTCATTTTTTTTTTTTTTCAGTAGTTTAACTTATTTTGTTTTATAATTCAACTTATAGGAGATGCTACTATGATACCACAATGGGTCACTACTCAATTGTGCTTTTGAGTCCCATTGACCTACCTTTGAGGTCATTAGTGAACAATGATACAATTATCATATCTTGGTATTCTTACATTTCCCTATTATTGGGTAATTTCATTCATAAAAATAAAAACTCAGAAGTCAGGTATCCTAACATAAAAAAGGATCAAGAAAGTTATTTCCAGTAAATCCATAATCATTCATTTGTAAAGAAAATATCCATTGCACCTTGAGAAGCTCCCCAAAGGAAAGAAACATGCCATACATTTAGTAAAATGGGGATCAATTTTTTTTGTAGTTATTTATAATATTCATTTAAAGGGAGGCATTACTTAGGTCCAGTTAATAATAAGTTGCTTATATGTCATCATTTTGAGAAGATCAAGAATTGCTACTTAGGTGGTGTTGACATTAATAATACACATGCTTGGTTTGAACACAACTTTATTGGAATGGTAAATATTAAAAGTGTTTCAAGGAATTTCCTTTGGACAACTCTCTTTTTGAATTTTGTTGTCCATAATCATTAGCAACCTACCCTAACCTAACCACCACTCTAAACTATTAGACTCCTAACGCAAGATCTCTAGGCCTCTCTCCTTCTATCCTAAAAACTCACGTCCATCCTTAGGACTGTCTACCATTTGACTGTCCTAAGCTATTTGTTCAGCCCCAACCTACCTAACGTTGACATATTTTCATACTAGCTCACCCTAGGATATATCCCCTTTCATTCCTAGGCAATTATCTCCCTAACACAAGGCCATTAACCCTATCTCCTAAAAATTTAGACACCCCACGACTACCTACAGAAACCCTTACTGTTGATTGTCCTAAAGTCTTAATTTAAGACCCTATTCCACTTTGACACACCCCTAAAAACAAACTCACATACCTCATAGTCACTCTACCTAAACCGCCTCCCAAACTCTCCACCCAAAATCATAGTAAAACCTTCAATTATGATTGTGTGAACATAGTCATTCCTAGCCACATTTAATTTGTTTTTGACAGAGATAATTCATGGGGAGCATAACCTACAATCTGCATACATAAGCAACATTAAAAATCTTAACTTGTGTGCATTTGGAGGGGTTACATATCATTTGCATTTGCATATGTAGGAAAAGTAGGACTGATACATATTGAATTGAAGTCAAATAGACAGTCCCAACTTCTAATATGTAATGAAATGAGAAGGATATTATTGGATTATTGGATTGACACATATGAAACGTTTTGTGGCTTTGAAATATTGATGTCTTGAAATTAGTTTGATCAAAGTCATAGATACTTCAAAGAAAATTATTGTGCTCTATTAGGAAATTGTATTAAAATTTAGTCATTGATTGATCTTAATAATTTGAATACTTGCATTAATCTTGAGATTGAAAGCATCATCCTCTAGGCATTGTATACAAACACAAACACATGTGGCATTTGTACACTTAAGTGAATATCTTGTTGTCACATACATTTCCTTGAATCATTCATTGAATATCTTTTAGATGAGTTTACATGAAAGAGTTATCATTGGATTATCTGAATACTTAGATAGATCTCGGGATATCCTATCCTGAGGTCATCTCATCATAATTGTATATCTTTTGCTTGACTCCAAAAACCCCTCTGAGACACCGGCCTTCTATTGATACTTGATTACATTTCCATATTGATTTCACAAGACAATTGTGTGCTTGTCTTTGGGACATTACATGAATAGATTTTTTATTATCTACTACTTGAGTATTGTCTTCAGGGTATTTACTGATATTGGTAATTTAATTCTATGGAAATAGACTCATTAGTGTGAATGACATATTTTGTTTTTAAAAAAAACCCAACATTAGTCTCTCTAGCAACTAATAGGTTCATCTCTTGTATTTCCATTTGGTCTCTTGACTAAGTTTTCCAGGGTTGTCTTTGTCTCTCTTGCGACTAATATTAGTCGTTAGACCGACTAACATTTGTCACTAGCCTGACTTTTTATGGTCGCTAGGGTGACCAAGGTTATGTTTTCCTTAGAGATGCTAGCAAGGCTTGCGACTAAAGTTGGTTGCTAGACCGACTAATATTGGTCGATGGACTGACGAATGGTAACTTTTCCCTATTGTGAATAGGATTCTTTTCCCGATCACTAGATCGACGAAGATCCATGTGTGGTCGCTAGACCGACGAATCGATTTCGATGCAAAAAAAATCATCTTGGTTGCAACAACGACCCTATTCCGACGAAACTTCGTCACTACGTCATTGCAAAAACGTTCAAATTTAATAGTGTTAGTTAGTTGTCTCTTGACACTCACTAAACAAATAAGTGTGTTAACTCAATTTATTTGATGCAAATTTGTTATTTCATGGTTTAAATAGGAAATATGAATGTATGTAAGGGTGATTGTCTTTCTGAGTAAAACAAAGTAATTATGTTTGTTTGCATGGGCCAACATGTTGAACTTATGAATCCATGAGAACTATCTAAGAGTAGGGTGTATCCCTATGATAACTGTAAAGATTTGCATGGAAAGTTTGCAAGATATGAATAAAATATTCACCTGGAAACAAATAGAGGAGATGTATTAGTGATTAGGAAGGGCTTTGATATGGACTCTGAGAGTCTCAATTTTTTGGAAACAATTACTCTTGAGTGGAAAGTTTATATGATATGGAAAAAACCTTCATTTGAATAGTGATAAAAGTGCCTTGGTGTTGGGGGAAAACCTGTGTAGATGGAAAGTCACCTGAGAGGCCTTAATACATGAGAGAGTCACCTGTCTTAGATGGAAAGTTTTTAGGACATACAATTTATTGACCCAAGTTCCTAATATAATTCCTTAGTCGGTTTAAAACTCGATCCCTAAACTATTGGAGGTTTGGTAGAACCTCAGGAAAGGCTAGAAGAGGAACCCTAAAATGGTTAAGTCCTGAATTAGACTAATCCAATGAAGAGAACTAGTGTTTTATGCTAGAAGGATTCACAGTCATTGGATCAATTTAGTAGAAGGATATTGACCATTTTCGTAGGACATGGTTGTCGTAATGAACTAGTACAAGGCTATACTAGGAATCTAATGGGAAGATATCTAAGTCAAAGATAGCTATTGATATATCAGAGAGTGTATCGACAAGTTTTGGACCATTGATATGAGTCATGAGTCCTTCGGAGTGAATATTATGGAAGGCCTAGATGGAATATTGTGGGGAAGTTTGATGAATTAGGAGTCCGAGAGTCATTGATATAACAAGAACTGCCCAGTGGGATCCGATTCATTGGATTTAGTGTGAGTCACTCTGAGGAGGAGGGTTCATAAACCTTATTTGGTGAATATTTTTAAACCCTAGAGCGCACTATGTTCGTCATATGAATGAATGTGGAGTGTTTGATATGTCAGAGTGTGTGTGGTGGGAGTGAGCCCGTTAGAGTGGTCCAGAGTACTAGAGTGGAGATGCTTCAATGGGGAGGAAATCCAAGAATGGAACAGGACCATTGATTGGTGAGTGGTCGAGACTCAATCTCAGTCATGACTCGTATATGTTGTGGGTCCATTCGTTAGCAAGTATAATGTGGAGAGTAGAGAGTAATTGTCAAATCAGTCAAGGTGTCAATGAAATCGTAGTTGTTGAACCTTTTTACTGAGGACTATTGGATCCCTTAGGACTATCCTTCAGAATGATGTATTTGGAGAGGATGTCGACCCTGGCAATTGATAATTCTGATGGGAATGAGTCTGAATGGCCACAAAATGTTAATCTAATGGGAAGGAATAATCCTAACCGTCTGATTGGGGGTGTTAGTTACCTAATAACCTTAGTAAAATCTGGGAAGGAGCCCTTTTGAGGATTAGTAAGAGTCAATACAGTATCAATTGTGATAAGAGAAGTATTCACACAAGAGAATGATGAACCTGATAGCATGTCTTGAGAAAAAGAAAGGAAATATAAACATCACACCAACCTAATTGGTGTTTAGGGGGTTGGGTGTGTTACAGTTACAAGAAAAATTCAACTTATTTTTAACAAATCCCTATTTTGGTGAGGTCCCATCTTAAGTGACACTTGGATGATTAGTGATTTTTGAAGAGAATTGTGGCACACGATCTAATGGTTTGTTATTTCTTTCCTTTCTAAAATGTGTACAATTGTTTTTCAAGGAGACAATTCCCACCTTTGAATTCGTATACCCATAGTTGGGAAAATTGAGAGCATTAAAAAATATTTTGGAATTTCATGTCAAATTTAGAGTTGATATGTTTCAAAAGGATGTGGACTCCATGGACCTATTCTATTATTAGTAACTTTCATAAGAATATTATCTTCATGCAAGTCTTATGCCTATTTGTTGCAACTTTAGTGCATTTTGATGTAATATAAGTTGCATTTATTAAAAAACGTATAAACGCTTATTGTTAATGCATAGTACACTAATTTATTACTAAACTCTTGTACATAGAATGATAATTTTCTACACCTTTATGTTCCTAAAACCTTGTTCCCATCTAGAACCATAAGTTGAAAATGTTTTAACAAAATAAACAAATATATTTTTCTTTTTAGCGACAATGTCATCAATAAATTTGTGGGTGTTTCTTGAATATATGAGTATGATAACTTTATTTTTCAACATAACCCTTGATCTTTAGTGTCCTAGTTGGACAATTTCTATAAGAGCTACCATTGATACTTTTGGCATATATTATTCTTCTTTATATTCCAATTTGAATTGACAAATTATTTCAGTTTCATCATCACTCATGCAACTTTCATCAAAATATTTTTACACATTCTTGACTTTACAATATTATAATTTTTTTGGTTATTATTTTTGTTGAAGGTTTTTTTAATCTTATCTTGCGTAGTCATGATTTTCTATGATCTTAATCATGTGTTCTCTCTTATTCCAATCCTCCTTTTCTTGTTTTTGGGATTGGGAGAATGCATATGTGAATGCTTATATTTTGATGGATCGAGCTTCAATTGTTCCACATAGACCAATAGTTTGACATTATTCCAAACAAGGATTTTTCATTGGTTTTGGGCCTTGGGATACATCATATAATATGGCGTATTAATTTGTTTTGTATTTTATCCCTCCAATATATGATTCTTCGAGAGATTCATTTGGTATACTATGGACGTGATAATATATTTTTCCCATTCTGCATTCATTATATTTTTCTAAAAAACAAGTCTAGCATAATCACTTCGGATGATTGAAAAAGTCCTCCTCAAGTTCACTGAACCTTTTAAGAAGGTCTTCTAAGAGCCTTTCTAAGGTAAATGTATATCCTAATATCCTTCAACCACAAATATCAAGATTATGCATTTCCATCTAATTGTAAGGAAGCTATTGGCACATCATTATTTTACCCTGTAACTTGTGTTTTAGATTGGTTTCAATGAATTATAGAAGTGATTTAAATTTATCTTGATATAAGTGGATTATGTTGTATTTTTGAATCCTAGGCTCCTACACACCTTGAAAAACTTCCCAAGCAATCCCACAACTCCAAACATGATCTTGCACAAGTCTAGTAAAATATCTCTGAGATGATCTAGACTAATCAAGTAAGAGTATGTTCATGAGCCATTTTTTTCTTGGTTGTCATCTTGGACCCCTCGTCCCAAAGCAACTTCACTCCTTGTCATGCATGTTAAAAAATTTCCCCTTGGTTATACAATGGTTTTAATATAAAATTAATCTCTGATACATATTAGTTGATCCACTGAAGAACCTATTTCTAGGCAAAAACCTCCACCTTTAGAATATTAAAAGTATACTATCGTCATGAAATGAGAAAAATAATTAAAAGAAAGGTCCAACTACAAATGACCCTACATTCCCCACTTCTCAAGAATATCATTGTTCTGGATGCAACCATGGGATAAGTGGCATAATATTTCCTTATTATTCTTCATTCTCTTAGGTGATATTATCCATTTTTAGTTTTCAAACTCGAGCTTGACTATGTCGATAACCTGATTCTATAGTGTCTCTCAACATCTAAAAAATAATATTGATTGACTCTGAGAGGAATCTATCTTTCTTTTCCGTTATAAAGTGTTTCATATATCCTTTGGGGAGCATTTGTTGGTTTTGTTACCATTCTAACTCGTTTCTAATTTATGTCTATGAACTCTTTTTGGTAGTGATACCCTCTACATATGAAACACCTTCCAAGTTGTTTTCTTTTCTCTTGAATAGTTGACTTGTTATTCTTGTGTTATTGACTTGGAATTGTTAATTTTGAATCTTGTTTGAGGAATGGTTGGGACCACTTGTTTTTATGCTCCTCCTTGGGATTTTAGATTTTTCTTTAACATCTTCATGTCTTCCTTGTGCTTTATCTGATTTTCACAATGTTTTCTTTTCAAGATCACTTCAAATATGGTCCTTGCCTCTAAATTCTAATAAGTTGATATATAGTAGCATACCAACCTCAAATTAGATATCACACATAATCCTTAAATAAACCTATACAAATTCATTTTCATTGTGAGTCAATACTAATCCAATTAATTTGTACCAAAAAAATTGTATTACTTGTTTAACTTGGCATGCTCTTTTACATGATGTTTTATTTTAGACAACTTATGTAAATGTAACTTGGAGTCTTGGAATTTGTAAGACTTTTTGAATGCATGTTTCCATTCAAATGAAGTTGGATAATTTTGTAGCAAATTTCTAGTCTTCCACTTGGATTTTACTAGGTGAACCATTGCTTTTGTAGCTAGTGTTGGAGTTGATAGCATGAACATGAAATGCCCAAATCTCTCACAAAGACTTGTTTCAATTAGAGTCCTAAGGTCATTCCATGTGATGAAAATGTTTTCTATGATCCTACTTGACTGAGATAGCATGAGAGATCCTTTATTGTGATGATCATCCTTAAACCTTCTCCAATTGACCAAGATATCTTAAGAGTAGTACCAATGGTAATTCTTTGTTGGAGATGAATCACCGAGATAGAGTGTGTTGTTATTAATCACCAAGAAAAAGTGTGTTTGTTGTTATAGTTGTCTTGCAGTGGTTTTCCTTAAGCCTTGATATCTTGAAACCTATTCATAAGACCTCAAAAAAAGAACTAGCAAGGCGAATATAAATCATAATGATAGATGTTGTTTTTATTTATTTTTTCTCTTTTGTTTTTTTTTTTAATTTTTCTCAAAGCAAAAGTGTCATCTCTAGTTTAAATTGTTGTTATTCCTCATGGTGCCTCAAGGAGGTTTTCACGATGAAGGTGTTATTCATTTATTTATTTATTTACATATCAAGGCTTGTCACGAATCCTAGTTTTCAAGACAAAATCCATCTTATGATGCCTCTAAGAGGGTTTTACCATAAGAATGCTGATTTTTTAATATTTTTTTTTGAGATGGTATTATTTTTCATAGTAGTTGTAGGTTTTGATGATTG
>JZKD02S1673952.1:1252236-1281165 GCA_000966675.3 Picea glauca
TTCTCTTTTGTTTTTTTTTTTTAATTTTTCTCAAAGCAAAAGTGTCATCTCTAGTTTAAATTGTTGTTATTCCTCATGGTGCCTCAAGGAGGTTTTCACCATGAAGGTGTTATTCATTTATTTATTTATTTACATATCAAGGCTTGTCACGAATCCTAGTTTTCAATACAAAATCCATCTTATGATGCCTCTAAGAGGGTTTTACCATAAGAATGCTGATTTTTTAATATTTTTTTTTGAGATGGTATTATTTTTCATAGTAGTTGTAGGTTTTGATGATTGATTTGATTTATGTAAGGATATATTATGACCAACACCAGGGATTTATTTCATTCTTTCTTACCAATTTATGTGAATTTTGTTCCTAGTTGGTGTGAGTTCCATGCTTTCTTACAATATTATGTGAAATTTGTTCCTGACTGGTATTTGTTTCACTATGTTTTGCTAAGGACGAGAATCTTACCTATGCTAGTACTTGAAGCCTTTAAGGAACAACTTTCCTTTTGGAGTGTGAATTTTCATTGATTTTCATAAATACTAGCATTGTTTTGAGGAGATATTTTGTAATTATTGCATACAAGTTTTTCCCTTCAAGACAATGAATTCCTTACTTTTCTTATTTATAATTTGTAGGGGAAAATTCAATATTCACTAGTTCTTTATTAGGCAACAAGTCATCAGTTTTAGACTCAAATTCCAATGGTATTCTCATTTATAGTGAACCACCCTTCTTAGTTTCTTAATATTGATTCCAAGGAAAATCATAAATGGGTGTAGTTTCCCTCTTGTACACATTTGTCATGAATGCACAAATACAACCCATAACTATACATAGAAAACAAAAGATTTATTTTAGGAGAAGGTAGAAGGAGGTTACTCTCTCTATTGATCCCCAAAGACCTGAGAATAGTGCAACAAGTTATTTCTCTTTATGATAAGAATAAGAATTGTCCTAGATTTATGAGAAGAATAAGAACCATTCCAATGTTATCGTTGTCCTAGATTTGTTAATTAATATACCGGTTTCATAATTGAATGCAAAAAATTGAAGATGAGTCAATGCCCAAATTTGACAACTGATGAATGCCATGCACATGATGAGAGAATAGCCACTTAGAAGAGCTTGGATATATATGCATGTATGTGTAATGATTGTCGTGGTGGGAATATTAAAAGAAGAAAAGTGATTTATGACCATATACTAAAATTTGGTCATAGGGGTATAATCCCTTTCAGTGAAAATTATTATCCAGATAGGATACAATTACGTAACATGAGAGACAAAGAGGAACCAAACATAGATGAAGAGGCACCAAACATAGATGAAGAGGCAACAAACATAGATGAATAGGAATGAATATTATATTAAGGGATTGAAGTTGATTAAATGTTGAATAAGGGTCTCAAGGATGATTGGAACAAGTTGATGGAGGATACTTCAAAACCTATGTATGGTACCTGCAAGTTAAGTCAGTTGACAACAAATCCTTCTAATTCTTAACTTGCGAGTGGTGTATGTTCGGAAAAATGAGAGTGTTTATGAGTTATTGGCATTATTACATCAATTGTTACCACCTGACTCCACATTTCCAACAAAACAAAGTGCATGTAAAACACAAATCACTAAGCTAGGCTTAGGGTATGAAAAAATCCACACATCTATAAATAATTGTGCATTATTTTGCAAAAATATTGCAAGTGAGATTGAATGTCTGAAATGTAATGAAGGGAGGTATAGACTAGGATTGAAATCAAATTCATCTCCTAGAAAGATTATTCACTAGTTTCCAATAATCCCATGGTTTCTTCGAATGTACAAATGTCGAGACATTCTTATGCAATGACATGCCCAAAATAATAGCACCAATGGAAAACAACTAATTGTGGTTGATTCTAATATATGGTTCGAATTTGACAACATATGGCCCAAATTTTCCCAAGATCCTAGTAATATAAGGTTGGGTTTAGTTATAGATGGGGTGAACCCATTCTAAGATAAGAGTACTAAATGGTCAACTTGGCTAGTGTTTTTAATAAATCATAACTTTCCTCCATAGTGAGAAAGAAAACCATTTTTCTCAATGATGTTCTTGATTATACCAAGAAAAACAAAGTATGAATTTGGATACAATTGATGTTTATTTAGATCCATTATTTAATGAGCTAGAAGAATTGTGGAAATGAATTGAAGAAATTCAATTTTTAAGGGATGATGATTCAATCAAATTCACTTTAAGAGATTCTTGTTGTTTATGATACATGATCTTCTTGCATATGGCACATTTATTGGTATCAATGTTCATGGATACCATGGATGTTTGACTTGCATATTTAATGGTTTTGTGAGGCACTCGAGTAGTTTTCATAAGTGAATTTATTATGGACATTGTGCTTACCTTAAAATGGATCATCCATATCGTCAACACAACTCATGTTTCAATGGTCAGGAAGAGAATTGTGAAGCACCATTGGAAATAACAAGTGGATACCTTATTGAGGATGCTAAAAAAATAATGCAATTTATTGATAGTGGTGACATTTTTGGTAGTAAAAAATGACCCACTTAATGATAGTGGTGTAAAATTATTATGCATATTCTATAAGTTTCCATACTTTAAGAATATAGACATTAGGAATAACGTTCACTTCATGCATAGTGATAAAAACATAGCTTTTTCTATTATAGAAACTATTTTTGGTGCATATGATACAATGCCATCACGTCTAGACTTTCAAGAACTAAAGATTCATTGAAATATTTGGGTTGAAAAATGTGGTGATGTAAAATATAGAAAACCTATTTCTCCTTATGTGTGGACAAAGGAACAACGCGCACAATTCTTAAAGTTGATGTCTTAGAATCACTTTCCTACTGGATATGTAAGTAGTAATGTTAGAAGCCAAACTGACATTAATAGCTTAAGAGGCCTCAAGACCCATGAAAATCATGTCATAATCGAGGATATTTTACCTACTGCGGTCATATCAAGTTTGGGAAAGGGGCCAATATTGGAAATTCTAAGGTTGGGCCTAATATTGAAGAGAATGAGTTTACATGTGTTATATTCTTCAAACTTTGATAATTTGAGGGGAGAGGTCGTTGAAGTCCTTTGTTTATTGGAACGAGAATTTCCACCAACAATATCCAATATTTATATGCATATTATTATACATTTAGAATATGAACTAGAGCATCATGGTCTGATAAGAATGAGATGGATGTATCCTATAGAACGATATATGAAGGTTCTGAAAATTTTTGTTCTAAATAAGGAAAAAACAAAAGGTAGCATGTCTGAGGGATATTTAATGCAAGAGGCCATAGGATTTTACACAGAATATAGGAAGGATTTTAGTAATGTCAATCAATGTGTATGGGATGATGATGAAGATGATAAAGTTGCAGTAGAAGTACTAGAAAGCAATGGACATCGCTTCAAGATGTCACATGAGGAAATAACTATGGTACATTCCTATGTTCTTGAAAACACATCCTCATTCAATAAGTGGCACAAGTGAAATATTATTTACATGAAAATTATTTATTTAATTTCATCTAATAGTTGAATTACAATTATCATTCTTACTGTCTTGTATGTTCATATTCTATCTAGAAAATACAAGGAAGAGATTTTAAAAAGGATGCATCCATATCGAAAGTGTAGACTTCAGGATTTGAATATTGGAGGTGGTTCTTTTCCAAAATTTGATGATTGGATTGTTGATGCAATCAGTGATGCACCGCAAGAAGGTAAAGATATAATGACTGAGGAAATTGATCTTTCAAGGCCTCCACATAGATGGGCTTGTCGTTTCAGTGGAATATGGGCCTATAGTAGTAAAAAAAGAGTGGAATAAAATTACAAAGGAAAGACAAATTGTGATTGTATTTTTGCTGTTGAATATCATCAAAACATTGAAAATAACTTTTATGTTGGATTCATACAAGAAATTATTCAAGTTGATTATGGTGAAACTAGTCCTGTATTATTGAAATGAAAATGGATCAAACCATCCACAATACAACATGATAAGTATGGATTTGTACCATTAAAGATATAAGTCAGACATCACATCTTTCATGGTTTTGTGAGGCCTATTCCTACCATTGTCATTGTTAAGAAATCAGTCGCAAATGAAACATAGATATAGGGTAAAGATCATCATTCTTCCTGTTGGGAATGACATAAGGAGTATGCTATAGATCTGTTGCTTGAAATGCTAACATGGTCCTTTACTTGCAAATTTTGTTGTGTTTCAACATTATCTAATGTCATTTTGAACAATTTGGTCACTTCTTAGGCCTCGTCAGTTGATTTATAACTCTATTTTTTGTTCTTGTATTGTCTTCCTTTTCCAGACAAAGTACATCAATTAAAAATGCTTTGTTTCTAAGAAGAATATATGCACACCCATCTTAATAAACCTAATATTATTTTGTACATATATGAGTATTGGTTGGAGTATTTTTGTAGGCACTATTGTTGACAAGTTATTGGCATTGTTACATCAGTTGTTACTATTGGAAGATTGGTTGTTGTCATTGATGTCAACCCTAGTCATTAGTTTTGGACCCCAATATTGATGAAGGTATTTGGATGTGAAGGATAGTGCACATGAAGATACAACACCCATGGATGGATAGTATACATCATGTTGTTTCCGGTGGTAGGTGTCACGTCATGTGGATCCTCATGGTTGAGGAGAAATGAATTTTTCAAGATGAAAAAGTGAATTGAATAAGGAAGTACATGTCGACCTTGAAGATAATTAAAGAAAAGAATTAAAAATAAGAAAGTGTCAAGTAGACCCTAATGTTAAAAGGAAGTGACATAAAGAGTATAAATACATCTCATTAAACATACATTTTTCAACACACGTAAGTTTGTTAATGAACAAGGAGATATAAGTTGAATTTCAGAGTAAATATGAAGTAAAGAAGGCCAAATTTCAAAGGAGGGTGAAGTCTTTTGGTGATGTGTTCTAAGGTATGTTATTTATAGGTCATCTTACCATTTTCGCTATAACGTTTTTTCTAGAATGATTCATATGGTTAAAATTTTATGCTATTGAGAAGACAAATCTAGGTAACTGTGGTAAAAATTTCATCTCTTTATTCACTATAATTTTGGAGATACACTCTGTGGAAGATAGGGTTTTTGACTAGTCCCGAAGCCAGTCATAAACAGGTGTTCCGGGTAAAAAAGGCATAACGTATTCATAGAGAATCCAAATGAAGTGAGACCAATTGCATTGGAAATATTACGGGATTTAGTTTCCTATGCATGCATTTCATAATATTATGTTAAATATTGAGCATGGGGCATGCTGTACAAGTTTTCTCTCCTAAATAAACCATAATTGAATAAGGTCTACCGTTTTCTCTATAACTCCTTTTTCTGGGAGGATTCAAGGAGTGAAACTTGGACTAGTTTCAGAGAATACATTGACTTATATTATCTACATGATCAACGTATTCTAAGAAGAGAAGAATTGTAGAAGTTGAAGAAGTCTCAGGAAGCATTATCAGGTTCTATGTGATGGTTGGTTGATGGTGATGATTTAATGTAAAGTTTTATTATCTCTCATATACTCTTGGGTGGATTATCTCTCATATATTGTTGGGTGGAAGGAAGGGGAAATGATGGATAGGTCAAACCTCTCTTGATATTGGAGGATTGCATCTTCCTTTTTGGAGGTTTACCCCTCCCTTTATATTTGGAAGCTGTAGCTACCTTTGGAAGTCATTACTTCCCTTGAACAATAACTATTAGTTATTTCTCATATATTGTGCATGGTGTATTGTGGTGTATTGGTGTAAATATTCTACTATTGTTCAATGATCATTGGATATAATTGAATATATAATATGGTTGAAGTATAAGTTGAAATTTTTTCCAAATTGTACTTGATACTGATTCACCCCCCTCTCAGTATCAACAATTGGTATTAGAGAAAGTTGTCTTTAGAACAATTTAACCATTGGAAGGAAAATCATGAGCAGAGATGGATGACCATGGGCACATTTCAAATGGGATTCAAAGATTTGATGGAAGAAATTATGCATAGTGGAGTGATAGAGTGAAAACTTACCTAACAACTTTGGGAGTAGACATTTGGTACTCAGTTGTAAATGGCTATGTAATCCCAAATAATTCTCCAACCAATCCAAATGAGAAGAATATTATGAGTTGTAAGTTAAAATCCAGACATGTTATTCTAGGAGCATTGACACCAATCATTGCTAGAAAAGTGATGAGATGTAACACTGCTAAAGAGGTATGGGAAAAACTCAAGAGTATCTATGAAGGTGATCCAAAAGTTAAGCAGGTCAAGCTTCAACGACATAGAGAAGAATTTGAAAATCTGAAGATGGATGAAAAGGAAGATATTGCAACCTATTTTCTTAGAGTTGATGAAGTTGTTAATGTTATCATAGGATTAGGTGAAGAGATCAATGAATCCTTGGTTGTAAAAAAAGTGTTGAGATCACTTCTCTTGAAGTATGGTGCTAAGGTCTCCGTCATTGAAGAAACTAGGGACTTGGCCAAAATGATAATGAATGAATTACATGGGTCTCGTATAGCATATGAAATGAGAACAGGTACATAAAGTGACCAACCAAACAATGGAGCAACCTTTAAAGCCATAAATAAGAAAAAATACAAGGATAACGACCTTGATGAATAAATAGAAAATTTCATAAGAAGGTTCCAGAAGGGGAGTGGAATATACAAAGTTAAGTCTCCTCTCAAATGCTTTAACTATGGTAGAATAGGACATATTGTTGAAAAATGCTACTATAAAAAGAGAATTCTCAACAATAAAAAGATCTTCTACTCCAAGGATGATGACATATCCTCAGATGACAGTGATGAATAAGATAATGATGGACGATAAGTCCTCTTCATAACCCAAGAAACCTAGGATGATGGTCAGAAGATTTCTAAAGAAGAAAAAATCATTTCTGAATAAGATTCAGATGAAGAAACCAACCTTGATTCCTTTTGGGGATACAAAGACAATGCAGAGAGTGAACAAGAATATGAGAATCTTGAAAAGTTGAAGCATGTTGAAACTGAAAATAGCAAGCTTAGAAACACAAACGTAATACTAAAAGGTGAATTGAGTAGTTGTGAAGAAGAGAATTACAAGCTTGAAAATACCATTGATAGCTTGAAGGAACAATTAGAAGATTATGAGAAATTGAAAGAATAATTGGATCACACAAAAGGGGAGCTACTATTGACAATAGAATAGTTGAAGAAGTTTGAAAAAAGAACTGAAAAATTAGATGAGATCCTTAGCAGTCAAAGATCTCCAAACGATAGGACAGGAGTAGGATACAATGACAGCTTGAAGACAACAAAACAAGAGAAGGAAGATGAAAATGATGAAACCAATACTCCAGAACAAGTTGAACAACAAAATAGAAGACTAGAATTAAGAAGGAATGAGACATCAAGAAGATCCTCTCCCATCATGTATGAAAACAATCATTAAGAAGGAAACTATAGAAGAATAGATCGTGAACCCAGATGGACCACACCACAAAGAAGATCACTTACTCCCAGGTATCAAAATTTCTTTCTTGGACATTGTTATACTTGTGGAAATTTTGGACACAAGGCAATCAATTGTAGAATCAATGAAAGGAATAACTACGCAAGCTACATGAATGGTGCAAATAGTAGATATGGAAATGTTCGCAGACCTTTCAACAGAAATTATAATCCATTTGACCCATTAATGGATCAAAATATTGTATGTTACAAGTGAAATAATCTTGGTCACAAAGAACGAGATTGCAGAGAGATGAAGGAATATAATTGTATGCCAAATGTCCCTATACCAAGTACAACATGGAAAAGGAAAGAAATTCCACACAATGAAAACTGCCGAATAACATTGGTCACTAAAGAATGAAAAGAAGAAGATGAATGGTTCATAGACAGTGGGTGATCATCTCATATGACCGAAGATCAAAGAAAATTTGTCATCTTGAAGAAAAAGGGTGGAAATGTTGCATTTGTAGATGACTCATCTACCAAAATACTTGGAAAAGGAACTGTAAAGCTTGGAAGTGAAAATGTAAAAGAAGGAAAAGTCCTATTGGTTGAAGATCTAAAGCATAATCTCCTCAGTGTCAGCAAAATATGTGATCAAGGATACACTCTTACATTTGACTCCCTAAAATGTAAAATCAAAGAAAATAACTCAGGAATATTGGTTGCAACTGCAACAAGAAGACCGAACAATGTATACATCCTAGACATGAAGAAGAGAGAGAAGCCAAAATCCACACAAAAGGATTCCAAGGAAGAAAAAGTCCCAAAGACCAAAAATAAGGATGAAGTATTATTGAGTGCCACATGTTCAGGGGGAGAAACCCCAAAGACGAAGGTCACCTTATGCCATTGAAATCACATGAAGCAACCCCACCCTTTTCCATTGATGTCAAAGGGGGAGAGAAATTGGGATCATGATGACAGGGGGAGCATGAGTGTTTCCATCAATGACAAAGGGGGAGATTGTTGGAAGATTGGTTGTTTTCATTGATTTCAACCCTAGTCATTGGTTTTGGACCCCAAGTTCGATGAAGTTATTTGGACATGAAGGACAATGCACATGCAGATACAACACCCATGGATGGATAGTATACATCATGTTGTTTCTGGTGGTAGGTGGCATGTCACGTGGATCCTCATGGTTGAGGAGAAATGAATTTTTGAAGATGACAAAGTAAATTGAATAAGGAAGTATAGGTCGGTCCTGAAGATAATTAAAGAAAAGAATTACAAAATAAGAAAGTGTGAGGTCGACCCTAATGTTAAAAGGAAGTGACATAAAGAGTATAAATACATCTAATTAAACATTCATTTTTGAACACACACACGTTTTTTAATGAATAAGGAGATATAAGTCAAATTTCAGAGGAAACATGAAGTAAAGAAGACTGAATTTCAAGGGAGGATGAAGTCTTTTGGTGATGTGTTCTAAGGTATGTTATTTACAGGTCATCTTACCATTTTCGCTATAAAGTTTTTTCTAGAACGATTCAGATGGTGAAATTTTTATTCTATTGAGAAGACATATCTAGGTACCTGTGGCAAAAATTTCAACTCTTTATTCACTATAATTTTGGATATACACTCTATGGAAGATAGGGTTTTAGACTAGTCTTGAAGCTAGTCATAAACATGTGTTTCGGGTAAAACTGTCATAACGTCTTCATAGAGAATTGAAATGAAGTGAGACCAATTGAAATGGAAAGAGTATGGGCTTTAGTTTCCTGTGTAATAATTTCATAATATTATGTTAAATATTGAGCGTGGGGCATGCTATACAAGTTTGCTCTCCTGAATAAACCAGAATTGAATAAGGTCTACCATTTTCTCTATAACTCCTTTTATGGGAAGATTCAAGGAGTGAAACTTGGAGGAGTTTCAGAGAATACATTGAGTTATAATATCTATAGGATCAGAGTATTATAAGAAGTTAAGAATTGCAGAAGTTGAAGAAGTCTCAGGAAGCATTATCAGGTTCTATGTGATGGTTGGTTGATGGTGATGATTTAATGTAAAGTTTTATTATCTCTCATATATTCTTGGGTGGAAGGAAGGGGAAATGATGGATAGGTAAATACTCTCTTGATATTGGAGGATTGTATCTTCCTTTTTAGAGGTTTATCCCTCCCTTTATATTTGTAAGCTGTAGCTACCTTTGGAAGTCATTACTTCCCTTGAACAATAACTATTGGTTATTTCTCATATATTATGCATGGTGTATTGTGGTGTATTGGTGTAACTCTTCTACTATTGTTCATTGCTCATTGGATATAATTGAATATATAATATGGTTGAAGTATAAGTTGAAAAAGTTTCCAAATTGTACTTGATACTGATTCACCCCCCTCTCAGTATCAACAGTTGATACTGATTCACCCCCCTCTCAGTATCAACAGTTGCCACCATTATAATTGAGTCCTACCTACATAGATACACAAAAGTACTACTAGATGATGTTTCCTCCCATGACCTTCCCTTCATGAGTTGGTTGGTTTCCTTACATGTTATATTACCTAGGTTATAGCTTCATCATTTGTCAATGAGCGTGATGATTTCATGAGCTAATGGTAGTATGATCATTAGATAGAGGTGGAATGATTTTGATATACTTCAATGAGTGGTGTTAGGTCTAGTAGAGATGGCATGACTCATGGCTTATGGCTTAGAAATATAGAGATATTTTCTAGTTTATCTATGTATATGCACTAATGATGTTTTTTTTATGTGAAATCTTGGACATAAAGGATATGAATAATAAGGGATCGAAGTGCAAAAGTGACACTAGAAATGACGGAAATGTGAAAGAATACTAGGGTTTTCGTAAAGAACACATCCCAAAAAATGAAGAATATTTATCATCTCTTGGTTTGGAAAATAAGTAAGTAGTTACTCTTCTTACCTTTTCACTTTTATGTCTATTTCATGAAATTTGTGTATAATATGTTTAATGATGTAGGCCATATATTATTTTGATACTAATTTGATAAGTTTTATGTTTTATAGGGGAAAATTGGATTGTACGAAAAATGAGCAAAAACAAAGGGAAAGCAAAGACATATTGTTTCCAACTCGTAGAATCCAACACATTGGTAGATAAATACATGGATATGAATATGGAAATACTAATTATGAGTAGCCTAATTTAACACATGATCATGTCCAAGATAGTTTTGATATATTGTTATATGGATCATCAAATTTGTGAGAACTTTGTTTAAAATTAAAGTGAATATTTGAAGGAACATCTGAGGAGATTAGCGAGATACCTAGTTCCACACCTATTGTGGACAAGGAGAAACCAATTCAACCTTATACCATAGAAAATATGTGAATTACATCTCTTCCAAGCAAGGTGCTAGAAGCTACACATTTTATATCTACAAATACTAGTGGATTTTCATCACCCAATTATGATTCTAAATATGTATCATCTTTCATCAAAAGACAAAGAATTAGTCAAGTTGTGTATAAGTATACAGAAAGGGAATCCAAAGAAATAAAATCATAAGGGAAGAAGGCTTACTTGGTGGAGTTAAAATATGGACAACCTACTAGAAAAAATGCTTCAAGGTGGGCCTCAGAGTTGTGCACGAGAATCAAGTCTCATTTGGATGTTACCAAATTCAACATTTCAGATCAAGATCCAAGAAATGTTGATCAAGTGATACAACAAATGGAAAATGTTTTAGAGACTATTTATGGAAGGATATACACTAAATATTGCAATCAAAGAATGATAATTTTGATGAATAGTTTCATACATAAATGCATAAAATTAATCTTAGATGGAAAAGATTGGGAGAGCAGTTTGACTCCCAAAAAGTGGGAAGATTTAAGGGAAACTATGTGTTTTGAAGATTATTTGGCAAAGAGTACAAGAGAGAATAAATAAAGAGATCTTGTGAAGTTTCTATATATTTATGGTCAAGGCGGGTTGCGAGAAAAAAAACACATATTTGTAAGTATATGGATTTTTCGTTGAATATTGTACATTGTGTTGTGCATTTTGATTTGTCTATCCAACTAATTGTGTGTTGACAATGATTTGTAGGTTGAATAAAATAGTAGAGAAACGAGTGTGAAAGAAATGTCTCAATATATGGAAAAAAAATTCTAAATATAATAAGATGTCAAAAAATACAACAGAAATTCCCTTTCCATTTGTTGAAGTCTAGAGAATCCAAATAGGAGCCACATCAAATGTTGAAAATATGAGTGGCGATTATAATCATGCAAAGAAATGTATAAATGAGTTGGTAGAGACAATGCCATCCCTAGTTTCCTCCATAAACCTTTTTTTGCTGCATGGAATAAGGTTGGGGGATTTATTGATTTAGATGAGGTAAGATAATTTTCATTCCCCCACAACCATTTCTTCACTTGAATTTGTAATTTGTTGATGTTTTTCTCCCATTTCCCTTCACTCACGAAGCCTTTTTTTTAATGGAAATTTCTATCAATCATAGGAAGAAACTGTATATCTGGATGGTGCAAGAATGGTGAAAGAATTATAAAAGAGCCAATAAGTTTCAACCCCTCGTGTTATAATATTACATGCACCAAAACATGCAAAGGTATGGTCCTTATAAAAACATTGGTATTTTATAATATTTGAAAGAATGACTATTTTTAAGATTCTGAAATTTACTTTGTAGGGTAAATTTAAAACCACAAGGCTACCAAAAATGGGATGACATCTCATACATAAAATTTGAAATCATGGGGTCACCAGAAAATGGATGAAACACATGACCTTCAATGTTTAAAAAAAATCCTAGATCCATCTCTAATTGGAATATCGTTGATGTGTTTATCTTTTCTAGGAAATGTAAGATTTCATAAATTTGTTTTAGGATGATTCCTTGGGCCATGATAGAAATATCCATGTGGAGCACCCTCTTATCAGCATGCTGACCCAAAATTAGTGTTTATATGCCCCAACATAGGATCCACAGTCACACCTAACCCATGCCATCATCGTTGTTGAAGTGGTAGCACATAGTAACAATGCATGATAAGATATTTTGGGTGAGGATCATGTTTGCAAATAGGGATCTTTTGGGCATTCCTCATGCTGCAAGTATACTCCTGCAATAAATGTTCCTTATATTCCTGTCAAGTAATGATATTTGTGGCATAGGAAAAGTAAGTATAAAAAACAAACTTGTTAATCCCTAAATCATGGCACATTACCCCTTAATTGGGGAATATTACATTAGTATTTTTATTTTTTTTATGTCGGCTCGGGTCCTTTAGTTGTAATTGTACCTCCTAGTATCCTATATATACCAAGAAGACTTGTTCATTTGGAATCATTGTGTATTTTTGAATTCATATCATGTATAAGAAGGTTTCCCCCTCAAAGAGGCTTGTTATCTGAATTTCTCTCTTTTTCAAGGTGTTGAGTACTTATTCTGAGGTTTTTATGTTATTTTGATATTTGGTTCTTAACATTTGGTTTATGAGCTAGACAATCCTTGGGAATGGCTTGTCCAAAACAAGTCTTCTTGGAATTTTTACTACAACTTTTTTCCTGGAAGGTCTAGGGATATGGAATTTCTATGGTGTAGAGGAGACATATAGAGACAATTGGGGTCCAAATTTCATATCTTTTTCGTTATATTTTTGGAGACACATCCTGTTCAAGTTAGGGTTTTTTATTAGTCCTGAAACTAGTCTGAAACATGTCTTCTTGGATTTTTCGCTCCCAATTGGTTTCTTCTTGGTTTCAGGTTCTACAATTTTTACAGTATGAATGAGGAATATTGAATTATATTGTGTACAAATTTCATCCCTTTATTATCTATACTCTAAAATTTATTGTTGGAGTTACTTCACACACACCTAGGATTTATTTTTCCTAAGGTTTTCCCTTGTTTATTAGCCATAATTATTCATTATCCATTCTCCTATATTTTAGGGGAGAATATTCCACTTGAAGAATATTCTCTTTCAGTTGACACTTCAGTTTGACTAGTTGAGTTGAGTGTAGATGGTGCATTGGTTTTGTCACCATGCAACATTGGGATCATCACCAGCTAATGTGAAATTTCCTTGGGATCATCACCAGATTGGCACATTACCCTTGATTTCCTGATTTAAATCCTCACTATTCTCTGTTCAGTCAGTTAACTGAAGACTAGTTGACTAGTTAACTCAACTAGGTGGCAAATCACTCCCGTAATTGCCTGAGAGACTAGACTAGGTGGTAGTTCACTCCCGTAACTGCTGGTGTGTGTCCATATCACTCTATACCACCACTATGGCACATTGGTTCTCATCTAGTGTGCACTCATTGAGTTATACAGAGTATATCATGTGTAAATTATTCATTATTCACAACGGTTAATGAGAATTATTTTATTCTTTCTCTCCTTCTTCTTCTTTCTCAAATTCTCTTTGAAAATGTGTGTATTATTTTTTATATAGATATATTATATGCAGGTTCAACACATTTACATGGTATCAGAGCCGACGGACTGCTAAGCAAAAGCTACACCAAATTTTTTTGCAGGTACAAAAGATTGAAGACAACGGAAAGATGGATTTCCAAAAAGAATTCGTTCTTACACCTTACAACTATTTTGCATCGAAGGATAAAATAGACATACATATCTAAACCGGAGGCTTGTATAGGTTAACCTTGAATACAGATACAGAACCAACATCATCCATAGAAAAATCCAAGTATTTGAATCACATGGATGAGGCACTCAGAACTATTTGTAGTCTTATTTCTCTAGATCTCCTTTTTCACATATCTTCCTGCAAGACTCCCAATGAAGGATGGACTACCTTGGAAGGGATATTTGGAAAATAGGATGATATTAGGAGACACATGCTGGAGGTGGAGATTCTCACATTGGATCCAAAAAGCTTCGATAATATCCAATATTTCTTTACAAAATTCAAGGATTTACTGTTGCAACTCAAAGCTTGCGGGGTTGATAAATCGAAGGAGGAGAAACAAATGGTTCTCACCATTCTATCCAATATTGTTACTGAAATCTCTATATTTGTATCCACATTCCATTCCATCAGATTCGTCTCCGGAGCCACCTGGAAGATGCCTTCTGTTGAGGACTTTATCGAATCCCTGAAACAAGAGCAAACCAAGCTCATCAACATGGGCACAATCAAAGGCCCAAGGGCACATGCACTCACTGTTCATGATGGCAGCCAAAAATATCAGAAATATAAAGATAAATATAAACAGAAAGCTCATTCACATCCGAAGAAGGAAGGGTACACAAAACCGTTCACCGATGCCTCTGGATCCAAAGGGGAAAAGGGAAGAAAAGAGGAGAAATGCACATATTGTCACAAAGGATTCCATTCAGAATCCGCATGAATGAAAAAATAAATAGATATGATGTCTCAAATACTTTAGCAAAACAAACATAGAGATTGCATCCTTGAGGGTTCCAAGAAGAAGAAGCCAGAAGATCTGAATTCCAAGAAAGGCAATTCTAGCCATGCCTTGATTGCCATAAACTCCTCTACCATTGATTGGATCGTTGATTCATGAGCATAACATCACATGGATACCTCAAAAGTAGTATATTATGCTTTGTATGCATGCAAAGGTCCTCCTATTCTGATGGGGGACAACTCTTCTATCGAAGTCATCGACAAAGAAAGGATTGAACTCACCAACGGAAGCTTTGAGAATGTGTTGCATGTTCCCAAAATTTCCGTCAACCTTCTCTCCATGTATCAGATGACGAATTATGGCACTGGAAATAAATTCATATTCACACCAAATTCCATGGACATATATGGCATGCAAACAAACTCCAAGGTTTCTACCGGTGAGGTAAATCATTAGTCCAGATTGTATACATTTTCTGAATTCATTGAACCTGATTTTGATTTACTGCTTACTCATGCTGACAAAAGTAGTAGGATATAACATGAAAGGTTTGGAAATTTGAATTTCACATAAATGAAAAAACTTAGCAAGAAAATATTGGTTGATGGTCTACCAGACATTCATTTCTCCAAGGGAGTATGTGAGGGATGTTTTCTCGGAAAACACCCTCAAGAGAAATTCAACAAAGGAAAGTCTCAGAGAGATTCTTCACCTTTAGATCTGATCCAAAGTGACCTTATGGGTCCTTTTATGTATCCATCCATCAACAAAGCGAGGTTTTTTCTCATTGTTTTTGATGATTTCTCACGTTTTACTTGGATCTAATTTTTGAGGCAAAAATCTGAGGTCTTTCACCACCTCAAAGACTTCAAAGCCCTGGTTGAGACACAGTCCAGAAAGAAGATCAAAGTCCTCTGAAATGATAATGGGGGAGAGTATGTAAATCATGAGATCCATAATATTTTCCATGAGCTAGGGATTCAGTTGCAACATACAGTTCCCTATACTCTGCAACAAAACAAAGTTGCTAAGCGGAAAAAAATATCTCTAAAGGAGATGGCATCTTGCATGTTGCATGCAAAGTCTCTACCACAAGGACTATGGTCTGAAGCACTTAATTGTTCAACATACATATAAAATAGATATCCCCATATATCTCTCAAGGATAAGACCCCCTATGAGGCTTGGAGTGACCTCAAACTGGAAGTGACCCACTTTCGCATTTTTGGTTCACGTGCATGGGCCCGAATTCCCTCTGAAAAGAGGAAGGCACTTGATCCACAGAGAACTGAGTGATTTTTTTTTGGCTGCCCCGATGGTGTGAAGGGATATAGACTTATTGAACTTTCCTTGGATCGGCTCATCATTGAGAGAAGTGTCCAATTCGAGGAAATTGTATCACATGCACCTCAGCAGCCGCATGCATACACCTTCATTCTTCCACCTGTCCGAGATGATGAGCATGCACATGCCGACTCTTCTTCATTTGAGATTTCTGATTCAGAGGATTCAGATGATTCAGATTTAGAGTCACTACAATCAGATGCAAATTCATAGCATACAGATATAGTTGTAGAGCCAGATCAAAGGCCCAAGTGGGCCCAGACTACTCTTCATGATGCAGGGGTTCTCGTTGGTGATCCAATAGATACTAGGAGGTCTCGATCTGATTTCGAGGAGCCTTCTATTGCACTCACTTCCACTGAAGCATTTCCTTCCATGCATCTTTTCTTGGTTTAGTCTTTAGATCCAAAGTCTTATGGCGAGGATGTTGGAAATCCCTTTTGGGAATCTGCCATGCAAGAGGAGTACAACTCCCTCCTCAAGAACCAAACTTGGGATCTGGTTCCCCTTCCTTCTAGGAGGAAACCTGTCAGATGCAGATGGGTCTACAGGACCAAGAGTGAAGTGGATGGACAGATCAATAGATACAAATCCAGGCTTGTCGCCAAAGGATTTCAATAGGTTCATGGTATTGACTATGATGAGACCTTCGCTCCAGTAGCGAAGATGGATTCCATTCAATTGGCACTTTCCATTATGGCAACCAAAGGATGGGAAGTCCATCAGATGGACGTGAAGAATGAATTTCTTCATGGTGATCTATCTGAGGATATCTACATGGAGCATCCATAGGGATTTATGCAGGACTCATCTTTGGTCCGTCAAATGAAGAAGTCCCTTTATGGCCTCAATCAAGCTCTGAGGGCATGGTATGTGTTGAGCACTCAACACACCCTAAACGTCTATGTCGAATTTTAATTTTTGGGTACCACTTGATATTTTTGCACTATCTAATTCGTCTTCATTGTGAAAATGTTGTGTTTTCTTACCATTTTGACTCTCATTAAGTCTTTAAAAGTTTTCTTGAAACTATGAAAATTCACAACTCAAAAGGATTAACTTTTCGACAAGAATCAACAACTAAAATGTTTCACCCGATGCGTTCAAATTCAACATCGAAAAGTTGTTAGGATAAAATAAAAACACTCGGGAAAATCGCAGTCGTCGAGCACCGATATTTATCGGCTTTAGAAAAAGGAATCTTTCTTTCACGACAAGCATTACACAAGGATATCATTGACAACCAATCCCCAAATCATTTCAACATCGACGAGTTTTTGAGAAAGTAAGTCTATAGAAAACGTAATAGTTTTTCCCTGATCGCCGACCTCCGATACCTTTTCGACATCGACAATCCCATGTTTATTTTAACATGCACATCTTGTTGAAACCCCAATTCCATATGATATACACGATCAAACCACCTATCCTCATCGACCACGTGTCTTTTCCATATTGGATAAAAATATGATCTAGTTTTCCCTTGACTCGTTATCAGTTCCTAAACCGCAAGTCACACCCTGAGTTAGTTTTGCCACGTCATCACCGTATGACGAAATTGATCAGCGTTAGAAGTTATTATTAGGAGGATACCAACAAAAACATTCACCATGCATCGCCGATCCCCGATCTGTCCACTAAGAAAGTGACACGATGGGACGTTTTAGTGATAAGATACGTTGGATTCGAAGCATTTAAAGAACTAATTAATTCCAAATCTCGCATTGGTTATTAATTCATGCGTGGATCAAATCAAACATTTGAAATTATATATAGGATGCATCACCATCCGCACCTCCTACATCAACCCATGATAGATTTAATTGCATAGATTCAACGACATATTTCGTTTGATTTTCACTCATAACCCGAATTAATTGTTTGAAGTGACATGATAGGCTATTCCCCGTTTAAATCCCTTCGAGCTATTCATAAACTAGACCTTTCTGTGCGAAAAGGAGTTCATAGAATCCAGCGGAGTGAGACGAGCAATTCAAAATATTCCAAGATCCCATAAGTATTAAAAAACAGGTTTAGCAAGCGTTACATGTATGTACAAGTCTATGGATTTTGATGCTTCACTTCATACATTTTTTATCTGGTTTTACTCTATATGCATGCTTAAAGGATTGATTTCGATTGCAGGAACAATGCCTCCAAAGAAACCAAGTACTAGGCGATCTTCGAGGGCATCCAAGCTGAAAGAATCAGAGGCAGGAGAAGGCTTGTCCCCAGGGCGAGTGAAGCAAATAGAATTCATTCCAAGATTGGAACCAGTCATCAGGATATCCACCAAGAAGATTTTCACTCAGCCTCCAGCCTTTGGAGACATAGAGGTGAGCATTGGGACCAAGACAGTACTCTCACACTGGGGAGAACTCTTCAAGAATATCAAGTGGGAAGAATTCCCCGAATATACCCCACACAAAGACCCTGATATGAGAAATCTCGACGATGAAGTTTTTCCAAATATCCGAAGATCGTACCTGCACATGGTAGTGAGAAGAACTCCAATATTCCTCTGCATAGAACTCTCGAAGTGGATTATTGAACACACAGACACACAAATATGTTTGATTAATGATGACAATGGCAAGTGTGTCAGGGTATTTCTTCCAGTAGAGGTGCTGAATTACTAAGAGCTCAGAGACCCGGAGGAGCCGCTGAACACCGATTTTGTGATAAACTTCTCTCAGAAACACGACACCAACAAGGTGATGGATTCATGGTGGAGAGAAGATAAAAAATACACCAATCGGACCTTCATATGGTACCCGACGACCAACTTAAGAGAGTTGTATATCTACCTAATGGCTCTCATATTTTGGTTGTATGGGGAGAAATATTGTTCCAGGTTTTCAGAGGCATGGATGCCTCTAGCTTACACTCTAGCCATTTCAGGGAGAGGTTTTAACTGGGGTGCCATCATTTCAAAGTAGCTGAGCATTTGCATTCAACATGCACAGACGCCGAAATAAGGAGAAACTCCATCCTTCTACATGGATTCTTATTTGTTGGATGTCATCTGCACCAGAAATGTCTTTGCTGGAATGAACTTGAGTTGGAACAGCTCAGAAATCCTGGTCCATGTATATTTCAACATCTTATGGGAGAATAGGTACAAGAAATCCTACTCCCTCATTTGCGATCAATTCATCGTGTGCATTCATTTTATGCTTTTCAAGAAAGAGTGTCCAAGACTGTCAGCTGCGACCAAAAAGATGATATCAAAGGTAGGCCACTAGTACCTGGATGAGTGTGATACCTACATCAGGGTTTTCAAAGCCACCAGAGCACCACACCTTTTACCTGTGTATGTTCCTGATTGGTTAGTAGTGGGAGAAATATGCTACCAGACCCTGCAAGGTTAAATGCTACTCTGGTAAAAGATAAGAAACGGGCATTCATATCTTATGGATTCCATATAGGTTTCTACATGGTAAAAGACACCTCTCAAGCCAAGCAAGAAGGACTGAGAAAATTAGAGTTTCGATTCCAGACCGACCGCTTTCGCAAACATGACCCAAGGGGTCTAGTTTTCTAGAACACATCACAAGTATCGTCCTGTTGGCCATACGCCCATGACAGGTTTGAAGATGAGGTATTCATGAAAAATTCTCAACATTGGGATGAAATTGTGGCAAGGATGGTCGATCCTAGGATGACCAGGTCCAAATCCATGAGTCTGGACGAACAAGAAAAAAACCTAGAACAATCGGCTCAAGAAGTGCTTAGGGCCAGAGAAGAAATGATAACAGTCGAGGCAGCAAAGGTTCCCATGGTAGTCTCGATACAAGAAAGAAATTTATCCAAGGCTCAGGACGTGCGAGAAAGAGAGTTACTCTTGTATGAACAGGCCCAGGATAATTGATCAGATGCGAGATAATCCAAACCTCATCAAGATGCCAACACTCCCTGCCGATGACCCGATTGAAAGCTAGACAGGCCCAAGCGACCCTGAACTGATAGACGTCGATGAAATGGTTGGGTTAGATGACCCTGAATTTACAATGCCACCAGTCGGATTGCTGACAAGTATTTCAGCTTAGCCAGAGACAGTCAGGGTATCTATGGAGACAAGTGCACCAAACCCCCTCCTTGAGTTAATAAAAATATATGATGATGATGAGATCCTAGAGGTATCTCTTGGCATATCAAATAAGAAAAGGAACCTGAGAAGACATATTCTCCTCTTCCCAAGGTCCAAACCCAGAAGGTCCCACAGAAAGAAAAGGAAGCTGAGAGCATCGTAGACACTAAGATGCCTGATGCACCGGAGACCCGGAAAGACAGTTCGAAGAACAAGTCAGGGTTGGATGACCCAAAGGAGGAAGTCCCACAACATGAAATCAATGCTTCAACGACCGATGAACAAGTAAGTATTGAGTCTATCACCGACGCCTCTATTTCACTTGTTACTCAAACCCTCGATGAGCAACGGATAGAAGCCAAACTGTCGGAGCATAATGAGGAAGTTCAAGAACCCAACCTTGAACAAGTATACACCAACAAAAGTCTGGGAAACACACTCACATGGGGGGATCAACAGATTCCTGAACCTATGGACGAGGTAGCCGACATACATGCCAGATATTATGATCGAAGGAAGAAGGCTATCGTCTAGAGAACC
The DNA here is from genome assembly GCA_000966675.3 of Picea glauca. Classification (NCBI taxonomy): domain Eukaryota; kingdom Viridiplantae; phylum Streptophyta; class Pinopsida; order Pinales; family Pinaceae; genus Picea; species Picea glauca. The sequence goes on from JZKD02S1673952.1 coordinate 1,273,151, forward strand.
ACCAAGAAGAGGAGGATCACTTTAGATCAATTCATCCTCATCACTACCGAGGAACATTTGATCAACACATAACATGCTAATACATCCAAGCTCATCGGTGCAGGGATGGCAATCACAAATGCCACCGTGGAAAGATCTAAAAGAGATGAAAGAGAGATGGCCGCCACCCTGAAATAACTAGAACATTTGTGCCACTTTGATAAGTACTATCATGACACCACACAGGTCACGGTGTACCTAAGAAGTGAATTCAAGGAGGCCTATACCAATTTCACATCCGAGCGACACCTATTCACTAAAGGGATACCCGAGCTCCAGGAAGATACTCTCATGGCGCTCGTGGCGTGAAAGGATATGGGGTGGTGGTATGAAAAAAACATAGCAAGCAGTGGAGAGTGTCAACTACATTGGTATAGTCCAACAAGGCTGAAATAAACAAGAACATAACATTCGGTTGTTGAACGAAATCAATCTTGATCGCATAAAGAAATCAGCTGAGTATTGAGCAAAAATGTATCAGGAACCACACTGAGAAAATCAAGAGAAATGGGCCAAGTGAGAGAAACACTGAATTAAGATCAATCGGGTGATGAAAGATATCAGACTCCCCGAGTTTGGTACACCTGATGAATTTTTCAACTTGTGCGGAATAGTCAAATAACACACCAAACAATATTCATTATGGACTGAAGAATTAGCAAAGGTGACAGGCACACCACTAGGTTAGGTACAACAGTTTATGGAAAACTTGATCAAAGCTCGGGCCATGATGCAACTGAGGTTCAGCCTAGTTAACTATCAGGCACATGCGATAGAGATAAGAGAGATTTACGCAGCCCCGATGGAACAACACAGGTTCCCATATGCCAACACCTGCGAGGAGTTGTTCATCAACTGGTTGGAGTACGAGAAGAGTCACCCTTTTAAAGTGATATCTTGAGATGACTCTTGGACAAACTGTTAGGAGAGAATGCCATGTGGCAAATTTTGTTTTGCTTATCTGCAATTTAACCATTATTTTTAGTGAAGTTTATATTATAAATAAGAGCATCGACCAATTAGTTAAGGGTCGATGGTTGTTGCAAGAAACTATCTTTTGGGGTTTTGTTAAGAATTATTTTGGAGCTACCTTGAATTGAGAAGTCCTTCTGGACCAGAGACACGTTTATGTATTCATCAAATGCATGTATGATTGGACATGGAGAAGAACTATTTCCTATCTTGTCTTATGGATGGATGTTGTAACAAGTAAGAGCTATTAAATCTATTGTTAATTTATCTGATGCATGTTTTACAGTTCTTTTCTTTAATGATGAATATGAATAGTTGTGTTATTATGTGATGGATGATTAGATTTAAGTGAATTATTTTACTTGCCGTTATTTTATCACATGCATGTTTTCTTCTGCTAATTAGTATCTCATCCATAAATTAGATTACTCACACGGTTAACGTATTAGTACTAGGCCCGTTGTAGACAATTGTTGTCTGCATGCTTGAGGAACATGTTATCCCAAGCTCAACCTCTTCTCCAGTATTTAGAACCTTTTCCCATTTTGTTTCCAAGTTGGTTTATACTAGCTTCCATCTTATATATGTCCCACTTAAGAGAAAATACAAAAAGATAAATTCCAAACTGAAGGATACACCTTTGAAATAAAACGTAAAGTCCATCGATTAATTGGCCAGATCGAAAGATCTGGAGAACCATTCCACTATCAAATGATGCAGAGTCTAATTTGGCATCGGTGGCAGGTTTGGTTTATGTTGTTGAGTAAATGGATCTAGGACCCATCAACAGACTTTTCGCTAGAAGGAGGTCCTGAGAATGAATGTTTGGATACATATTTCACATAATATTTCAGACAACCTGTAGATTCAAAAAAACCCACATGCATGGCTAGTCATTCCCAAGACAACCCACACACATTGAGTACTCCTGAAACGAGTAACTCACCCCAGCCTGAGGAAGAACGCTTGTTCCCTGACATACCTTATGCTCTTCCTCATGAGAAATTAAATCAATTTATAAGAATCACTAGAGCATACACCCGACAGATCGGTGCGCTATCTTTAGCTCTGATACTTCCTTGAAGAAAACAAATAAGTAGACCAGTGGTCAACACCCCCAACCAGGTTTTTGTGCACACATTATAAGGCCTAATATATTTCACAATCACTGAAATCAAACACCCTCTAAATATAATCCCTGAAATGCCAGCCGACGACGTCTCTGAGCCGGACGATTTTTCGGAAGAAGAGGAGTTTAACTCAGGATCCGAAGATATGGAAGACATCAATGACCATGATGAAGAAAGGGGAAAATAACCATAGAAAAATCAACCTTGGTTGGCCAGAGACACTTTGGCCATCCCAGGGCAAGTCCATAACCTTCCTTGACATCTAGAGAAGTTACTTCCTAAGTTTGATCCCGAGACCTCGGGATTTCCTTAAGATCATATCAATAAATTCATACTGGCTATCAGACTGATGAATGTCTAGCATGAAGATGTAGTTTGCAGGATGTTCCCCTACAATTTTGAGAATTCGTCTTCCACGTGGTATTTCAACTTAACCGTAAGATCCATAACTAGTTGGACGAAGTTTTCGAAAGACTTCTTGGATAAATTTGCAGAAGAAAATACCACGGGAGCTTTGATGGATGATTTGTTTGCCACCACCATGAGTTTGAAAGAAAGTGTTAAATATTTCAATCAAAGATTCACAATTATTTTGAACAAATTTCGTCACGAAGGTAAACCTACCCAGGAGTTGCAAATCGAAGTATACACTAATTCCTTCTCATCTTCTATTTCCATGTTTGTGAAGAGGGATTCCAAACGAACCCTGGCTGAGAATTTTGAAGAAGCCAAAATGATAGAGTTCCAGATGAAAGGGTGTAAAGAAGGTCAGGTCTTGTTATCTAAAAAAGAAGTCCAACCTCCTCTCAAGAGAGGACTCCTTTTGACTAGATTGCCAGGGAAAAAAGTAGATCAAGTTCCCGAAAAGGGTAATGGAGACATAAAAGACCTACAACGCATGGTCGAGAAGTTATTAAATGAGATCATAGACATGAAAAGGAGTGCAGGGAAGGGAAACCAAGGCCAAAGGCCCTATAATCCTTTCTTTAAAAGGAAACCATAGTTTAAAGCAATTGAACCTCCCCCGACCAACTTAAATATCGATATAGGAAATGTAGTATCTGATTCTTTATGTACTTATCACCAGGAAAACCACTTCGAAAGAGACTTTCCTCAATGGGTGCATGACATGAATTTTATAGCCAATCAGTTTCTAGATGAAGTATCCATGATCGAACAACCAAGCGGTTCAGTTATGAATGTTTCTGATCAAGAAGAGATTGATCCACCAGAAGATACAACCATGCTGATATGGGATCCTGACCTAATCATGCATTCTGATGACTTATTTGAGCCTCAAGAACTACCCATAGAGGTCTCGTTTGTGAAAACGCATAGTAAGGGTCCACCTGTCCCAAAATATCTTGCTACTACCCAAGCTTCGGGGGGAAAGACAGTTCGCAACCACCCGAAAGCACCTTTTTCTCCCTGAATAAACCCTATAAATATCCATACACGAGAATCACCCAAGATGGATTACAACATAGTTTAAGATTTGAATAAGTTGAAGGCTAATATATCAATCATGGACATTTGTAGGATCCCTCAGCAAAAGGACTTCTTGTTACAGGCTTTGAAATCAGTAGAAAATTCTGTGACAAGCACTAATCGAGGAAGAAATCCAATCCCCACAGACCTAGGGAATAAACCAACTGTGAACAATTTCTCTGAAGATAATAAGGAAAGACCCTTTGTCCCACCTTTCCTTTTAACATTTGAAGTCTTCAATAGGAACCTCCATAACTGTTTGGTATATTCAGGAGCATCCTCTAATGTTATGCCATTGTCTATATGTAAACAACTAAACACAGTTCCTCTCAAGAGTGATAAACATATGATACAACTAGACATAACCCAAGTGAAGGTCATGGGAGAACTCAAATATGTAATGATTAGATGGCTACGCATCCTAAGTTTGTGCAGGTGATTGACATCATTATAGTAGACATCCCAGAATCTTATGGGTTACTACTAATATGAGATTGGTCTGATAAGTTAAATGGATACTTTAGTATAGATTGGACACACCCTTGGTTACCATTAAAGGGATACAAAAATATGATCATAATTAATAGGGAAAGGTATCTTAAACATACTGTCATTGACCTAGAAACCCTAAACAAACCCTCATTGAAAGATTTCCCTGTTTTAGGCAATTATTCATGTGATTCCTACTTCGTCAAATTCTCCCCCATATCATCTGATGTCCCTCTCACTCAAAATTATGAAATGGTTTTTCAAGAGAAATTGTCGATACCAACAGAGGAAACCCTCTTCTGTCAAGAACCTATGCTAGAAATCAAGGAACGAAAGGTAAGAGAGCAAGAAAGTGATAAGAGAGAGGAAAAAAATAACCTTTGCTCAAAAATTTGGACCATATAATTTGATGGATCTAAATCACAGGAAGGGTCTGGGGTAGGGTGCATCCTCATTGATCCAAAGGGTAAACGTCATTTCCTATCCTATAGACTTGAGTTCGAATGCACAAACAACATCACCGAGTATGAATCTCTAGTACAAGGGTTAAAGAAAGTCGTAGACTTAAATGTCAAGGAATTGACAGTTTTATGAGATTATGAGATTATCGTTACTATACATTGAAATTCCTTATACCTAAAGAATTATCATCAGGAAGTGCATAGGTTAATAGAGAATTTTGAAGCTTTCAATGTTACAGCGATCCCCAGAGAAAACAATATCCTTGCTAATTCCCTGGCCACAACTGCTTTAAGGCTATAGCCTTTAGAAGATTACGAAGCTTCTTGGTTCAATGTGGAACTACTCTACAAACCATCGGTGCCTAACAACATTTCTAATTGGAAGGTATTTGAAGGGGATGAACAGATCATAAAATTTATGACTAACCAATATAATTTCAAAGACTTGGCCATTGACGATGAAGTATTCCAGGAACAATAAAAAAACCTTGATCCCCGGATAGGTCAACTAGCTGAAAAATTGAAGTCTCACACAATCCCAAAGGGGATAGCTAATTTAGAAAAATTTTTTGACCTGAAAGAAAGATTTAAGGGATCCAAAAACAAAAAGACCAGTAGTTCCTATCCCATGCATGAAACTATAAATCGAAGAACTCTGGAAAACCCCAAGAATGTAAATCTCGGTAAGACAATATCTAAGGAGGAAAGAAAGGTCTATCTCAAACTCTTCAAACAATATCAAGATGTCTTTGCATGGTCCTACCGAGATCTGAAAACTTACGATACCCATATCATTCAACACACTATCCCGTTAAAAACTGAAGTGAAACCCTTCCAATAGAAGCTCCGAAAGTACCACCCATCCCTGGAACCTCTCATGTGTCAGGAGTTAAAAAAACTACTTGATGCCAAGATCATTTTCAAGTTAGACACTCCGCATGGGTAGTGAATTTGGTTCTTGTGAGGAAAAGGTTGGGAGAAATATGCTTATGCGTAGATTTTAGGGACCTCAACAGAGTTTCGAAAAAGGACAACTACCTAGTCCTGCCAATGGAGCAACTATTGTAGGCCATGTCTGGCTCTGATATTTTCTCTCTACTGGACGGTTTCTTAGGTTACAACTAGGTTCTAGTTTTAGAGGAAGACCATCTAAAAACTACCTTCCACACCAAGTGGGGAACCTTCCCTTACAAACGCATGCCCTTCAGACTAATCAATGCAAGAGTGAATTTCCAGAGGGCTATGGATGTAGCATTTCTAGGACTGATCAACAAGTGTGTGGTAATGTATCTGGATGACGTGACTTTGTATTCAAAGAACAGAGAGGATCACATCCAACACTTAACGTAGATTTTTGAAAGATGTAGAAAATATGTATATCTTTAAATCCTAAGAAAACTATCTTTGGTGTAGAAGAAGGAAAGCTATTAGGTCATATTATATCCCAAGAAGTCATTCACATAGATCCCGAGTGAGTCAAATCTATAACTCAGCTCCCATTACCTCACAACAAAAAGACAATGCAATCCTTCTTCGGGAAAATCAATTTTGTAAGGAAGTTCACACCCGATTTCATTGAGACTGTCATACCATTACAAAAAATGATCCAAAAAGATGTTGAATTTAAGTGGGACGATGAACGAAAGGATGCCTTCAGCAATATTAAAACTGCTATATCTCAAGCCCCCATGTTAAGAAGTCCCGATTTTAATAGATATTTCTTCCTCTATACTTTCGCCTCCGATCAATCTTTAGCTTCGTTTTTTACTCAATAGGATGATGACAACAATGAGGCTCCCGTGTCGTTCATGAGCACTAACCTCCAAGGAGATGAACTGAATTATCTTGCTATAGATAAACATGCTTATGTAGTTTATAAAGTAGTAAAACATTTCATATCTTACATCCTCAAGAACCATACCAAAGTAATTGTGCCTCACCCCGCAGTCTGATCCCTATTTACTCAACAAGAGATGGAGGAAATAAGAGGGAACTGGATGGTAGTGGTCCAAGAATTTTATTTAGATATAAAACCTGCTAAACTAGTTAAAGGACAAGGATTATGCAAACTGACAGTTGAGGCTCAAGACCAAGTGAATGAAGACTTTGGATGGGAAAATGAAATGGCATTATGGTGTGGTGAAGCTTTGTATATCTCCCCAGGGCAAGAGTCTTGGTATGAGAAGTTGACTTATCTCCTGCATCATGGGACTTTCCCAGAAGATATAAACCCTAGAGAAAGGAGAGCTCTCAGGTTAAAATCTGCACAATATTGCCTCATAAATTTGGTACTCTTCCAGGTTAATTATGACAGGGTACTTTTAATATGTCTCGAACGTGAAGATGCAGACAAATTTATGAAGGAGCTCCATGATGGCCCCGCCAGTGGACATTTTGTAGGAGACACCACCACTCATAAGATACTGAGAGCTGGCTATTATTGGCCCACTTTGTTCAAGGACGCTCACACCTACGCTAGGAACTATAAAAATTGTCAAATAAGTGTTGGGAGAGAGAAGAGAGTAGCAATCCCACTCCAACCGGGGACCGTTTCTAGGCCTTTTGAGCAATGGGGGTTAGACATCATAGGATAAATTACACCAAGCTCTTCAAAACAACACAAGTACATACTTACTGCCATCGATTACTTCATGAAATGGGCAGAAGCCATTCCTCTAACCCATGTAAACGAGAAGGTGGTAATCCAATTCATAGAACAATAACTAATTACAAGGTTCAATGTCCCTTATGTTATTGTTTTCAATAATGAAACTTATTTTGCTTCCACCTTATTAACAAAATTTGCACTGGAAAAAGGAATCATAATTAGATACTCTGCAAATTATTATCCACAGGGAAACAGAGTGGCAGAATCAACTAATAAGAACCTAGTAAGGATATTGAAGAAAACGGTTGCAGATAACCAAAGGAATTGGAATAATTTACTCCACAACGCTTTATGGGCAGATAGAGTCACACCCAAGGAGGCTATAGGAAATTCCCCATACTTTCTAGTATACGGCCAGGAAGCCATTCTCCCGAACGGGTTTTATCTTCCATCTCTTCAACTTTCCCAAGATTCTAGAGGAAAACCTTCATCATTCATACAACAAAGAATTGACACTCTGCTCATGCTGGAAGAAGAAAGGGAAAAAGCTAAATCAAAATTTATAGCCCACCAACAGATCTTTAAAAGATGGTTTGACAAGAATAAGGATAAAGAGAAGAATCTTGAAGTAGGAGACTTAGTCTTGAAATGGGATAGAGAAAATGAGCCTAAAGGTAAACATTCCAAGTTTCAGAATCTATGGCTCGAAACTTTTTAGGTGGTCGAGAAGATTGGGGCAGGCACTTATCAGTTATAGAATCTGAGGGGGGAACCTAATGCCTTCCCAGTAAATGGCCAAGCCCTAAAACAATATTTCCATTATATATA
>JZKD02S1673952.1:1281215-1316483 GCA_000966675.3 Picea glauca
CTATAACTGATATATATATATATTTGTGTGTGTTTTCATGATTTTGGTTTTAGCTAGGTCAATTTGTGAACTGCATTTTTTTCTTTCTTTTGCTGCTTTATTTTTGTACTTTTGAAGGTCGTGTTTAACAAGACAATGGTTGACCTCAAATCATGTGACATAGCAAACTCTGTTCCTAACTCATCGCTCACATACAACACAAGAAGCACCGAAGAACCTACGGTTGTTTTGAGGGGTCCTCTATCTAACCCGTGCAAATGAACAACTTGGGAGAAATGCAGAAGCATATACCCGATGGTCTGGTAAAACCTTAAGGGAAAGATGATAAGATGAAAAGGAATACATGAACCTTGAAGACAAGGCTAGCAAAGGATTCACCTTAACCATCTCATTTTTCAAAATAACAGACGTCATCCTCTCCCACTCTCTCTTAGGGCATTCTGCCAAAATAAAATTGACACGTGCAAATGAGTGAATAATAGGAGAGGGTATGCAGATGACTCTGTCGGGGCTATGGATGCTCACTGGAAATGGAGAAAGGTCTGTGATTTTTGGGTGACTCCTCGGGGCTATGGACGCTCGCTGTCAGCGGAGCAACACCGTAGAAAGTGAGTAAAGGTAACTAAAGGCTCCATGCCAGTGAATGCTTTACTATATTTTTGTAAAAAGGGCGTGAGTCAGGGTTAGAAGAAACGAAGGAGGAATAAAGGTTGGCAACCCCACAGGAAGACCTGGAAGCATCAACCAGAGAATTTCAATGCAAAGGTAAAAAGAGGATTTGATTTAGAAAACCAGTTAATTTCTCCACCAACTTCTGCATCAGTTGAACTTGAAGGAGGAACAAAGATTCTACTTTCGCCTAGTAAGTCGCCATTTGTTGAGCACTCAACACACCCTAAAAGTCTATGTCAAATTTTACTTTTTGGGTACCACTTGATATTTTTGCACTGTCTGATTCATATTCATTGTGAAAATGTTGCGTTTGCTTACCATTTTGACTCTCATTAAGTATTTAAAAGTTTGATTGAAACTATGAAAACCCACGACTTAAAAGGCTTAACTTTTCGACAAGAATCAACAGCTAAAATGTTTCACTCGATGCGTCCAAATTCAGCATCGGAAAGTTGTTAAGATAAAAGAAAAACACTCGGGAAAACTGCAGTCATCGAGCACCGATCTTCATTACCTTCAGAAAAATTAATCTTTCTTTCACGGCAAGAATTACACAAGGATATCGCTGATAGCCGATCCCTAAATAATTTCAGCATCGACGCGTTTTTGAGAAAGTAAGTCAAATAGAAAACGTAATAGTTTTTCCCCGATCGCCGACCTCTGATACCTTTTCGGAGGCAATCCCAGGTTTATTTTAACACACACATCTTGTTGAAACCCCGATTCCATTTGATATACATGATAAAACCACCTTTCCTCATCATCCACCTGTCTTTGCCAGATTGGATAAACATACGATCTAGTTTTCCCTTGAGTCGTTATCAGTTCTTGAAGCCCAAGTCACACCCTGAGTTAGTTTTTCCATGTCTGCACTGTATGAAGAAATCGATTAGCATCAGATGTTCTTATCAGGAGGATACCAACAAAAAAATTCACCATGCATCGCCAATCCCCGATATGTCCACAAAGAAAGCGACACGATCAAACATTTTAGTGTTAAGATACATTGGATTCGAAGCATTTAAAGAACTAATTAATTCCAAATCTCGCATTAGTTATTAATTTGTGTGTGGATCAAATCAACCATTTGAAATTACAGATAGGATGCATCACCCTCTACGCCTCTGCTGTCAACCCACTATAGATTGAATTGCAGACATTCGGTGGTAGATTTCGTTTGATTTTCACTCATAACCCGAATTAATTGTTTGAAGCGACATGATAGGTTCTTCCCCGTTTAAATCCCTTTAAGCTATTCATAAACTAGACCTTTCCGTGCGCAAAGGAGTTCATAGCATCCAGAAGAGTGAGACGAGAAATTCAAAATCTTCCAAGATCCCGTGAGTATTAAACAACAGGTTTAGCAAGTGTTACATGTATGTACCAGTTTGTGGATTTTTATGGTTCACTTCATACATTTTTTATGCGGTTTTACTCTATACGCATGCTTAAAGGATTGATTTCGATTGAAGGAACAATGCCTCCAAAGAAATCAAGTACTAGGCGATCGCCGAGGGTGTCCAAGATGAAAGAATCAAAGGCAAGAGAAGGCTTGTCCCCAGGGCCAACAAAGCAATTAGAATTCATTCCAAGACCGGAACCAGTCATCGGGACATCCACCAAGAATATTTTCACTTAGCCTTCAGCCTTTGGAGACACAGAGGTGAGCATTGGGACCAAGGAAGTACTCCCACACTGGGGATAACTCTTCAATAATATCAAGTGGGAAGAATTCCCCGAATATACCCCGCACAATGACCCTGATATGAGAAAGGTTGACGATGAAGTTTTTTCGAATATCCAAAGATCATACCTGCACATGGTAGCAAGTAGAAATCCAGTATTCCCCTGCATAGAACTCATGAAGTGGCTTATATACCACACAAACACACAAATATGTTTGATTAATGACGATAATGGTGAGTGTGTCGGGGTATTTCTTCCAGTAGAGGTGTAGAATTACTACAAGATCAGAGACCCAGAAAAGCGACTGAACACCGATTTTGTGATAAACTTCTATGAGAAACACAACACCAACAAGGTGATGGCTTCATGGTGGAGAGAGGATAAAAAATACACCAATCGTACCTCTGGTTGGTACCCAACGACCAACTTAAGAGATCCGCATATCTACCTAATGGCTCTCATTTGTCGGTTATATGGGGAGAAAGATTGCTTCAGGTTTTCATAGGCATGTATGCCTCTAACTTACACTGTAGCCATTTCAAGGAGAGGTTTTAACTGGGGTGCCATCATTTCAAAGCATCTAAGAATTTTCATTCAACATGATTAGACGTTGAAAGAAGGAGAAACTCCATCCTTCTACATGGATTATTATTTGTTGGATGTCATCTGTGCCAAAAATTCCTTTGCCAGAATGAACTTGAGCTGGAACGCCTCAAAACTCTTGTTCCATGTATATTTCGACGTCTTATGGGAGAACAGGTACAAGAAATCCTACTCCCTCATATGTGATCAATTCATTGTGCACATTCATTTTATTCTTTTCATTAAAGAGTGTCCAAGACTATTGACTGCGGCCAAAAAGATGATATCAAAGGTATGCCACTAGTATCTAGATGAGTGCGTACTGACATCAGGGTTTTCAGAGCCACAGAAGCACCACACCTTTTACCTGTGTATGTTCCTGATCGGTTAGTAGTGTGAGAAATCTGCTACCAGACCATCCTGTAAGGTTACGATGCTACTCTGGTAAAAGATAAGAAGCGGGCATTCATACCTTATCGATTCCATATAGGTTTCTATATGGTAAAAGACACTACTCAAGCCATGCAAGAAGGATTGAGTCAATTAGAGTTCCAATTCCAGACCAACCACTTTCGCAAACATGACCCAAGGGGTCTAGTTTTCAAGCACACATTGTAAGTATCGTCCTGTTGGCCATACGCCCATGACATTTTTGAAGATGAGGTCTTCATGAAAAATGCTCAATATTGGGATGAAATTGTGGCAAGGATGGTCGAACCCAAGATGACTAGGTTCAAATCCATGAGTCTGGATGAAAAGTAGAAACCCTAGAACAATCATCTCAATAATTCCTCAGGGCCAGAGAAGAAATGATAGCAGCCGAGGCAACAAAGATTCCCCTCGTAGTCCTAATACAAGAAATAAATTTCTTCGAGTCTCAGGATGCTCGAGAAAGAGGGTTACTCATGTATGACAATTCCCAACATATAATGGATCAGATGCGAGATAATTCAGACCTCATCATGATGCCAATGCTCCCTACTGACGACTCGGTTGAAATCCAGACATGCCCAAGCGGCCCTGAACTGATAGATGTCGATGAAATCTCCACTATAGATGACCTTGAATTTACAACGCCACCTGTCAGATCACCAATAGGTATTTCAGCTCAGCTGGATACAGTCGGGGTAGTCATGGAGACAAGTGCACTCGAACCCCTCCACAAGTTAATAAAAATATATGATGACGATGAGAGCCCAGAGGTATCTCTTGGGACCCCTGTGCATATTAAAGAATAAAAGGGACTTGAAAAGACATCTTCTCCTCTTCTCGAGGTCTAAACCTAGGAGGTCCCATAGAAGCAAAAGGAAGCCGAGAGATTCCTAGACACTAATAGTCCCGATGTGTCAAAGACCCGAACAGACATTTCGAAGAACGAGTAGGGGTCAGACGACCGAAAGGAGGAAGTCCTGCAATAAGAAATCGACGCTTCAATGGCCGATGAAAAAGTAAGTATTGAGTCTATCCTCGACACATCTATTTCACTTGGTACTCAAACCCCTGATGAGCGACAGACAAAAGACAAATATTCAAAGCATAATGAGGAAGTTCAAGAACCCAACCTTGAACAAGTATACACCAGTGGAAGTTTGGGAAACACACTCACATGGGGGGATCAACAGATTCCCAAACCTATGGATGAGGTAGCCGACATACATGCCATAGCATATGATCGAAGGAAGAAGGCGATTGTCCAAATAACCACTAAGAAGAGGAGGATCACTTTAGATCGCTCCATCCTCATCACTACCGAGGAACATTTGATCAACACAAAACATGCTAAGACGTCCGAGCTCATTGGCACGAGGATGGAAATCACATATGCCACCCTAGACAGAGCTAAAAGAGATGAAAGAGAGTTGGCCTTCACCCTGAAATAACTAGAACATTTGCGCCACTTGGCTAAGTACTATTAGGACACCAAACAGGCTGTGGTGTACCTAAGGAGTGAATTCAAGGAGGCTTATAGCAAGTTCACAGCCAAGTAACACCTATTCACTAAAGGGATAGTCGAGCTCTGGGAAGATACTCTCATGGTGCTCACGACGCACAAGTGTATGGAGCATTGGTATGAAAAAGAACAACAAGCCATGGAGAGATTCGACTACATTGGTGCAGTCCAACAAGGCCGAGATAAAGAAGAACACGACATTCAGTTGTTGAACGAAATAAGTCTTGATCACATAAAGAAATCAACTGAGTATTGGTAAAAAATGTCTCAGGAATCACACTGAGAAATTCAAGAGAAATGGGCCAAGTGCGAGAAACACTGGATTAAGATCAATTGGGTGATAAAAGATATTAGACTCCCCGAGTTTGGTACATGTGATGAATTTGTCGAATTGAGCGACATAGTCGAATCACACACCAAGAAAGATTCATCATGGACCGAAGAACTAGACAAGGTGACAGACACAACTCTAGGTCAGGTACAACAGTTTATGGAATGCCCGATCAAATCTCGGGCTATGCTGCAATAGCTGAGTGCCATCCTAGTTAAGTATCGGGCTCATGCGATATATATAAGAGAGATTTACACAACCCCGATGGAACAACACAGGTTCCCATATGCCAACACCTGCAAGGATCTGTTCATCAACTGGTTGGAGTATGAGAAGAGTCACCCTTTTAAAGTGATATATTGAGATGACTCTCAGACAAACTTTTAGGAGAGAATGCCATGTGGAAAATTTTGTTTTTCTTATCTGCACTTTAACTGTTATTTTTAGTTAATTTTATGTTATAAATAAGAGCATAGACCAATTAGTTAAGGGTCGATGGTTGTTGCAAGAAACTCTCTTTTGGGGTTTTGTTAAGAATTATTTTGGAGCTACCTTGAATTCAAAATTCCTTCTGGACCAGAGACAAGTTTATGTATTCATCAAATGCATGTATGATTGGATGTGGAGAAGAACTATTTCCTATATCATCTTATGGATGGATGTTGTAATGAGTAAGAGCTATTGAATCTATTGTTAAGTTATCTGATGCAATGTTTTACAGTTCTTTTCTTTAATGATGAAGATGAATCGTTGTGTTCTTATGTGATGGATGATTAGAGTTAAGTGAATTATTTTACTTGCCGTTATTTTATCACATGCGTGTTTTATTCTGCTAATTATTATCTCAGCCAGAAATCAGATTACTCACACACTTAATGTATTAATACTAGGCCTATGGTAGACAATCACTATCTTCATGCTTGAGAAATGGGTTATCCCAAGCTCAACCTCTTCTCCGATATTTAGAACCTTTTCTTGTTTTATTGCCAAGTTGTTTTATACTAGCTTCCATATTATATCGGTCCCACCTAAGAGAAAATACAAAAATAGAAAGTCCAAACTGAAGGAGACGCCTTCGCAAGAAAATGTAAAGCCCATCGATTAATTGGCCGGATCACAAGATCTGGAGAACCATTCCACTATTAAATGTTGCAGAGTCTAATTGGGCCTCGGTGGCGGGTTTGGTTCCTATTGTTGAGTAAAGGGATCTAGGACCCATCAACAGTATGCCAAGATGGACTCCTACCTGTTGTCACAGAAATTTGTATGTTGTAAATTAGACCTGAATGTCTACATGCTCAATATGGTCGATTCACTTCTACTCTTAGTTCTATATGTTGATGATTTTCTGATCACCGCTTAATTGACTTCAATGATTGATGCAGTCAAGAGGATTCTACATTACAGGTTTTTGATGACAGACATGGATCCTCTACACTTCTTCCTTGGAATTGAGATCAGTCAAGATGCATCAAGAATCAAACTGTCTCAGGCCAAGTATGCACGAGATCTCCTTGAGAGATTTCACATGATAGACTGCAAGTCTCTTCCGACTCCTTTCCTATCAGGAGTCAAACTTGAGGATGGCGGGGAGACTCCATTGGTTGAAATCACACTGTACATACAACTAGTGGGGAACTTGTTGTATCTCACACACTCCATACCAGACCTCTCCTATGCAGTTGGCGCAGTTTCCAGGTTCATGCAGGAGCTGCATGAGCCACATTGAAAGGATGGAAATCATATCCTTCAATACGTACAGGGAACCATCACCTTTGGGATTCATTATGCAACAGACTCTACATTAGATCTCATCGGGTTTACTGATTCTGACTGGGTTGGCGATAGCACTGATTGTAAGTCCACATATGGTTACTCACTTAGTCTTGGTTCCGGGCCTATCTGTTGGTTGATCAAAAAGCAAGATTCCATTTCTCTATATTCAGCCGAGGCAGAGTACAAAGGGGTAATTAACATAACCATTCAGGCTATGTGGCTACAACATTTTCTCACTAAGTTGGGAATTCAGTTTCATCGACCAATATTCATCTAGTCTGACAACTAGGGCACTCTAAAGTTCTGCAGAGATCCAGTTCATAGGCAGCAGACAAAGCACATTGAGATCCACTTGCACTACATCCAGGACTTAGTACATGAGGGGATCATCAACCTACAGTTATATCCTTCAGTAGAACAGACGATAGACATCTTCACCAAGACCTTCACTGAGAAGAAGTTCCATTCTCTGTGAAGTCGTCTTGGAGTGAAGGACATAGTTTCCTAGCAAATGTAGTTCTTATTTTTAAATACATTGTACCTTCAGGGGGGGGGGGGGGTTTCCCATGAGTTTTTCCCTCTTTTCTCACTTTATTTCAGTGTATCTTATGTATTTGGGTACCTAACATGGCCTCGTTGTCGGGACCCATTCTTTATTTTCACCATAGTGATGTTTAGGGGGGGTGTTGGAGTTACTTCACACACACCTAGAATTTGTTTTTCCTAATTTTTTTCCTTGTCTATTAGTCATAATTAGGCATTATCCAGTCTCCTATATTTTAGGGGAGAATATTCCACCTAGAGAATATTCTCTTTCAGTTGACACTTTAGTTTGACTAGTTCAGTTGAGTTTAGATGCTGCATTGGTTTTGTCACCATGCAACATTGGGATCATCACTAGATAATGTGCACTTGCATTCGAATCATCACTAGACTGGCACATTTCCCTTGATTTCCTAAGTTAACTCCTCACTACTCTTTGTTTAGTCAGTTAGTTGAAGACTAGTTGACTAGTTAACTCAACTAGGTGGAAGTTCACCCTTGTAATTGCTTGAGAGACTAGACTAGGTGGAAGTTCACTCTCGTAACTATTGGTGTGTGTCCATATCACTCTAGACCACCACTATGGTGCATTTTTTCTCCTCCAGTGTGCACTCATTGAGTTATACATAGTATATCATGTGTAAATTATTCATTATTCACAACGATTAATGATAATTCTTCTATTCTTTCTTTCCTTCTTATTATTTCTCAAATTATCTCTGCAAATGTGTGTATTATTGTTTAGATAGATCTATTATGTGAAGTTTCAACATATTTACAGTTATTCTCTGAGGAAATTATGGTTTTTGGCTGGTCTAGATTTCATTCTAAAATAGGTGTTCTTTGGGAAAATGTTATATTGGAATCTAAAGACCTCCAAATTGAGTGATACATGTTCCATTGGTTAGGGTAAAAAACTTAGTTTTACTGGTGCACATTTCAAGTTATGAAGTGAAGACAGTGACATGTGGCAGGCCCTATAGGTTCTCTCTCCTGAAAGGGAAAACAATCAACACATCCTGGGGAAGCTATCATAAAATTGTCTTGGAGAATACAATCTTGGTATAACCTGTGGGGTTGAAAAGAAGACATGATACCTCAGGCTGAAATTTTAGACCTATAAGGGCTGAAATTTTAGAGCTACAGTAGAATAAATGTCGGCAAGCAGAGAAGTCTCCAAATCAGGGTTTTAAAAGGTGCGTTTTTGTTTTTTGGAAATTTGCATATATTTTGACTAGAAGATCCAATTGGGGTGATTCAAAAAGTGGAATAAAGTGGGATAAAAGGAGTATCACATAACATTGGGAGAATATTAGGTATTATTAGGTACATACATATTCTGACATCTCTAAATGTAGGATTTTTCGTAACTTGTCAACGCTACAACCCGGGGACAATGTGGTTCTTCCATGTACCTAGAGTATATCAGAAGGCCCCTTTTGAGCGGTTGCGCATTAGACAACACTACTATGGATTTGAGCTCCCACATACCTAACATATATCATGAGACCCCCTAAAATCATTATACCAACCAAGTAAATATTTTTTTCTTCTTGTTTCTATAGTACACCGAGAACAACACTCGGGGATATCACTCTCTAGTACCTGGGTAGTTAGATAGTAGGGATAAGGACATGGTCAAGCCTCCTTAGTTAGTTCCCTGAGATATTGGGTTGAGTATTATTGTTGGACCCCACACATATATCAAAGAGCTATAGCACTTGACACTCCCTTGTCTATGAAGATCTCTTCCTAAGACAATTAGGAATTCCTACCTTGCAGTGATACTTGGTCAACATGCCACCAAAAAAGGGAATTTCTACACCAAATAATCCATCAGAAAGTCCTACTTGGACTCTTGATGAAGGTGAAATGTGAAAGGAAATAGATTATTTGCAAAAAAAGGCAATAAGAAAATATGAACTACAAAGGATGATGGATTCAACTGAAGCTAAACTAGAAGCGATGATGGATACTAAGATGGATGGCTTAAAAGGGGATATCATGGAAGGGTTAAAAAAGTTGCTAATAGAGAGGCCACCTGAAAGTGACAATGTATCCCATGAAATTCATGATGAAGACACAAGGAAGATGAATCAAGACTGGAGAAACTCCATATTTAGGTTGAATACCAACCACTTTCCTAAGATCAATATGAGGAAGTTTGATGACAAGGATCCAATCACATGGATACTCCAGATGGAGTAGCTCTTTTATATACATGATGTGACACACACACAAAAGGTACAAATTGGATCCTTATATTTAGAACCTAATCAGTTTGTGTGGTATAGATGACTTTGCTCTCGCAAATCACTTGTCACTTGGACAATTTTCAGGGAATAAATGATATCACACTATGAGGATACATGGAGCAATGCCTTCTTTAGTCGAATGATAAATCTCAAACAAAAGGGTTCAGTTGTGAAGCACATTGAGAACTTCCAAAGATTGAAATATAAAGATAACATATATTCCAGATGAGCACCTTATTTATTTCTTCATAGAAACTTTAAAGGATAACATTCAACATGAGGTTCACCTTTGGGAACCCAAACCATTGGAGAATGCGTTCAGGGTGGCGAGAAATGTTGAAAGTAAAAATATGGCTATGGATACTAGAAGGACCACCCCTAACATCTATCGAGAGAATAATGTTACTTCTTATAAACCACCTCAACCTACAAGGTTGAAACCTTAGCAATTGGAGGAAAGAAAATAAAAAGGTTTATTCTTTAATTGTGACAACAAGTACAATAAGGGACATATGTGTGGTGAAAATAAATTATTCTACATAGATTGTGAAGAGGAAGAAGAAGAAGAACAACAACAAAAACCATCTCAAGATGAAGATGTAGAAGAGATTTCTTGTGAAGAGATGACTCCCACCATATCATGTCATGCATTGGCTGGAATTATCACTCCTCAAACCCTCAAGATCGAAGAATATATCAAAAATAATAAGGTAATAGTGCTAATTGATTCTGGTAGTACTCGTAATTTCCTTCACTGTAAATTAGCCAAAGGTCTGAATTGCTTTATATATCCAGTGCCAGAGTTTGAAGTAATGATTACAAATGGAGGAACTATCAATTGCTCAGGAAAATTCCATAAGATCAATCTTACTATGGGGGGATATGTAATGAATAGTCCAATGATTTCTATACCCATGGGTGGTGCTAATGCCATACTAGGGGTCCAATTTTTACAATCATTGGGGACAATGGATTTTAATTTTCAATAATTTTTCATAAAATTTTCATTGGAAGGAAATGAATTTGAGTTAAGGGGTATCATAGGGAAACCTAGTAAGGTGGTAAGCTCTAATGGCATGAAAACATGATTGAAAAAGAGGCATTAGGGTGTAATTGTACAACTATGCTCACTAGATGTTCAAACATCTAAGCCATCTATTCCCCTAGATATCCAAGGGATAATTGATAAGCATTCCAAAGTATTTGAATATATTCCCAAAGGTCTTCCACCTACTGGCGATCATGATCATGCTATTCACTTAATTCTTGGGAATGTTCCTCCTAACATTAGGCCTTACATATACCCTTATTCCCAGAAGAGTGAAATTGAGCGTATGGTTGAAGAAATGTTAGAGGATGGAATTATTAGACCTAGCCAAAGTTCTTACTCTGCACTGATGGTAATGGAACTCAAGAAAGAGGGCTCATGGTGTATTTGTCCAGATTATAGAGAGATAAAAAAAAACACCATCAAAGATAAGTTTCCCATTCCTGTCATTGATGAATTTTCATATGAACTACATATATAAATCTACTTCACAAAGTTGGATCTTCATTTAGGGTACCATCAGATTATAATGAAGGAAGACTATATCCCAAAAAAACATTCAGAACTCATGAAGGCTAGTATGAATTTTTGGTCATGCCTTTTGGCCTTACAAATACACCTTCCACATTCCAAGGGTTGATGAATTCCATTTTCAAGCCCTTCCTTCGAAAACTTGTGTTAGTATTTTTTGATGATATACTAATCTATAAAAAGTCTTGGGAAGATCATATTTGACATGTTGGCAGGGTGCTACAACTGCTAAAGGAGAAACAAGTCTATGCCAAAATGTCTAAATGTTTCTTTGGGGTGAAGGAGGTAGAGTATTTGGGTCATATTGTATCTCATTAAGGTGTCAAGGTAGACCCTAACAATATTAAAGCCATGATGGACTGACCGAATCCCAAAACATTGAAGAATCTTAGAGGAGTTTTGGGTTTGATAGGTTACTACCGCAAGTTTGTTCGGAACTATGGAAGAATAGAAACACCTTTAACTACATTAATTAAGAATGATGCTTTTTCATGGACTCCAGAGGCAACTCAAGATTTTGAAAAACTTAAAGAGGAAATGTGCAAAGCTCTTGTCTTGACGACACTAGACTTCACAAAAAGATTTATTGTGGAATGTGATTCCTCGGTAAATGGCATTGGTGTTGTTCTAATGCAATATGGAAGGACCCTTGATTTTGAAAGTGAGACACTCAAGGGAAAGGACTTACACAAACCAATTTATGAGAAGTAAATGATGGAACTACTACATGCATTGAAGCAATGGTGCCCTTACCTAATAGGTAGGCACTTCAAGGTCAAAATAGATCAAGACAGTATTAAATACTTCTTGGAACAATGACTATATTCAGAAGATCAACAAAAATGGGTGATTAATATGTTGGGTTATGAATTTGAAATCATCTACAAAAAAGGGAAGAAAAATGTTGTGGTAGATGAACTCTCAAGAAAGGATGAATATGTTGAGGCATTTCTCTGTGCTATCTCTATCATCCAACCTGATTGGTTAAAAGAATCAAGGGATGAATGGAAGAATGGAGAATAAGTGTGGACACTCATTCAAAGGTTGCAGCAGGATTTTCTCTAATCCCATTGAAGCAAAGCCGAAGGGAATTCAAGCTAGGATTGATATGGTGATCTGGTATTCACCTGTTTTTATCGCAAAGCAATTGTTTAAATTTTTTTGTAGATAAAAAGGTGGTTTGGATACACACATATAATGAAGGCTTATATCAAGGATATATGAATTTCTAGTGTCATTCTACTCCCTGCCTTTTGCTTGAAAAAACATAACAAAAAAGGGAAAATGAGAATTCTTTCTTAAGACCTCAGTCTTTGATTAATATGTTTGGGTCATGCATTTTCTTCCAGAAGGAAACTAGACAACTTATTTGACACATGCTCATATTAGGCATTTGTTACTAGAAGAGGACCAATGAGTCACCACTTTGTATTTTATTAGATGAAAAACAAGTTTATTGTGTATTTGTTTTTTGTTCCATAAGATTATAAACATTGATATAAATCCCAAGGTTTTGACACTAGAATTCACATATATGTAGAGCATTCCCTATCTACAATGTATAGAGAGGTGAATTAATGAGATTTTACCATTCCATCTCTCTTTAGAGAATTCAATTATTAATTTAGAAGAGTTTTATTTGGAGCATTCCCCAGGGCATCAAGACCTTTCCTTATGTAAAATTTGGATTAGATTTCAAAAGACATAGAGAGAACAAGGGAACCTAATAAATGTGAGATTCAAAGGTATGTGGAAGCCTATAGTCCCACCAACTAAAAAATTAAAAAAATTGTCGAGAGTGGAATTTTTCTTTACATGTTAGAATTTGGTTGTATATTCTTTTGTTATATAAAATTCTGGAATGATATTGTGTGTGGTTGGTTAAGGCCATTTTCATAGAAGTTTCCTTCTTAATTGAACATGAATTCTTGTGACTATCACTAAAGTAGCAGTGGCTATAAATTAGAAAACAAATTCAAATAAAATTGGTAGGGCATAAGTATTAAGACTATGAATTATGTTATTTTCCCCAGTTGTTTTATAACTGATGAATTTTTGGACCCTAGAAAGGGAAGACTTCTATAAACAACTCATGTTATGTATTTACCTTAAAATCGTTCATGATGTACTTTTGATATCTACAGATCATCATTTTTTCTAAATACAAAATCGTGATTGTGGTTTTGAAAATCAGTATGAAAACACAGTGACAAAGGGGGTATTTTATTTTCTTTCTGCAACACCTTTGGAAACAAGAGCATTTAAATTCCCTCATAGAGATATGTAGTAGAAACTTGGACCTTTTTTCTATTTTCTTGTAGATGCTTCTTTATACCATGATGAAAAAATGTAATACCATGTTTTTGAGTCCCCATAGTAATAATGTGTTTTATTATTTTATGAAAGGCTAGAGTGCCCAAACAATTAAAAGTGGTCAGAGTGCCTAGGAAAATGTAATGTTGTGATCATTATTAATAATAAAATACATTGTTGGTTTCCAGACGGACAAGGAAAAGAGTTATAGGGGGATATGATTCCACGAGAGAGGGGGTTTAAGGGGCTAAGTCTTTTTATTATATTTTATTTACCCATAATTGTTTTAATTGAGAGAAGTGGTTACAGGAGCTTCTTAGCGAAGGCCATGTGGTTCTTGATTTCCAAGTAAATATATAAACCCATCTTTGGGTTGTATGGGGGTTCACTCACATTTCATTGTTCATACTCTCCATTTTGTTCACTCTTTCATTGATTGTTACTCATTCATTCTTGCTCTTGGATTGGGACATGTGGGAAAATTGTTGAGGAAGAGCCATTTGTTTGATGGTTGTAGTAATGACTGGTGTATTCCATCCATGAATTTGTGCCTACATGCCTGAGATGCATTCTCATGTACTAAATTTTATTCATAGCTATGAGTCTTGAGAGTCCTAGAATGGATATTCTTGACCAGATACACTAGAGCCCTAGAAGGAGGTGGACATCCCGAGGGGTTGTGTTGAAGAGAAGGGGGTCCATTCTCTTAGGTTATGAAGGATGGAGATAATATATTTGGTGTGCTTTGGATTGATGTGTGTTGAGAAACTTGTGAGAGCTTGAGTGCTCATTGGTTTGGGAAGATGAGTGACACCTTGGAACCATCCTTATGGATTCATAGCCCTAGCTCGGGGGTGACATGTTGTTGAGAATTAGAACAATAATTTATATGGTTGGGTGGAATGTCCTTGGTCTACAGCCAATTGGTGAATGTTTTTTATTAATATAGGTTCTCTAGGTCATGTGTTTCTCTGATTATATATTTATTTACGTTATGTATTAATTATTATCTCTGAGATTTGTATTTTATAATATGCATGCTTGTTGTTTATTGTTTTGCATGGAATTATATTCATTTATGTTATGTTGTATCATGAATATTGATTATTGCATGTGATATTATCATGTTTCTTTCCTGCTTCTCTATAAATTACATGATATCATATTTCAAAACCAGTTTTGAAGTGAGTTTTTGGAGTAGCGTGCCCGACCTGTGGGTGGATGGGTACGTTACATATTGGTATCAGAGATTTTGGTTCAAACACCAAACTGGTATGGGTCAAAATAAGTTTGAATCAAGTAGGTTCATTGTCACAAATTTTGGTCTGTGGGAGTTTGAGGAAAAAATGGAAATATTAGAGAGGAAATTCTTCAAATTGTCAAAGTGTTGAAGTTTACCAACATAGATCATCGATGGATGATGGTTGGGGTCAGTGAGTTTGAGAAAAGTGTTGAAGTTCAGCCAAGAGACATCTCCAATCACTGATGGATGATGGTCGGGGGTCGACGAGTTTTGGAAAAGTGTTGAAGTTCACCAAGAGACATCTTCGATCACTGATGGATGATGAAGGAAAGGGGATGATGATGTGTCATGCCACATAAACATCCATGTGTCATTCCATGTCAAACCATTTTATTCCTCAATATTATGTGTAATGCTAAGTCATCATCTACGTGTCATGCCATTTTAGCATAGTTGCCACGTTAGCATGGTCAATTATCGATGGTCGAGGTTTGATGAGGTTCAACGATAATCGAGCATCGAGGAGATTCATGGGAAAATTTCATTTTGAGAAGATAAACAGTCGATGGCCAATGACCGACGATCAGGTGTCAAGAAGATCAGTGAGAAATTTTGGGTTACGAAAGACATCTTTGATCACCAATCATCAATAGAGAGCAGATCAATGATCCATATTTCTTCAGATTTAAAATCAATGGTGCAGATTGACATAAATAGAGAAATGTAAGTCATATTGGGATGAAAATTATGGTTTTTTTCCATGGAGAAGAGATTTAAAAAAGTTTCAGAGAGGGCCATTGTCTAATTCTTCTTGGATTTGTCATAAATTGTAAAATAATGGTTTTTAAAGATCTAGGTCCAGATCATTGGTAGGGGTATAGATTAATATGAAACTCTTGGAGAGAGTCCATAAAGAAGACACAAAAATAACCCATGAAGGAACTGAATAAAACCTAAGGATTTTGTAGTGGGGATACTGAAATAGGCCAAAATCCACTATTCCATGCCACTTTTTTGGGATTTTTGAGATTTTCAGATGAAGAAAAGTGACCGTAGATGAAAAAAATGGAAAATTTAATATACTCATTGAGAAAAATAACTTTGGTTTAGTGAAATTTTTCTAGAAGTGCACAGATTGTGAGATAACCAGTTTTGCTAAAAATTCTAAGTCTAGAAAAATGAGTGAAAAAGGACAAAGTTGCAGATTCCAAATTGTTGTAGTTTTTTATTGGTATATCAGATTGAAAAGATAAGAGTTGATATTAATTCATTGTCATTATTTTTATCTATTTATCACATAAAATTTTCTCTAGTTCATGATATATTTTCATATGCAGTTGATAGAAGTTGGCACTTCAATAAAGTTACACTAGTGGAGAAATTGCATAAATGGGGTGAAAATAGATTTTTTAGGAAGCCACCAATTTCAGCTCAAAGATCAGATTGGGGCATGGGTATATTCGTTGGAAATATTATTTATAGGATAATAACATTGAATTATTATAATTTGGAGAATAATGACATATTTCTTCATGAATTGAGCAGAAAAAGAACTTGTAGCATTGTTTGAAAAAAATTGTATAATATGCATAATTCTAACAAAATGGTTGCTTGCAAATTTTGCAAAATTAGGGAGTATAACCATATCATTTCAAGATAAGAATTCATATTCAATAAATGGAGGAAGGAGAGGGGTACTTCAGTCATTATAAAGAATCCAAAGTTCAAAATATCAGTGTAGATAATGCAGAGACAAAATCAAATGGGCACAAGAGTAGAGGGGAACAAGAAACCTTGATAGAGACTGTGAGAATCCTGAGAATAGAAGTGGAAATTTATAAACAATACAATGAGAGGTTGATGAGAGAGAAAAATCAAATAAATTAACAAGTGATTCAAATCCTAAATGAGTTGCATAGGCAAGGATCATACTCAAGGCAGGAGGAAGAAGGAAGACATTATGAAAGAAGAAATGACTACAGGAGAACCGGTCATTCAAGAAGTACCAATATAAATCATATAAATCACTCACCTCCTTACTCAACAAGGAAATTTTATGCATCCAAAAACTCCATAAGAAGTCCAGAAGTGTCCCCTGTTAGACACCAAAGAAGAAGACAATAATTAGATAGTTTGCAAGGAGAGTCAAGGAATCTTAAGACACCATTATTTGATGGTGAAAGAGAAAGGGAAGATGATACTTAATCATGATTTTTAGGAATTATAAAGTTCTTTCAGTTTCACAACTACTCATCCAACTTAGAAGCCATAATTTCCACATACCACTTGCTTGGAAAAACTTCTTTGTGGTGGGATCAACTTAAGAAAGTTGAGAACATTAATGAGAGTAGGATAACTTGGAAGAAGTTCAAATGATATTTTCATAAGGAGTGTATTTCAGATCACTTCTATGACAAGAAAATGCAAGATTTCTTTGAACTTGGATTGGGAAGCATGACCATGACAGAATATGAAAATAAGTTCTTGGGATTGCTAAAATATGCGGGGTTTATAAAGGATGAAAACGTGAAGATACATAGGTTTTTGAGTGGAATACCGTCCTTTTATAAGGAAAATATTCATAATGATGATCCTAAGACTCTGAAAGAAACCATCAAGAAGGATAAGTACTTGTATGAAGAAGGAAAGGGCAGAGAATCTATGCAGAAATCTTGGAAAGATAGGAAGACAAAGAAATATGATCAGATACGGAAATGACTCAAACCTCCTTTCAACATAAACAATCCTAATAAGAATCAACAATATCAGACTGCTAAGGATGAAACCAAGAAGGAAGACTCATTGGGAAAAAGTGGAAAATCACCAATCCAATATTGGGGGTGCAAATAAAATCACCTATACAAGGATTTCCCTTACAGAGGAGATAGAGAGAAGACCATGCACAACATCCAAGAGGCTACAATAGTAGAATACATGGGAAGAATATATGCAACCTTAGAAGATCGAAAAGAAAATTACCAATCCAATATGATCGAAGTGGAAGGTAATATCATTAATTATCCTATTTCCATTTTAATTGAGCCAGGAGAAAGTCATTGTTACATTGATCCTAAAATAGGGGATAGATTAAATTTGGATAAAATTAAGCTTGAAAAAACGATTTTGGTTCAGCTAGCCACTAGAACCAAAAGAAGGATCAATGATATGGTTAGAGGTTTTCCACTAAGTATTAATGGAGTAAATACAGTTGTTGACATGGATATCATACCTTTGGGATCTTATGATATCCTAATCAAAATGGATTGGTTGGACAAGCATCATGCTATCCTATATTATCATAAAACTATATTTACATGTCTTGATGAAGAAGGAAAATAGAGCACTGTGAAAGGAATTCCAAGACCCATTTATATAAAATATATTTCAAACTTACAACTGAAGACATGTTTCAAGAAAGGATGTCAATTGTATGCATTTCACGTGGAAGATCCAGAAAAGACAAAAGGACCAAGCCTTGAATACTTTTCAGTATTGCAAGGGTTTGAAGATGTATTCCAAGAAATAATGATATTTCCACCAAAGAGGGAAATAGATTTCTCTATTGATTTAGTACCAGGAGTTTCCACAGTATCAAAAACACCTTACATAATGAGTACACCTGAATTCAAAAAATTACAAATGCATCTGGAAGAATTGTTGAAGAAAGGGTACATATATCCAAGTGTTTCACCTTGGGGAGCACCAATACTCTTTTTCAAAAAGAAGGATGGAACATTGAGGTTGTGTATATACTTTAGACAAATGAATAAATCCACGATGAAGAACAAATACCCTCTACCCAAAATTCATGACCTCTTGATAATATAAGAGGGGAAAATATATTTTCAAAGATAGAGTTAAGAGGGGTCGGATAATACAGGAAGTTTATAGTAGGGTTCTCTAAGATTTATCATCCCATCACTTCTTTGCAAAAGAAGGGCATTAAGTTTGAATGGTAAATATAGTGTGAAGAGAACTTTAATTTGTTAAAGTAATTACTTACTAGTGCACCTATTTTAAAGATTGTTGACCCAAATGAGAATTTTTTGGTATGTACATATACATGCGAAGAAGGACTTGGTGGAATCCTCACTCAAAATGGATATATCATTGATTATGAGTCTAGAAAACTTAAAGAACATGGGAAGAAATATGCCACACATGATTTGGAGCTTGCTACCATAGTTCATTCATTGAAGATGTGGAGGAATTATTTCATGGGAAAAATATTTGAATTAAGGACAAACCATAGTGGTCTGAAATATCTTTTTGAACATCCAACTTTGAATGCTAGGAAAATAGGATGGATGGAATTTTTAAGTGAGTATGATTTTGACATAAAGCATATCAAGGGAAAAGAAAATAAAGTTGTCGATGCACTCAGAAGAAGAGTACAACTCATGCATGCTACAACTGTTAGTATACATCAGTCATATTTAAAGAGCATAATTTTACATATTGTTGTTACATATAAGCATTACCTACAGGGAAAAGAAAGTTTACATCAATAAAATGTACAACAAAAAATTAAAGAGTGTGAGATTAGGGAAGATGAATTACTTATGCAGAAGAATAGAATTTATGTTCCTAGTTCAGGAGAACTTAGGAATTTGGTTTTAAAAGAAAAGCATAATTTTCCATATGTCGGACATCTCAGTTACCAGAAAATAATTGCAGCAATAAGAAGCCAATTCTTTTGACCATGAATGAAGAAGGATTTTGTTGATTACATTGCCATATGTATGGAATGTTAGAGAGTGAAGGCTAAGCATAGAAACCGAATAGGTTTTCTACAACCGCTTCCAATTCCAGAGAGGAAATGGGAAGTGGTAACCATTGATTTAATAACTAAGTTTTGCAGGACAACAAGGAAACATGATTCCATAATGGTAGTTGTGGATAAATTGACAAAGACTGCTCATTTTGTTCTTGTGAAAATGACTCATACAACAACTAATATTGCATAAATTTACATGAGGGAAATTGGTAGGTTGTATGGGATACCTAAGGCAATGGTTTCAGACAGAGACACAAAGTTTACTTAAAATTTTTGGAGAGGATTATTTAATGGATTTGGTACAAATCTAAACTTTAGCACAACATACCATCCACAATCATATGGGAAGACAAAAAGAGTCAAACAAGTAATTGTGGACATGTTGAGAATGTATGTGATGAATAAACCATCTAAGTGGGAAGATTACTTGCATTTGGTTGTGTTTACCTA
Organism: Picea glauca; assembly: GCA_000966675.3. Classification (NCBI taxonomy): domain Eukaryota; kingdom Viridiplantae; phylum Streptophyta; class Pinopsida; order Pinales; family Pinaceae; genus Picea; species Picea glauca. Next base: position 1,301,374 of record JZKD02S1673952.1, read on the forward strand.
TAATAATGGGTATCAAGCTTCATTGAAGATGATCCCATTTGAATATTTGTATGGTAGAAAATGCAATACTCCAGTGAGTTGGGACAACCTAGAAGACATAGTAGTACTTGGGCTAGAATTTCTCAAGGATATGGAAGATCAGATGGTTAAAATTAAGAAAATTTTGAAGGCAACACAAAGTAGACATAAATGTTATGCATATAAGAATAGGAAATCTAGATAATTTAAAGTGCATGTGATTTTGAAAGTGAATCCCAAGAAGATCTCATTGAAGTTGGGTAGTTGTACAAAGCTAGCAACTAGATTCTGTGGTCCTTTTGAGATATTAGACAGAATAGGGCCATTTGCATACACGTTTGCATGCTTGCTTCCATGAACATGCATAATGTATTTCATGTTTCTTTGCTGAAAAGGTATCTACAAAATCCTAACCATGTTATTGATTGGAATTTTATTCAAGTGGAGCCAACGAGAGACTTTCAAGTCCAACTAGTGCAAATATTGGACACAAAATTCAAAATTATTCGAAATCGAGTTATAGAGTTGGTAAAAGTTCAGTGGACGTACTATGGTATTGAAGATGCTACTTGGGAGCATGAATATGCTATGCGGGTAGAGTACCCGCCACTGTTTGAATAATTTTGAAAATTTGATTTTTGTTTTGTATATGCACTAAGGAAATTGCCAAAATAAGGGGGAGGGAAATGTAATACCCCGATTTTGAGTCCCCATAGTAATAATGTATTTTTTTTTTATTTTATGAAATTCAAGAGTGCCCAAACTATTAAAAGTGGCAGGAGTGCCTAGGAAAATGTAATGTTGTGATCATTATTAATAATCAAATACATCACTAATTGCCAGACAGACAAGGAAAATAGCTATAGGGGGATATGATTCCAAGAGAGAGGGGGCTTAATGGGCTAAGTATTTTTATTATATTTTATTTACCCATAATTGTTTTAATTGAGAGAAGTGGCTACATGAGCTTCTTGGGGAAGGCCGTGTGGTTTTTGATTTCCATGTAAATATATAAACCCATATTTGGGTTGTATGGGCATTCACTTATTCTTCATTGTTCACACTCTCCATTATGTTCACTCTTTCATTATTCCTCATTCATTCTTGTTCTTGGATTGGGACATGGGGGATAATTGTTGAGGAAGATCGATTTGTTTGTTTCCTATAGTAATGAATGGTGTATTCCGACCATGAATTTGTGCCTACTTGCCTGAGATGAATTGGCATGTACTAAATTTTATTCATAGCTATGAGTCCTAAGAGTCCCAACATAAAGATTATTGACCATATGCACTTGAGCCTTGGAAGGAAGTGGACAACCTGAGGGACTGCATGGCAAAGAAGGGATTCCATTCTCTTGGGTTGTGCATGCTAGAGAGAAGAGAGATGGTGTACTTTGGATTTTTGTGTGTTGAAAAACCTATGAGAGATTGAGTGCTCACTAGTTTGGGAAGTTGAGTGACACCCTGGAACTGTCCTTGTGGATTCATGTCCCTAGCTCTGGGGTGACCTATTGTTGACAATTGGAACAATAATGTCTATGGTTGGGTGGAACATCCTTGGTCTGCATCCAGTTGGTGAATGTGTTTTATTCAGATAATTTCTCTCTATCATGTGTATCTTTTCTTATATATTTATTTCCTCTATGTATTAATTATTATCTTTGAGATTCATATTTTATAATATGCATGCTTGCTAGTTGTTGTTGTTGTGCATGGAATTATATTCATTTCTTTTATGTTGTAGCATGCATATTGATTATTGCATGTGATGTTATAATGTTTCTTTCATGCTTCCCTATAAATTAAATGATATCAAATTTCAAAATCAGTTTTGAAGTGAGTTTTTTTAATAGCGTGCCCAACCTTTGGGTGGTTGGGTACGTTACAAGAAAGTATGCCCTTCCCCAACCTGGGAGTAATATGATTAAGTGTAGCAGGATTAAAACACTCAAGGAATAACCCTTCAACTACGATGCCATAAATTGGGCTAATATGTTTTGAATGGTGGGGTATCTATTCCATCAAAGTTGTCAAGGAATTGCACTTGGCCCAATCAATTGTTTTATCCCACTTGCACATGTGAGATGGTCCAATAGGAGAAAAAAATCTCTTTGGGAATTTGAACCTTGGTGGGAGGATTATAACCATCCCCGCTTAACTATCAAACCAAGAACCCAATGAAAAAACTTGGAAAATTTGCTAAGAGTCATTTAAAAATCTGAGCTTTGATTTCGCATATAATTATCATTATCATTGAAATTGCAGTAAGTTGCAAAGATAAAAAAATGTGAATTGTTGATAAAATATTGATGTCAACTTTGAGGAAGGAAAACCATATCAATCCACTTTGGATACAGAGAACAAACAAAGTGAGAAAACATTGTTCATGTGCAAATATTCTTAATGTCTAATAGCCCTACGAGGTTGACTTAAGAATAAAGATGAATGCTTCCTGAAAGGCCATAGTAGTATTCATAAAGATTTCATTCTCTTATAAAAAGTATTTCTATTAGGGACATTAAGAAGGTTAATAATATTTATTAATTGATAGCTTGAATTGGCACTAGTATAAAATACGTTATATATTAGGCATGTAGCAGTTTAAAGATGAAAATACTTAAACAATGTATCTTTCATATATGCTCCTATGAAATATTTACAAGAAGAAAACTCCAATTTCTATATAAATATGAGATCCCCTAAATATTTAAAGTGCCAACATCATATGGTATAGTCAACTGTTATTTTTCTTAGCAGAATATTGAAATTCAATATGTTCTTGGGACTAGTTGGGAGACACGTCTAAAATCTTTTCCTATTTCAACAACACAATATGCACAGAGTTTGTTCCTATTGTTCTCAATCAATTGGGTCCATATACACATGCTTTACAATTTCTCTCTAACTATTGTTTTGATTGCATTAGCCTTTAATTGTTGGTATTTCTAAGCTACAACACTTTGTAACAGGTTGAGAAACTATTTAGATAAGTTGTTGAGCTAAGTGGAAGAGTTTACAACCATGTCAAGTGAATAATAATACCATTTTTATCTTGTGAATACCATTATTTCTATGGTGTTATATGTTAATAGAACAATATGTTTATGGTCAATGTCTTCCCTCTTGTATTTTGTTTTCTTGGTAGGAAAGGAGCAAGTTGTTCAACAACACATGGTATTCCAACAGAGGATGAACAAATTTAGTAACTACTCACGCAACTAGATCATAGATCAACACATCATTTTTTACATGGTAAAACATTAATGGGGAAACATCCATGACCCCAACCAACGTGGCCACTTGAGACAATTTATTAATGCAAAATAAAAATATTACAAGAGAGTTTTTCATAGTTGATCATCGACAAATGAACCTCCATTCTCTTTAAATAGAGATCGTGGACCAATCGGGTGTTAAGCCACAAATCAATGTATTCATTAATATCAAGGAGAATATGAGTCGTCATATCACTCTATTTATAGAACATATCGTGACCGACATATTACATAACTATAAATGCATACTAAATACACATATTTTAACCTAATGATACATTATACCAATTTGATCTTAACTAAATCCTAAGTGTCTAAATATCCTAACATCCTCCCTTAAGAACAACTTGGGATAGGATTTAAGGATTTACAAAGGAAACACAATAAGAGAAGAAATGAGGCATTAGAGCCTTTCGCCCCTTAATGACAACTTCTTGAACTCTTAATATAGATCGAAGTTTGGAAAAAATTTCTTCTATAAGAGACTTTGTGAAAATTTCTGCAACTTGATATTCTATAGGGAAAAATATCACTTCAATAACTCGATCATTAATGAGATTTATGATGAAGTGAATTTGTAGCTCGATGTATTTTTTGCATTGATGTTGAAATGGATATTTGGTGAGATTAATGGGACTCTGGTTGTCACACTATAGGGTGGTTGGATGCTACTGTTGGAATCCAAACTATGAAATAATCTGTCGAAGCCACAAGGATTCTTGACTTGCATTAACCACAACTCAATAATCTAATTATACTAAATAAAGAGAAATATCTTGTTGTTTCTTACAATCCCAAGTGAAAAGTCTAGAACCAAGGCTAAAAACATAACCTACAATAAAATTTCAATCATCAAGGTTATCCACCCAATTAGAATCAATGAAACCAACCAAAAAGGGATTCCCCCATGAACTATAATGTATCCCAAACTGAAATATACCTCATACATACCAAAGTGTCATTTTTTATGTTTTCCAATGAATTTCATGGGGTGTTTGCATATATCGAGCAACAAGACCAACATCAAAGGAAATACCAGGATGGGTATGAGTCAAATATAAGAGGCTACCAACTAACTGGTGATACAAAGTGGCATCAACTTTGGGAGTAGTACACGTGGCATCAAGTTTGACTCTATACTGGAAGGGATAAGGGGGTGTTTTAGAATCATCCATGTGAAAGAGGCAAAGAAGGCCACAAGTACACTTAGAGTGGGAAAGTAAAATTCCTTCCTTGATTTGCAATAATTGGAGGCCAAGGAAATAATGAAAATAGCCTAAGTTTGTCATTTCAAATTTCCTTTTGAGGTTGTATTTCACAGGGGTTAAAATTTTAGGGTCACTACGAGTGAGGATAAGGTCATCAACATAAAGAAAAATGATTATGATATGGATTCCTACTTTCTTGGTATATACATTAGGGTCAAAATGACATCTATAAAAACATGTTTCAAGAAGAAATCTATCCATTTTGGCATACCAATATTGAGGAACTTGATGAAGACTATAAAGAGATTTCTTAAGGAGAAAAACAAGGTTGGAGTCATTCTGGACATAACCAAGAGGTTGTTCATGTATATTTCCTCTTTGAAATCCCCATACAATAAGGTGGATTTAACATCCATCTGATGGACCTCCCATTTATGTGAAGAAACAAGCACTAGAACAAGGTGGATGGAATTAATTTTGGCTATGGGGGAAAATGTTTCATTATAGTCAATTCCTTCAACTTGAGAGAATATTTTGGAAACTAATTGGGTCGTGTGTATTTCAAAATTTCCATAGGATGCATACTTAATTCTATACACCCATCTACATTTGACAAGTTTTCTTCCATTTAGAAGAGGTACAAGATCCCACGTATCATTCTCCATTAAAGAGAAATACTCTTCATTCATTGTCATGTCACAATCTGAATGGCCTGAAGATTTTGCAAATGTTTTTGGATCACAAGTCTCTAAAAATTGAGCCAAAAGAAAAGAGGCTCACTGGAATTGTGAACATGTTGAATGCTGATCTAAAGGATCACTAAAAATATCAATCGTTTCATCTCGAGTTGAACGTACCCATTTGGGAAGCGATGGAACTAGAGAAATTTCATGTTCAATGGACTCATTTGGACGAAGGTGAATAATAAAAGGTGGATTTTCATCCTCACTGTCATCATCTAAAGAAGAAGAAGCCAAAACATGAATAGAAGATAGAAAAAATGTCAAAGATGGATCACAGGCTGGAGATGGAATAAACGACAGATTAGGCTCGTAGTCCAAGTTATTTTCATCAAATTTAATATCTCTTTGAAAAATAATTTCATTGGAATGAGGTTGAAGAAGTTAGTATCCTTTGACATCTTCAAAATATCGAACAAAAATTCACTTCTCACTTTTAGGCTGTAATGCTTTCCTTTTCTCATCAAGAATGTGAGCCCATGCTCCACTACCAAATACATGTAAGTGGATTACATCTAGCTTAATGCTAGTCCATGCTTCTTCTAGTGTTATATTTTTTAAGGCCTTTGTGGGAGTGTCATTTACTATGTTATTTTCACAGTTGATGGCTTCTACCCAATAATGAAGACTTAATCCCTTAGATTGGATCATATAATTATCCATTTATTTTAATGTATGATTCTTTCTGTCAACAACACCATTTTTCTATGGTGTATATGGAACAATATGTTGCATATGAATTCCCTGTGCAGTGAAACAAAGTCTAAAATTATTGTTCACATATTCACCTCCATTATCTATTCTTAATTTTTGAAGTTGATGTCCATATTGTTTTTATACAAGGTCCTTGTAGGAAAAAAATTGTCAAAAAATTCACTCTTAAGTTTGAAGAAGTAAACCCAAGTTCATCTTGAGAAGTCATCAATGAAAGTTAAGAAACACTTTCACCCAGAGAAAGAAGAAAAAGAAAGTGGGCTGCACAAATCATTGTGAATAAGCTGCAAAGGGGCTAAGGTGTGACAAGAGGAACATTTTTCAAAACTATCCCGATGATTCTTTCCAAGAACACAATCGTCATTCTCTTTAAGAAACAATAGGAATCCCGATCACCATGTGTTGATTACATAGTTGTTGTAATGAACAATAGTTTAGATGACCAAATCGCTCATGCCAAATTTTGATTAAGTCATTGTTATGAACAAAAAAACTGATGGAAAAGATGATGACCCAAAGTTGTCAAAATTGTACAACCTGGTAATATAATCAACAATTCCAGTTGCTAAGACATGCTCGAGATCTTTTAAATTCTTGATTACAAGTTGGTGAGGTGAAAATTCTATGGTTTTTCCTTCACCTAAATGAGTGATCCGATAAACTTATAGAAGGTTTCAGGAAATATTTGGAACACATAATACATCATCAAATTTCCATTATCTACTTGAACTATTCTAGACCCTACAACACTAAAGGATTTATCATCACCAACACATTTTTGTTTGATGTTACATTCATGAAGATTAGAAAATATGGATTTATCCTTATCCATATGACAATATGCTTTAGAATCAATAATCCACTCATCAAAAGAAGAAGTAGAAGTTTCATTGAAGGAGAAACTAGAAGCAAAAAGTGCATGCCCATGAGAAGAAGAAGAATAATAATCAATACTAATGTTGCGCTTCTCCATTGTTGCTTCTAATGTTTACATCTTTTTAAAACATTTAGACTCCACATGACCATATTTCCCACAAAAGTTGCAATGTGTGCCAATATTCTTACTTTGGGTATTTTCCTCTTTGTCACCATCAAGAGTAGAAGCTAGTTGAGAGGGTTTGGTACCCTTGTTTTGCTTGTTGTTGTCGTGAGGATGTTGCTTCTTGGGATTATTGAATTTATATTTCTGCTAGGCCACTCTAGATTTGTTGGATGTACTTTTAGTGTTGATCAATCCAAGTTTCACAAGCTTATATTTCTCTTGAATAAGAGGAACACAAAAAGACTCAAGAGAGAGTTCTTTATAGGCTCTCCCTAGAGCTTCTCTGGTGGCATACTTGTTGGAGTTACTTCAAACACACCTAGGATTTATTTTTACTAAGGTGTTTCCTTGTTTATTAGTCATTATTCAATATTCTATATTTCAGAAATAATATTCCTCTAGGGAGAATATTCTCTTCAGTTTGATCAGTTGAGTGGAGTCTAGATGCTACATTGGGATTATCACCATTGGGATCATCACCAGCTAATATGCATTTTCCTTGGTATCATCACCAGAATAGCACATTACCTATGATTCCCCGATCTCCTCCTCACTTCACTTTGTTTTGGTCATTTAACTGAAGACTGATAGAGTAGTTAACTCATCTAGGTGGCAGTTCACTCCCATAACTTCCCGAGAGACTAGACTAGGTGGCAGTTTACTCCCGTAACTGCCGGTGTGTGTCAAGATCACTATAGACCACCACTATGGTGCATTGGCTTCTCCTCCAGTGCGAATTGGTTGATTTATACAAAGTATATCATGTGTAAATTATTCATTATTCATTGAACGGTTAATGAGAATTCTTCCATTCTTTCTTCCTCTCTTGCTTCTTCTTTCTCAAATTCTCTCTGCAAATGTGTGTGGTATTTTCTAGATAGATCTATTTTGTGTAGTTTCAACACATTTACATGGTATCAGAGCTGATAGACTACTAAACAAAAGACACACCAAATTATTTTTGCAGGTACCAAAGATTGAAGACAGGGAAAAAATGGAATTCCCAAAAGAATTCATTCTTACACCTTACAATTACTTTGCTTGGAAGGAGAGGATAATCCAAGTATCTAAATCGAATGGATGAAGCATTCAGATCAATTTGCAGTATCATTTCTCTTGATCTCCTTTTTCACATATCTTCATGTAAAACCCCCAATGAATCCTGTAACACCATGAAAGGGCTCTTTGGAAAACAAGATGAGATGAGGGGACACATGCTCGAGGTGTAATTACTCACATTATATCCAAAAATCTTCGACAATATCAAATATTTATTTACAAAATTTAAGGATTTACTGTCGCAACTCAAGGATTACGGGGTTGATAAATCTATGGAGGAGAAAAAAATGGTTCTCACCATTCTCTCCAAACTTGCTCCTGAATTCTTAGTGTTCATATCCACATTCCATTCAGTCAAATTCTCCTCTGGAGCCACCTGGAAGATGCCTTCTCTTGGGGAATTTATCAAATCCCTGACACAAGAGCAGACCAAGCTCATGAACATGGGAAAAATCAAAGGCCCAAAGGCGCATGCACTTACTGTGCAAGATGGAAGTGGTCATAAATATCAAAAATATAAATATAAATAGAAAAGGAAAGAGCATGAAAATCCGAATAAGGAAGGGTACACAAAACCCTTCATCGATGCCTCTGGATCCAAAGGTGGAAAGGAAAGAAAAGGAGATAAATGCACATACTTCCATAAAATATTCCATCCGGAATCTACATGCATGCATAAGAAAATAGATCTAATGACTCAAATACTTCAAAAAAATAACCTTGGAGATCGCATCCCCGAGGGTGTCAAGAAGAAGAAGCTAGAAGATCAGAATCCCAAGAAAGACAATTCTAGCCATGCTTTTATTTCCATCAACTCCTCTCTCGATGCTTGGATCATAGATTTAGGAGAATCACATCACATGGTTGTCACAAAAGAAGTATATTCTTCATTGGATGCATGCAAAGGTCCTCCTATTCTGATGGGGGACAACTCTCCAGTTGGGGTCACCAGTAAAGGAAGGATTGAAATCACCAACGAAAGCTTCAAGAATGTGCTTCATGTTCCCAAAATTTTTGTCAATCTTCTCTCCATGTATCAGATGAAAAAAAAATTCACTAGAAAGAAATTCATAGTCACACATGATGCAGTGGACATCTATGACATGCAAACCAATTCCAGGGTTGCTACCAGTGAGGTAAATTATCAATATAGATTGTATACATTTTCTGAATTTATTGAACTAGATTCTTCTTTAATGCTTACCCATGTTGATGAAAGCACTAGGATATGGCACAAAAGGTCCAGGCATTTAAATTTCAGATATATGCAATAGCTTAGAAATCAAGGATTGGTTGATGGTCTACTAGACATCCATTTCTCCAAAGGAATTTGTGAGGGATGTGTTCTTGGAAAACACCCTCAAGAGAAATTTGACAAAGGAAGACTCAGAGAACTTCCTCTCCTTTAGATCTGATCCATAGTGACCTCATGGGCCCTTTTCCTCATCCATCAATTAGCAAAGAAAGGTATGTGCTCATTTTTTGTTGATGATTTCTCACACTTCACATGGATTTTCTTTCTTAGGAAAAAATCAGAGGTATTTCAACACCTCAAAGATTTCAAAGCCCTGGTTGAGACACAGTCAGGAAAGAAAATCAAAGTCCTCTAAATTGATAATGCAAGAGAGTATGTCAACCATGAGAACTATAATATTTTTCATGAGGCAGGGATTCAATTTCATCACGCAGTTCCCTATACTCCGCAACAAAACAAAGTTGTTGAGTGGAAAAACAGATCTCTAAAAGAGATGGCATCTTGCATGCTACATGCAAAGTCACTTCCACAGTGATTATGGGATGAAGCACCTAATTGTGCAACCTACATACAAAAAAAATCTCCCCATATATTTGTGAAGGATAAGACCCCCTACGAGGCTTACAGAGGCCTCAAACCAGAAGTGACCCACTTTCGTATTTTTGGTTCACGTGCATGGGCCCAGATTCCCTCTGAAAAGAGGAAGGAACTTGATCCATAGAGCACATAGTGTATTTTTTTTGGATACCCCGATGGTGTGAAGGGATACAAACTCATTGATATTTCCTCAAACTGACTCATCATTGAGTGTAGTGTCCAATTCGAGGAAAGTGTCTTGCATGCACCTCAATAGCCACATGCAGACACCTTTATTCTTCCACCTGTCCGAGATGATGAGCATGCACATGTAAACTCTTCTTTAGACAAGAGTTATGATTTAGAGGATTTAGATGATCCATATATAGAGTCAGTATAGTCAGATGCAGAGTTAATGCATCCAGATCTAGATGTAGAGCCAGAGAAAAGGCCCAAGTGGGCCCAAACTACTCTTCAGGATGCAGGGGATCTTGTTGGTGATCCAACCAATACTAGGAGGACTCGATCTGATTTCGAGGAGCCTCCTCTTTCACTCACTGCCACTGAAATATTCCCACCCATGAATCTTTTCTTGGTTCAGTCTTCAGATACACAGTCTTATGGCAAGGCTATTGGAAATCCCATTTGGGAATCTTCCATGCAGAAGGAGTACAAATCTCTCCTAGAGAACCAGACTTAGGATTTGGTTCCCCTTCCTTATGAAAGGAAACTTGTAAGGTGCAGATGGGTATATAGGACCAAGAGCGAAGCGGATGGACAGATTAGTAGATACAAAGCCAGGGTTGTTTCCAAAGAATTTCAGCGAGTGTATGAAATTGACTATGATGAGACCTTCACTCCATTAGCGAAGATGGATTCCATACGTTTGGAACTTTCCATTGCGGTAGCCAAGGGATGGGAAGTCCATCATATAGACATGAAGATTTCATTTGTTCATAGAGATCTCTTTGAGGAGATCTATATGGATCATCCCCAGGGATTTATGCAAGATTAATATTTGTTCTATCGACTGAAGAAGTCTCTTTATGGCCTCAAGCAGGCTCCGAGGGCATGTTATGCCAAGATGGACTCCTAATTGTTGTCATAGAAATTTGTATGTTTTAAATCAGACCCGAATGTTTACATGCTCAGGACGACTGATTCACTTATAATCTTAGTTTTGTGTGTTGATGATTTGTTGATCACCAGTTTCTCGACTTCAACGATTGCTGCAGTCAAGAGGATTATGCATGATATGTTCTTGATGATGGACATGGGTCCACTACACTTCTTCCTTGGACTCGATATCAGTCATGATGCATCCAACATCAAATTGTCTCAAGCCAAGTATGCACGATATCTCCTCGAGATATTTCACATGACAGACTGCAAGTCTGCTTCAACTCCTTTCCTATCAGGAGTCAAACTTGAGGATAGAGGGGACACTCCACTAGTTGACAACACACTATACATACATCTAGCGGGGAGCTTGTTGTATCTCACACAGTCTAGACCATACCTATCCTATGCATTTGGCACAGTTTCCAGGTTCATGCAAGAGCCACATGAGCTACATTGGAAGGATGCAAAGCATATCCTTCGATATGTATAGGGCACCATCACCTTTGAGATTCATTATGCAGCATACTCTACATTGGATTTCATCGGTTTCACTGATTTTGACTGGGATGGCGATATCATTGATCACAAGTCCACATCTGGTTACTCACTCAGTGTTGGTTCTAGGCCTATCTGTTGTTCGAGCATGAAGCAGACTGCTATTTCTCTATATTCAGCCGAGGAAGAGTACAGAGGGGTAGTTAACATAACCATTCAGGCTATGTGGCTACAACATTTTCTCACTGAGTTGGGCATTTAGTTTCATCAGTCGATCATCATCTGGTGTGACAACTATAACACTTTGAAGTTCTTTAGAGATACAGTTCAAAGGCAGTGGATGAAGCACATCTATATCCACATGCACTACATCCAAAACTTAGTACACGAGGGGATCATTGACCTGCAGTTTTTTCCTTTAGCAAAATAGACTGCAAACATCTTCACCAATACCTTCACTGAGCAGAAGTTCCATTCTCTACGAAGTCATATTGGAGTGAAGGACATAGTTCCCTAGCATCTGTCAGTCCTTTTTGTTGGCAAATGTTTAACAGGTAGCGTATGCTTGTCATTGATGGCAAGTACAATAGTGAATATGGCATGAGTATAGGGAGAATGTAATAGATGGGCATCAGAAGCAGTTTGGGAAGACATTGCAGGAAGAATGTAACAGACAGGCATCATAAGCAGTTTGGGAAGACACTGTCGAGGATGGTTGGCATGATTTATAGGCAGTATGCGCTTGTCATTGATGGCAGGATCAGAGTGTGCATCGATGGAAAAATAGGAACAACGTAAGCTTAGGAGGAATTAGTGCAGAGTCGAATGTACTGCGTAGGTGTGCACCAGGGATGAGGTTAAATCATGGCTAAAGCTCAACGGAGATAGCGTACTTAGGATCCCAGGTGGATCAAAGGTCGAGGCCTTTGACACTTATAAATTCTTCCAAGTAAGGAGGATGCGTAAGCTTGGAGGAGAAGCGTCAGTGATCGTTGGATCCCATCCCGAATTCTCGATGACCGTCAGATCTCAATGTAGACAAGAGGAGCGCGCAAATATGGAGGATAGATCTCGGGCGTTAGATTCGAGCGCAGGGTCCGACCACCGTTGGATAGAGGAGAACCTGCACGTTCTTTAAAGTGCAAGGAGTAGAGGGCTCACAAAATCTCGAAAGAAGGAGGATCGTCCATCTACATGAAAGACACGTGGGGATAGATCGTTAGGTCGCTGACTGGAGAGTCAAAGGAACAATGTTCCCTAACCTCTCGAAATCGCGATATCTGAAATTGTGATTTAATCTCAGCCATCAGATTAAGGTTGAATCTGGACTGTTGATTCCAGTCCATGTCGGAGTTTCGGGGATCGAGAGTTGGAGATGTCAAGTAATATCATCCACAGAAATCCCGATTTCGCGATATGAAAAATCGTGACTTAATCGCAGCCGTTGAACCAAGATCAGATCTGGACCATTGATCCAACTCCATATTGGATTTTCGCGAATCGCGACATGGAGAGGGAAAATAAACAATGCAACAAGAATTACGAAATCGTGATTTAATCGTAGCCATTGAATCAAGGTCTAATTTGGACCGTCGATCTCAGTCCATTTCGGAGTTTCGTAGATCGAGAGTTGAAGATGTCAAAGAACAATAACCACAGGAATCCCGAAATCATGATATGCGATATTGCGATTTAATTGCAGCCGTCAGATCAAGATGTGATCTGGACCATTGATACGACTCCATTATGGAGTTTTGTGGATCGAGACTTTGAAGTGACAAAAACACTGAACATCAAGAGTGTTGGAATCGCGGTGTGTGAAATCCCGACTGAATCTGAACCGTCAGATCAAGATGTGATCTGGACCGTCGATCTAACTCACGTTAGCATACCATGTTAGCTAGGAACACATGGCACAACTAGGTAATGACAAGTGTCAGACTGATTCAACATTTCAAGCACATGTAAGTCATGAATCAGAGTGACATGTGGCAGTATTCAACATGTGTCAATCCACGTGTGACGTCAGCAGATTTACACCACTTCGGAGTTTCAAAAATCAGGAGATGGACAGATGTCAGAGGACGAGGAGGGGATAAAGGGAATGAGCCTTGTCGCACAGTCAGATGGAGAACGATACAAAAGGTAAAAGGACAGGAGTGGGGTCCTTCGTCAATACCCCACCATTCCGGACCCCCCCTCCCTGTATTAAAGGCAGAAAGGCAAGGGGGGTCCGGAATCGCTTGAGTGCCAATGATATGGGCACTCTAATCTTGGCCGCTCAAGAGATGCGCACCCAATTACGGACCCCCCCCCCTACGCTTAAAGGTAGAATGGTAGGGGGGATTCAGAATCCAATCCTGACCGTAGATCTGGGAGCACAGATTCTGGCCGTCCACATTTTCTCACTGCATATCCAAAAGGTAAATTTGTGCCCCAAACTTAGGAAGGCATAAAATCGACTGCGCCAAAGAAGACGAGGAGTCTCAACTGCCATAGAGGTTGAGAAATCTCAGCAGAACACCCAGTGATGCTGGACGCATGGTGGAAAATGACCAGAGAAGCTGAAGAGTCACGATGATGATCAGACATAGCATTCAAGTTACAGAGGAATTTGGTGCGGAGTGTGCATGCAGAGGTATTTCAAATATTGCATGCACAAGGAGCACAGGTACTATAAGAATGATGAACAAAGAAGAGATGGTGTGGTGGTTATGGTGGAGGATTCAAGTTTGAGCAAGGAGGCAGAGCACAGGAGTAGAGATGCATGGTAGAGGAAGGTTGCATCAAAGGGATATGGTGCAGAGAGTATAAAAGGTAGAAGAACAGAAAGTGAAAGTGGCATGCAGAAGACACTGATGCAGACAGGGAAGAGTAGCGTAACAGAACAACAACAGGGCTGGTAAGCCATTGAATTATTTTATATCCCTATAGAGTTTCAGTAACAAAGAATTTATTAATCAGGGTGGTTGGGAGGTGCTAGGGAGGATTGGTGTCCTCAAAGGTTCAAGTGGGTGCTTGAACACAGGGAGTTTGTGCTTCCTTTTAGTTGGTGCTAGAGAAACCAGGGAGTTGGTGGTTCCTTCTAGTTGGTACTAGAGAAACCAGGGGGTTGGTGCTTCCTTTTAGTGGGTTCTAGAGAAAACAGAGAGTCGGTGCTCTCAGCAAGTTGCAACTTGCAAAAACAGAGGTTGTAGCCTCACAATGAGTTGGTGCTCATATGTATGATAATGTAAAGAATGTAGATAATACTTATCATATAAAGAAAAGGAGGTTTTTACCCTGTATGGGTTTCCTCGGGAACTATCTGTCTCTGTCTTTCTCATATATGTGACTGATGCTGAATGTGCCTTTGTTTATTTCACTGCATTATTGTGATCATCATTGAGTGCCTTGTAAAGATGTTAAAAGAAGCATAATTGTTTAAGCACGGTAACAACTGATTCACCCCCCCCCCTCTCAGTTGTCCAACAATTGGTATCAGATATGGCCCCTTTTATCTAAGGGTAGATCCTAGAGCTTAAACATGTCAAGCCATGAAGGAAATTCAACCAATAAGTCCCCTCTGTTCAATGGAACAAACTTTGCCTTCTAGAAAGTTAGA
>JZKD02S1673952.1:1323585-1356470 GCA_000966675.3 Picea glauca
TCCAATCCCGAACATAGATCTGGGAGCACAAATTCTGGCCATCCAGATTTGCTCGCTGCATATCCAAAAGGTGCATTTGTGCCCCAAACTTAGGAAGGCATAAGCTCGACTGCGCTAAAGAAGACGAGGAGTCTCAACTGCCAGAGAGGTTGAGAAATCTCAGCAGAACACCCAGTGATGTTGGACGCATGGTGGAAAACGACCAGAGAAGCTGAAGAGTCGCGATGGTGATCAGACAGAGCACTCAAGTTATGGAGGAATTTGGCGCAGAGTGTGCATGCAGAGGCATTGCGAATATTGCATGCACAAGGAGCATAGGTACTATAAGAATGATGAACAAATAAGAGATGGTGTGGTGGTCATGGTGGAGGATTCAAGTGTGAGCAAGGAGGCAGAGTGCAGGAGTAGAGATGCATGGTAGAGGAAGGTTGCATCAAAGGGATATGGTGCAGAGAGTATAAAAGGTAGAAGAACAGAAAGTGCAAGTGGCGTGCAGAAGACATTGATGCAGATAGGGCAGAGCAGCATAACAAAACAACAACAAGGCTAGTCATCCATTGAATTATTTTATATCGCTGTAGAGTTTCAGTAACAAAGAATTTATTAATCAGGGTGGTTGGGAGGTGCTAGGGAGGACTGGTGTCCTCAAAGGTTCAAGTGGGTGCTTGAGCACAGGGAGTTGGTGCTAGAGAAACCAGGGAGTTGGTGCTTCCTTCTAGTTGGTACTAGAGAAACCAGGGGGTTGGTTCTTCCTTCTAGTGGGTGCTAGAGAAAACAGAGAGTTAGTTCTCTCAGCAAGTTGCAGCTTGCAAAAATAGAGGTTGTAGCCTCACAATGAGTTGGTGCTCATATGTATGATAATGTAAAGAATGTAGATAATACTTATCATATAAATAAAATGATGTTTTTACCCTGTATGGGTTTCCTCAAGAACTATCTGTCTCTGTCTTTCTCATATATGTGACTGATGTTGAATGTGCCTTTGTTTATTTCACTGCATTATTGTGATCATCATTGAGTGCCTTGTAAAGATGTTAAAAGAAGCATAATTGTTTAAGCACGGTAACAACTGATTCACCCCCCCCTCTTAGTTGTCCAACACTTTTTACATACATTGTACCTTGATGTGGGGTTTGTACCATGAGGTTTTTCCTCTTTCCTCACTTTATTTCAATGTATCTTTTGTATTTGAGTACCTAACATGGCCTCGTTTCCGGGACCAATTATTTATTTTCACCATAGTGATGTTCAGGGGGGGTGTTGGAGTTACTTCACACACACACCTAGGATTTCTTTTTCCTAAGGTTTTTTCTTGTTTATTATTCATTATTAAGTCTCCTATATTTTAGGAAGAATATTCCTCTAGGGAGAATATTCTCTTTAATTTTCACTTCAGTTTGATCAGTTGAGTGGAGTCTAGATGGTACATTGGGATTATCACCATGCAACATTGGGATCATCACCATATAATGTGCATTTTCCTTGGTATCATCACCAAACTAGTGCATTACCCATGATTCCCTGATATCCTCCTCACTTCACTCTATTTCAGTCAATTAACTGAAGATTGATAGACTAGTTAACTCAGCTAGGTGGCAGTTCACTTTCGTAACTTCCCGAGAGACTAAAATAGGTGGTAGTTTACTCCCATAACTATTGGTGTGTGTACATATCACTCTATACCACCACTATGGTGCATTGTCTTCTCCTCTAGTGTGCATTGGTTGAGTTATACATAGTATATCATGTGTAAATTATTCATTATTCATTCGATTAATGATAATTCTTCCATTCTTTCTCTCTTGCTTCTTCTTTATCAATTTCTCTCTACAAATGTGTGTGGTATTTTCCAGCTAGATATATTCTATGCAGGTTCAACACATTTACAATAATAGGTAGATACAAAGACATAATATGAACTACCAAGCTTAGAAATAATAACATATATGCATTGGTCATCCTTCAGATCTATTTTGCAGTCTATACATAAAAGTCCATGTGTTTTGAACTTAGATAAATAATCTTCAATGCAAGAAAAATATTTGGGTCTTAAAGTCATTAACTGATTTTAAACCCGATGGGTTTGAATAATATTATGTTTACCAAACACAACTTGAAGCTTTCCCAAGCTTCATCGAGGTCATGAATTCCTTGAAGGTGAAACCTTAAATCAGGAGAGATGGACATTCTGATTAGTCCATGTGCTTCATCATTTTCATTTTCCCGTTTGGATTTCTTTTTGGGATCAGTGAGTTCTTGTTCTTTTCCCAAGGTAATTCAGTACAATCCTTTACTTCTTATTACATCCTCCATATGTTATTTCCATGAGAAGTAGTTGGTAATGATAAGAAAATATCACTTAGAGAAGTCATATTAAAATATGAAGCTAATATAGATTCAAAATATGATGGCATGGATGAAAAGATCTCAAAAAAATAGGTTGTTTAGAAAAACAACACGGAAAATAGACTTCAAATGTGAGAGTTATGCCCTTTTAAAAAAGAAATAAGCAGTAACTAAAGAGCCACGTGGCAAGTAGAAGTTGGTCCATGTGGTGATACACATCCTTCACTAACTTTCTTATAACCCCACTTTTACAAATAATTTTCTTATCAAGTGACTCACTTTTATAGAATAAGTGGGAATCACTTTTATAGTGAAGTTACTTTGTAAATTAAAGTTGCATGCAAAAAAGAAACCAAAAAAAGAAATATTAAAGCTACTTTATAATGATTCAATTTTATAATTTAAGTGAAATGCACTTTACAATGAATGCATGAACTTTTTCAAAAAGTAACAAAAAATAGACTTGAACTCAAGACCTCTTACTATATAAAGCAACTTTCAACCAAGTGGGCTAGTGAAAAACACATTCTAATCTTAAGAAGGAGGATGAAAGGTGTTGTTGTTGTTGTTGTTGGAGCTTTGCATCAAAGTGTGTGCTTAAAAAAATTGTTTTCATGCGTTCACATAAAAAAAAATCTTCTCAACAACAACAAGGAGTTAGATCTCAGTTAGCTTACCTGGAAAATGCAATTTTTCTTTTTGTTTCTGATTTTCCAAAATTGCACAAAGCACACGACAAAAAGAATACATAGACAAGAAAAAACTTTCCACTTTGTTTCTGATTTTTTGAGATTACATAGAGTGCAAGGAAAAGAGAATATACATGTTGAAAAGAGTAGCAACCCGGAAACAAAAAACAAAAAACTGAAATATTATCTTTGTAAAGTTTTTTTAAAAAGGGCGTATTCATGCTTTATACCTCTAGATCTGATTGAAATGGTCGTATCTTGGGAAAACATAAACTTTTTCGGGTGAAATGAAAAGTGTTTTTAACTGAAATGAGCACTATATATGCAATGGAATAGTCCCCCCGACCCAAAAATATATGAAAATAGAGATGTGGCAACACGTCTTCAAGATCTCAATATACAATGGGAGAAGGTTTTCAAATGAGTTGCTCTGATACCATGTTAGAAAAAACAAGGTATTCCAAAAGAGGACCAACATCTTTAGTAACAACTCACACAAATAAATCAAATATCAACACACCAATTTTTTTACGTGGTAAAACCCTAATGGGGAAACATCCACGACCCCAACCAACGTGATCACTTGAGGTGATTTATTTATGAAAAAGAAAAATATTACAAGATATTTTCTCACAATTGATCATCAACAAATGACCCTCCATGCTATTTAAATAAAGATAATGGACTGATCAGGTGTTAAGTCACAAATCAATATAGCCATTAAGATTTAGGAGAACATGAGTCATCAGATCACTCTATGTCTAGAACATATCATGATCATGGAATTACATAACTACAAATGCATACTAATTCATACTGAATAAACACACTTCAACCTAATGATACATTATAACAAGTTGATATTATCTAACTCTTAAGTGTCTAAATATCCTAACACATGCCACTTATGCTATATTGTGGTTGTCTAATTTAAAACAATGAAATTTCTATTGTAATCATACCCAGCTATTGGAACAATGTGAAATGTGTCTCATTTTGCACAATAGACTAATTATGACATGTTTTTTTCCTTGCCTATTTTATATCTTTATAGTTAGGTTGACATGACAAAATATGTTTGAAAAGGAAATGAAAAGTGGTGGGAATATTAAATTGGAAATTATTTGGACAATTGTTTTTGTCAAAGAAGACTGCAAATGGCTTATATTGGCACTGTGTTATTTTTGGAATCACTTAAGAAGATTTTGAAATCATTCCAAAAGAGTCATGTGAATGTTTCAATAAATAGAGACCACAGAGGTTTATCCTGAAAAGTATTTTTCTCAAAGAAAAAATATGAATTTATGAGACCAAATAATGATATAAATACTATGGTAGTATGTCATTTTAAATGTTAGTTTGGAAAACATAGGTCTTTGTTTTAGGAATTGTTGGACAAATTTTGTGTAAATGGGGTTATTGAGTATATAGTTAGTTTTATCATTATTTTTTTGGTTAAAAATAACATATAATCCATAATGTTCTAAAAATTTATTAATTTATATCTTTTGTAGAACATGCTATCAAGTTTGATCATCCAAGAGGGTATCTTTCAAGAAGTATCACTTTGAAGAAGCCATAAATACCATATTTATTTGTGGGTCTATAGTCCACAACCTTTCCTACAAGACTATGACTATGACGATGGAGAAGGAGAATCCACCTATTGAAATTCCTTGACCTATGGTTACCACCATGGGGAGGTCTAAAGGAAGGAAGTTTAACTCATGAGTAGCCATTGAAATATTTGGAGAAGTCATTGATGTACATGATTTTCATGTACTTTTCCCAAAGCTTGATGTTGTTGAGAGTACAAAGACATTTGTTTGTCATAGACTAGATGATCAATGATCATCATGTATTAGTGGATATTCAACTGGAAACTCAAATGTATTGTGATCATACTTGAATTTTCATATTTTTGATATATAATATTTATGTGGTTCAAATATATATGTTTGTACTTGAGCTTATTTACAACATTGTTAATTAATGCCACAAGTTTACATGTTTATATAAATTTAATTTCTTTTCATTGATTCAATTGCATATATGAAATTTTAATTTATTTTTTAAGTATATAATTTTATATATAATTTGTTTCATTGATATTAAATCAATATCAACATTGTATGTCATTTTTTAAAAATAATTCACATCATATTAATTTATATTGAATAATAATGATGAAAGAAAATAAAATGAATAAAATGAATATAAAAATACTAAATTAGTAATAAATCTAATGAATATGAAACTACTAAACCCGAGATAATACTACTATTTTAGTCATGTTATAAGGGACTAGGATTATACTACGTCGTAGTATAAATGTTCTACGCTTTGTCTCTTTTCTAGGGACATTTTCTATTTAATTTTCCCCATAATCCGATGAGAAATTATTGGATCTATAGATCTGAGTGGACAAGACTATATAATCAGAGTGCCCCAAGGGTATTTCAACATGATGAATCCATTTATGCATTCAAAAATGTAATTAAAAAAACTTAAAATTATGATTTCATCCAGATTTATGTTGTTAGATTCCAGTTAAAGAGACAAAATGTAGAACAATTAGACAATGCCTTATACTACTTGCACATTTCTTTATAACATGACTAAATATATGAGTAAAAACGATACAAAAATAATAATGAATAAATAAAGTAATAAATATGCTACAAGATGACAACAATTAATGACTAATTAAACTAGTAAATATACTACAAAATGGTGACAATTAATGACCAAATACACGAGAAAATGTACTACAAAATGGTGAAAATTAATGACCAAATAAATGAGTAAATGTAATACAAAATGGTGACAATTAATGATCAAATAAAAGAGTAAATATATTACAAGATGATCAATCAATTCAACCAATTGATGACTAAGCGAGATACAACTAAAAGTTAGTCGGGGGGAAAGAGGCCGCACATTTGCTACCATTAGTCGTCGACTAAAAAATAGTATTTTATATCCAAACTTTAGTTGTTCTTTTAGTAACAAATTAACCAATTCGTACTAGAATCTTATCAAACATCATTGACACAATTTTGACAAACATGTCTCTTGGCATGCCATGACCCCCTTGTAACTTATTCATAGTGATTTGCATGGTCCACTTCCTTATCCTTATTTGTCCGGGTTCAAATAATTATTAAATTTCATTGATGACTTCTTCAGATTCACATGGGTTTATTTATTAAAACTTAAGAGTGAATGTTTTGACATTTTTTTGGACTACAAGGTCATTATAGAAAAACAATATGGACATCAATTGTAGAAGTTAAGAAGAAATAATGGAGGAAAATATATTAACAATAAATTTACAACTTATTGCACTACACAAGGCATTCAGATGAAACTCATTGTTCTATATACACCAAAACAAAATGGTGTTGCTAAGAGAAAGAATCACACATTAAAGGAAATGTCAAATTATATGATCTAATCTAAGGGATTAAGTCCTTATTTTTGGGTGGAAGACATGGCTTGTGCCAATTACTTAGTCAATCTCACTCCTGAAAAGGATGTAAAATATATAACACTAGAAGAAACATGGAGTAAAATTATACCAGATGTAAGCCACTTATGTGTGTTTTTTAGTGAAGCATGGGCTCACATTCCTTATGAGAAAAGGAAAAAATGGATCACATTCCTTATGAGAAAAAGAAAAAATTACAACCTAAAAGTGAGAAGTGCATTTTTATTGGATATTTTGAAGATGTAAAAGGTTATAGAATTCTTCAACATCATTCAATGAGAAAATAATTCTAATCCAATGTTCTTTGCATACCCATGTAGAAATATCTTTAAGAAGAATTATTCATTTCTACGGTTTAAAATATGAGATGAAGTTGTCTTCTTGAAAAGCTTAGCTTCTTTATATTTCACCACCCTTTACATTTCAAGTGTATCTATAGATTCTTTCTCCTTTGATTTTGGTTGAAATATCCTCCTTTGTTAATTTCCACTTCAACTCTTAAAGTGAATCTCAAGACAAAATATCCAACACTTTGCATACCAATATCTAGTCATCTTGTAGTTACTACACAACTTTTTACTGCTACTAGAGGAAAATCCCCATTTCTTGTCTTGTGTAGATTTGGCCTTCTGCTTATTTTTATCCATTATTCTTATTGGTTTTAATATGAGATATTGGGACCTTCCTTTATCTAGGTGGCCCTCTAGGACCATCTAACAAATGAGCTTGATACTAGTAATTCTTGGGTCATGGTTTTTCAATTCATTTTTAGGGTGTTCCTATGCGTTGTGTGAGGCATGACCCACAATGATTAAGGAAAAAACTTAGTCTACTAATGTTCTTTACAATGAGCTGAAGACCATCCATAATGGAGCATCAAGTGAAAATTGATTTGTCATATCCGAATTTGACCCTCGAATTATAATATGTTAATAATTTATTATTCAAATAATGAGGTTATGTGATGGGAGTCAAGCCATGTGAGATGAGTTAAATGACATTGTGTGTACATAATATAAATGTGATGGATGAAAAGTGGGTCTATCTTGAATGATTGTAGGATGGATTTTTATCCTCCCCACTTGGGTTCTATTCTTGTAAGTGACATGTTGAGCTCATAATGAGTATATTGTTGTAATGACTTTGAGACTTGTTGTTGACTTGGCCTTGTGCCTTGAATAATATAAGGTTTACCTTGGGTATCATCCTTGGAATGAGGAGAAGTTCCTGGGAGTTTCTCAAGGATATGTTACCTTGAAAAAAAATTGAATGTGGTGGAAATGGTCCTAGTGTAGAGCTTAAGGACAAGGCCCAACTAGTGAATGTGCATGAGTCTCCATGGTGGGATAGGATTATGGTGTGATTTTGTAAATGTTTTCCATGGTGTGCTTATGTATTTAAAATAAGGAATAGAAAGGAAAAAGATAATGTAAATCCACCAAAAATTTTCTTGGGAAATAACAAGGGGACCATGATACCACAAGAGGGGAAGAAGAAAGGGGGTCTGTAGATGATTCGATTTTACTTTTCCTTTGATGTACAACCTTCCATACACATTCTTCCTTACAGGGATGATTTTAGGGGATAAATTTCTCTCATGGGATATTTTTCCATGGTTTTTCCAAAAACGAGATTCGCTATTTTAAAAATGATTCGCCCAAATTCTATAGGATAAAATTATTTTACCTTAAAAATTGCCAAAATTTGATAAAAACTGTATAAAATACTTATAAATTTAAATATTTTTACAAAAATATCGCCAATCATTTATGGTTGGCATATGAAGGATTAGTAAGATTCGCCAAGGTTTCTACATTTTAAAATAAATTTCCATCCTTAAAATCATCCCTGCTTCCTTACAAACATTTCCTATAAATATTTATCTTCGGTGGTCCTTTACATGTTTTCCTCATGCTTCTTAGGAAGGGTCAAATTGTCTTATGCAACTCTTGGGAGCAAACAATTAATCATCTCATTCATTGATTCATTCTTACACTCCTCCATTCAAAATGGGAGAATTTGTCTCCCACGAGAATTATCCATTCTCCCATTTGAATTTTCTCCATCTCCTTGTTCACGGATGATCTCCCATGAAACCATGAATATTATGTTTGTGATTGGTTGGACAATCTCAAAGAAATATGGATGGTAAGATCCTATGAAAATGGAGAGTTTGTATTCGATAATTCAAAGAGGAAATGGTATGGTTTTTAGGGTAAAATCATGCCTAGATTTCCCACAATATATGAAGCAAACACCAAATAAATATAACCATGTTAGTGATACTTATGGATTATTTTGGAAAGTGTTTCTTCTCCAGGTCAATCAAAGAGGAAACCAATAGTCTTGGACTCTTTATGCTTGTACCATAAGGGAATAATCTTCTAGATGGACTATGGAGTAGAGAAATGGAAGATCTTCCTTGTGTTGTGAAAGAGAAGAGAGTGCCATGGTGGATTGGTGGCTAGATGAGGGACTAGTGTGCTCAATAATGAGTATATGGTCTTTGAGATGAGAGAAATGGGTTGGGTTGAATGAGATTAGAGCATTGTAGGAGCTTCCTTTTCCATTGTGGTATCATGGTCTAGCTTGGGGCTGAAACCTATAGTTGATTCTTATGGTTCAACGATGAATCACTCTTTAACAACCAATTTGGTGGACTCTCCTTCATTTATAGATAAGTGTTCATGCTTTATAATTTGAGGAATGCCTTGTATTTCCATATGTTAATGAATGGATACGAAACATGGATGTTATTTCTGCTATTATTTGTATGTTTATATGATTTCAAAGTTATATTATCGTTAATTTAGAATTTAGCATAATAATGGATTATTAGAGAGAGGATTCTTGTATGGAGTGTCCTAATGGATAAGGAATGAATCTTGGTATGTGACATGATATCATTAAGGCTCCTCTTTTTATATAGCTCATATTTTTTTAACTCAACACTCACACATAGTGCTAATCAAGCAAAGTTTAGGGTTCTTGCATTTTAGTGTTCTTTTAGAATCATTATAAAATGGTGTTTCAACCTCTTGTAATATGGACTATTTACGAATGAGCATCTTCATAACATCTCTTCTTAGATATAAGCTACCACCATTCTAGCTATTTTCTATTCATGTGTACCTTGAACTCTTTTTCTCCATTTGATTCATTAATAGAATTTGATTTTCACGGTAATACTCTTCTTTATTACATTCTTTTATTTTTTTCTCAATCCTATATGTATCATTCCTTGTTATTAAAACATCGCTATCCCTTTTGTGAAAGATTGAAGTCAAGAATAGATAACCACTATAGGAACTATAGAGGCTCAAGGAAGGTAACCATCTCTCCACTCAATATGTGGGTGAAGGGGACACCATTGTGTTTCATTATTAACAACAATAGTTAGAATAAGTTGATTTCACTAGAGGTTGTTAAGAATATGACACTACCAAAAATGTAAGGAGCGTGGATATTCCATTGGAATAGTTCGTCACAAAATATCTTGTAATATTTTGAAATATTTTATTATGCATGCTTGTTTCCTTGGATCTCATATTTATAATCACTAGATTATTACTTAAATTCATAAAAATAACTGAGTTATAAAAATGAAAGAACAAGCAAATGAACACAACATACACACAAATGAGCACTATATGTATCTCGAGAAACCTGATATGGGAGAAAATCTTGCTAGAAGATGAGTTATGTGCTCTATTCTCTTTTCTTCAGTTATAAAATGAAGATACAAAGAAAGGGGCACTCACTATGCAATTTACTTTGACACTATGGCTTGAGTGGCTTCTACATAATATTCTTCCTTCTCTGTTATTCTCTCAAATTCCAACCCTAGATGATATAATCAACTATGGAACAAGAACAATGCTAAAGAAGGGAATCCCTTGTCTTCTTAGTGGCCCAATGTTTAACATATCCTGATAGCCATCTAGGGTTAGGGTTTATGCATGACTAAAACCTAAACGAGTATTAAGTTTTGGACCTTACATAATCTTATTGAAATTCCACACATGGCTAGCCCCACATGTGTGAGTAATGGTGGTTGATGTGGCATCCAATCAATACTATGGTGGTCAATAAGGTAGTTCAACTTGTGGGAGGAATAATTTCCACATACGAGCTCTGGTTGAGGTTATTTTTCCACTATTATAAAGGTATCAGTGTGTAGAAAAATGTTGAGGGATTGTGATATATGTTTGCAAATTGATTACCCCCAAAAGTTCCATTTTATGCCTCAAAATAGATTTGGAAGGTTCTGGACTCCAAATCGTGAAATTGGGACTATCCACTAAAAAGGATTGTGCAAGCCAATTCCTCCAATTTTTCCACCCAAAAGGTACCAAGATAGATGAAAAATTATATAATGATCCATTCCATATCACTAGTGCTATATTTTTTTAAGCAATTATGTGGTACATGTCCTTGTGTATTATGAAATCCCAATAATTGTAACGATAATTTCATTGTGAATAGTATCATTGAAGGTAACAATGTCGTTGCTATAATAATGAGCATTGATGTGCTTAGTATAGTTATAACCATTGGTTATTTACCAATTAAGAACACACCAATATAAATTCATTGAATTAATCCTTTTGTTTTAAAATAACATCAATTCTCTAATTGATACAAAAAATCATCGATGCACACATACATGTAAGGAGCATGACCAATTGGTTCTCATGACAATCATGAATGATCAATCATCAAAATGATACTTACACCATATTTATTTGTGCTAGTTATTATATCCATTCCTATTATGTCGTTATGGATTAATTTAACCATGCTTAGTAGTATCCATTTCATTTGTATACTTAGAATATATGGGACATCTTCACCATTGAGATTTAAAAAAAAAAAAACATAGGACCTATTCTTATTTACCAAACGTTGACACTCATTTTATCCTTCTTTTCAAGTTGATAAATTATCTTCATTAAGAAATTACAATATGTGTTTATAAAATCTCCCTATACAACAACAAATCACTATCTTGATCCATCAAATCCACATTAACATGTTGCTTAATGTAATTTTTATAGACCAAGTTAGTTAACACCTCCGAAAAAGAAACAATTTCTACATAAGACACTAAGTCCATTGAAAGACTAGGTTTAAGAAAGGACCTATCATCACCCAAAATGTCGTTAGCCATGATAGGGCCATCCATCCTCATATTCATTCCCATACATGTTATATACCAATATATCTCTTTCTAGACTCTAAGTAATAACCTTCATAATGAAATGACACTAGTAACCCCTTTTATTCACAAATGGTCTCCTTTGTTTGTTTGACTTACAATATCCTCTTTTATTTTGGAGGCCACATGAACAAGAGTAACAACATTTTTTTTTTAAATTAGTACATATAATTAATGAGAGGAGATGTGCATTGTCTTACTAACATCTTTATAAGTCATATTGCAAGGAAGTTGTACATCTATTTCTTGATAGTTTTCTTACTATGCATAAACAATTGCAAGGAAAATTGGGATTCATTTTCTCCCCTCTAATAAAGTCAGTGAATCTATGTGTAGGGATCAAGGTGACACGATCAATGTTTTTCTTTGATATATATATCTCAGACCATAACATATATTTAGCATAAATGGTGTTCTTGTCTTTGAAATATTTCACCTTAAGGCACATGATTCTCTATAATTTTCTTTGCTTGACCATTTTGTATCTACATGCACAAGCAATGGAGATACATTTAGAAACTATTTAGGAAAATTGTGGAATGGCACAACAAATCTTCTTTATGTAACATGCCCATTTTAGCGATGTGTAATTAAATACGATGTATGACTACGGGCCCAAATTATATGTAATTTGTAAACATTGTATATCGAAATAATAAAATAAATGTGATGTTGGCTGCGGGTGGACATAGACAGATTAATTGGGGGCTAAGTTTCCACAAGAGAGGGGAAGTCTAAGAAGGGGCCCAAGTGGGAAATATGCATGGGTATTAATTCCAACCCACTTTCCAAAAATATTATTTTGAGTAAACCTTCTAATTTTCTTTGGAATGTATCAAAGCCCCAATCATTAAACACATGTAAGAAGGCTCATGTGAAAATTCACATCCCATATTTATGATATCATGGGGGATGAGTACAATCAACCTTTGGGAATGTGAGAGTCAAATGCATGGGAAAAGGGAAATCATAATGGGTAGTGTAGGAAACTAATTTTACATGTAGTTTTTGGAGAAACAAGGGAGTGGAGAGCATCAAAGATTGAAGGAAACCATGGTAGGTGTTGTGGGAATATTGTTTGGAGATATGAATGCATGAACAAGTAGGCTATTAGGCATGTAGAGTGAAATTTCTATGTGAGAGTTTTCCCTAGAGTAGTGAGTTGTTGTTGTTAGTTTTTTTGTGGTAGCTAGCATCCTTATAGTTCCCAACAATAGATATTCCTAGCCAATTTTTGTTAGAGCCTTGGAGAAAAGTCAGAAGGTTTGAGGTATTTTGTGCAGTGAAGGGGGATCCCATTCATTGGGTTGTGCAAGTTGAGGGGAAGAGAGCTAGTGGATTGGGATAGTTGTAGGAAAACTAGTTTGTTGTGGGAGTGTATTGGGATATGAAAGACACCCTCTTTTGTGTAATTGTAGCCCTAGATTGGGGGTGATTTTCTACTGATATTTGGAGCAGACAATCCACATTTGGGATGAACATTCGTCTGCTACAACTGGTTTCACCTTTTTTGTTAAAATATAAGTGTTTGATCTATATTTTATAATTTTAGTACTGGGTTTTATTGTTGTGCATAAACTCTGAGTTTTTAATAATTTATATGATATTATGGAAATGCTAATTTAGTTGTATTCATGGTTTGAAGGTGTTGTAGATGCATGAGTGTTTAAGCATGATGCATTGCGTTTAATATTAATGGTATCAATTTTTTTTTCATGAGTTTAGTAGTGGGGGAACTACACTTTATCTAGGATAAATTTGATGCTAATGTAATATTTTTGATCCATAAATTGTCGTGGATACTCCACTAGACATATCATCACAACAAATCCAACAAAATACTGAAATATTTATTATATAGGTTAATTTCCTTTAGATCCCAGATTCTTTAATTACTAGTTTTATGCTTAAAATGTATGAAATAGTTGAAATGCAGAAAATGGAGAATATAAATAAATACTCACACACCATCCACAAATAAACACAAGATATAACCTCGGAAACCCAATACGAGAGAAAACCCATCTAGAAGGTGAGGAAAATTTTCTCTCTTTACTTCAAATGCAAGTACAAAGAAGAGGTACTCTCTATGGAGTTTCCTTTGACACCATGGCCTGTATGGATGCCACATAATCTCTCCTCCTCTATTATGCTCTAAAAATACCACTCCTAGGTGCTCTACTCAATTATGGAACAAATACAGTGCTAAAGAATGGAACCCCTTCTCCTCCTAGCGGCCTGGCATATGACATAGCCAAATATCCATCTAGGGGTAGGGTTTTGACTTCCTCAACCATTAATTGTGATAAGGCTTTGGACCTTCTACAATATTCTTGAAATTCCATACGTGGTTAGCCCCATATGCATTAGTAATGGGGGATGACATGGAATCCACTCGTACCATGGTGGTCAACATGGTAGGTTAAATTGTGATAGGTGTAACCTTTGCATATGATCTTTGATTGACGTAATTGTTGCACCGTCGGAAAGGTCTCAATGTGTAAAATAGATTCAAAGGGTCCTAGATAAATCTAGGAAAGTTTTGACTAGCCTAAAAAATGTTGTTTGATGCCTAAAATTTTATCTAGAAGGTTTCAAACTCTAATTTTCCAAAATGAGAACTACCATTAAAATGACCCTGCAAGTTGATTCCTCCAATTTGTTCCACTCTAAAATCATCGAAATAGATGAAAAATAATATAGTGATCTAATCTGGATCATACCTCACCATTTAGGGAGGCTTTTGGTCCCCAAATTTTTTATTGAATGAGGTGGGGAAAATTTTCCTCTACCTTCTCTCTGGAGTACCACTTTGTTTTTCTTGGAAGTTGTCCTTTCAACCCAATTTACCAAAGGTCATGTTGTCCCCATCTTGTAGTTATAAAACGCTTCTGAATTTTTTTTTCCTCTGCCAACTCTTCCTAAGAATCTAATGCTAAGTCCTCTATGGAAGGTAGGACCTTCTCATCCTCTTGATCCATCATGGAAGGCTCACATAATTTGAGATTATCCATATTCACTACTGAGTAAATGCAAATGTATGGGGGTATATTGAGTCTATAGGTGTTATCTCCCACCTTTTCCAATATCTCGAAAGGTTCATATTGCAAATCCTTGATCTTCTTAATAAGACCCTATAGTCTTTCCTTTTTCAGCTGCAACCAAACTTTTCCTCCCACTTTGAATGACCTCTTGGTTCCATGTTGATCATTTATGGCCTTGTATTTTTCTCACGACTTATTTAGCATCTCCTATACTTTCAAATGGATTTTCCCAATATTCTCAACAAATTTTTCTTCTCTCAATGCATCTCCTATGAGGTCCTCCTTCACCCCTCCTTTTCCATATACAACATCCAAGGGTGAAGGTGGAAAATATCCAAAGCAAGTTTTAAAAGGTGAATTACCAGTAGAAGTGTGGACTTCTCTATTATAAAAGTGTTATATGTAGATCATATTTCCATCCTAGGTCTTCTGATGCTTTTGATTGTAACCCCTCAAAATATGCACCAAACTCCTGATGACTACTTTTGTATTCCCATCTATTTTTGGATGGAATTTTGTACGTTTCTTCAACTTAGTGTCCATATTATCCCACAATTTATTCCAAAATGTACTGAGAAATATGGTATTCCTATCTGAGATGATGCTCCTTGGTATCCCAAAGTGCACCTAGACTTGTTCAAAGAACATGTTTTCTACTTCTTGTCCTTTGATGGTCTTTTTACAAGGCATGAGAATGCACATCTTGTTGAACCTATCAAATACCACAAATAGATAGTCATGTCCCTTTCCAGTTATTGGTAAACTTCCCACAAAATCCATGGAAATTATTTCCCAAGGTTGAGTGGGTAAAGTTAAGTTATTGTATAGACCTTGCTTCTTGTTACTGGGCTTGCTAGTACAACAAAACATACATCCTCTAATATACCATGCTACATATTCTTTCATTCTAGGCCAATACACATACCTTTGTAAGTTGGAAATTGTATTCCCAACACCAAAATGTCCTGCAACCTTGGAAGTGTCAGCCTCTTTGATAAGATGCAGTTGTTCACCTTTAGAGACACATAGCTTGTCGAGCTTGTAGAGTAACCCATTCTGAAAATGATATTCAACCTTTCTGTCACCTTATTCTTTATGAATGTGACCCTGTAGCTACTGAAACACCTCGTTGAAGTCTTCGTCTTCTATGTATGCATATCTATATGCATAATGGGTAAAAGGTTCCATGTGCATTAGATTTACCAAATTTTTAATCTTAGATGTGGGTGGAATTGAAAGCATGTCTTCCAACTTGTTTGTGCTTCCCTTCTTATATTTGATGACTAGATGAAATTGCTATAAAATCCCATACACTTGTAATGTTTGGTCTGTTGTAGCTTAATCTGGGTCTACAAATACTATAGCGATTGGTGATCTATGTGGATGATGGTCTCCTTTCCCATTAGATAGTGCTTCCATTTCTTGACAACTTGAACGAGGGCATAGAGTTCATTGTCATAGGTAGGGTAGTTGAGAACTTCCCCATGAATATTTCATAATGATAACATACATACCTTTCTCCTTGCATAAAAAATACTTCCATGGCATACCCACTTGCACTTGTCTCCACTTCGAAAGACTTTTTCAAGTTTGGTAATATGAGAATTGGTGCTTGACTAATGTTTATTTTCATATCATCGAAATCCTTTTGTTGATTCTTCCCCCATTGGAAGTTGTTACCACTTGATATTATGGTGTGGAGTGGTGCAACTATTGCTGAAAATGAAGCTATGAATTTCCACAAGTACTTTATTTCCCCAACAAATATACTAAATTCATTGACATTTATAAGAACTTTCCATTTCGTGATTACCTCCATATTTGTGGGATCTACCTTGAGCTCCCCTCCATCGATCACATACCCCAAATACACCAAATACTACTGAGAAAACTCACATTTCTTGAGGTGAGCCAACAACCGGTGATTCTTTAGAGTCTCTAAAACCTACATGATATGTGATATTTGATCCTCTTAGGTAGCACTATAAACCAATATATCATCCAAATATAAGTTATAACAAAAGAATCTAGATGTGGGTGTAATACATAACTAACCAGTCTCGTAAATGTAGCTAGTGCATTACATAAAACACATGGCATGAAAAACCATTCATGCAAACCATACCTTGTCTTGAAGTCAGTATTCCATGTGTCTTCTTCCTTGATGTGTACCTGGTCATATCGCAATTTGAGATCCAACCAGGTGAAACATTTTTCCTACTGCAATCAATATAATAGATCATTGATCCTGGGTAGAGGGTATTGCTTTTTGAGTGTAATATTGTTCAATGCTTTGTAGTCGATACACATTCACAAAGTCACATCCTTCTTTGTACAATTATGATAGGTGACCCACAAGGTGAGGTGCTTGGTCGAATCACTCCCTAATCCAAAAGTTGCTACAACATGTTCTTCTTCACTTCATTTGCTTCCAGAATATATTATCTATACAACCCAATATTCGACAATGGGGAGTCTGGAAATAACTGTATTCTATGATCCACTTCCCTATTGGGTGGTATCCTTTTAGGCTCCCAAAACACTCCTCTATATTCCTATAGAAACTCCTCTAACTAATTTTTTTAATCTTTAGTACACCCATCTGGGGATACATTTACTCTTATCAACTCATACTCAATCTTTTTTTCTCTTAAGAAAAGTAAAACATATTTCTTGCTGGAACTATTAAACTTCTTGTCTTGGTTGGCACTTACCAGTGAAATATTTGGATTGCCTTTATGCACATTGATGGCGTAGGACTTCCTATCCTTGATTAGTTGGTACTAGTTGGAACTCTACATGGATATTGCAACACTCATATACATGTAGGGGATTCCAAACACTAATCCACATACATTAAGGGGTACTACGCCCAATTCCACTTCATCAATAAAATAAACACTTACAACAAATTTAATCTTACACTATTTCATTACCTTGATATCTGCATCCGTATTTACCCATCCCAATGGATATGGGATAGGATGATCAAAAACCTCCATTATAATCTTTTTGACCATATATGTTGCTATGAGATTAGCCTATGAACCAGAGTCAAACAAGGTGTCTATCTTGGTTTTCTTGTCCTAGATATTGATGTGGAAGAGTTTGGTCATTTCCTTCTCTTCCTGGTGATGAAGAATACCCAGATTCACCTCCTTCTGCACTGATGTGCGGACAATATTCTCATCGACACCGGATCTACATTCAACCTGATTTCTTGAATCCATGGCCAAAATATTATTTTTCTTTGCATCCTTCTTATATTTCTTTAGGTTCAACTATGGATGTAGTTTCTAGAACTTTTCCTTATTGTGCCCATTAATATTGCAATGGTTACAGTGGTTGCAAGGATCCTTGCATTGATGTGTAATGGTTGTCATATTCTTATCCTTTACCCATTTCCAGTTCTACTTCCCCTCCTTGGAAGCTTCTTGGTGTTCTTTCTTCTTGGAACTTCTTGGTTTCCCTTTCTTATGACATATGTTTTCTAGATATTGTGCCTATACACATTCCTCATCCATTTTCCTTAGCTTGAAAAGCATCACTTTATTTTGTATATGGCTATGTAGACCCCCCAAATACTTCAGGAGTACATTTGGGCTCTTGAGAGAGATACAAATCATGATGTCAATATTTTTGAACTTAGTGGTGTACTCCTATACACTCTTCCCTTAATTTTGATTGAAGTAGTGTCACTAGATCCATTGGTCCTCTACACACATGATAGGGTAGAATTAGGACTTGTTTAGGGTTTTGAAGTCCTCCCACCTATCTACTATAAAATCACCCTCCAACCTAAGTGTTTATGTATGGATTTCCCACCAAGTTAAAGAATGGCCCTCTAACTTCAGTATGACAAATGATATCTTTTGTTCTTCATTTATATGATGAACACTGAAATAAAATTCTAGTTGTTGCCATCAATGATTTAGTTTTAATGCATAGATATCACCTTGGTATGGATTTATGTTCACTTTTTCTTCCATATTGGATAAATACTATGAAGGTTTTATGGTACTAGAACTCGACTACTCTTTCTCGGGTTATTTTCGTCACTCCTTTTCTAGGTCTTTTTTATCCCCTAGTTTCCTGTGTGATTCGATCTATGAGTTCAAGCCTCCAAATTATATGAATGGTTTGAGATTTCTTGCTAGAGTATCCATGAGGAGGGACATATTGTGAGATATTTAAATGATTTTATCTTACAATCTCTCAAATATTTCCTCTACTGGATCTCGAGGGTTGTTATGAACAAACTCGTCGACCATGGCTAGGGTTCTTCGAAATTCTTCTTAAACTGATTCCTAGATCCCTACAACTTTCCAAAAATAGCCAAAGAAAACCTGCTCTGATACCAATTTGATCCATAAACTACCATGCATATTCCACTGGA
Organism: Picea glauca; assembly: GCA_000966675.3. Classification (NCBI taxonomy): domain Eukaryota; kingdom Viridiplantae; phylum Streptophyta; class Pinopsida; order Pinales; family Pinaceae; genus Picea; species Picea glauca. Next base: position 1,342,769 of record JZKD02S1673952.1, read on the forward strand.
TATATCGTCACAACAGATCTAACAAAATATCAAAATATTTACTGTGACGATTAATTTCCTTTAGATCTCATATTCTTTAATTACATTTTTTTTTATCAAAATATATGAAATAGATGAAATGTGAAAAATAGAAATCATAAATAAATACTCACACACCATCCACAAATAAACACAAGATATAACTTGGGAAAACTAATACAGGAGAAAACCCATCTAGAAGGTGAGGTCGCTCTGTTATATTTTCTTCAAATGAATGTACAAAGAAGAGACACTCTTTGTGGAGTTTCCTTTGACACTGTGGCCTATATGGATACTATAGAATATGTGTTCCTCTATTATGCTCTCAATATACCACTCCTAGGTGGTATGCTCAACTATTTTACAAATGCAATGCTAAAAAATGGAACCCCTTCTCCTCCTAACAACCTCGCATTTAACATATCCCAATAGCCATATAGGGGTGGGGTTTTGACTTCCTCAACCCTCAACTGTGATAAGGCTTTGGACCTTCTATAATCTTATTAAAAGTCCATATGTGGCTAGCCCCATATGCATGAGTAATGGGGGCTGACGTGGCATCCACTCATACCATGGTGGTCAACACGGTAGGTCAACTTGCGAGAGGCATAACATTTGAATACGAGATATGATTGATGCAATATTTTCAATGTTGGAAAGGTATCAATGTGTAGAATAAAATTAAGGGGTCTGACCTAAAGTCGGGAAAGTTTTGACACACAAAAAATGTCATTCGATGCCCCAAAATGGCTTTGGGAAGGTTTCAAACCCCAATTTTCCAAATTGGGACCTACCATTAAAATTACCCTGCAAGATGATCCCTCCATTTTTTTCCACTGTGAAAGCATCAAGATAGATGAAAACTAATACAATGATCTAATCTAGATCAATGTTTCCCACACTTCACATATTGAAAGAAAGCATGATTCTTCTCCATAAAATTTCCATTACACAATGAACAATTTAAGAAGTGGTCCACATAGAAATTAATAAACATGATTACTAAGAACTATATTATTAATGTATCCAGTTCACAATATCTATTAATTTCATCCATTTCTAAAATTATCCACCAACTTTGTGGCATAATAAGGAATTCCAAAGTGTGTTAATTTTGCAAATTAATAAAGTATATCCATGCATTAATAAATCACACAACCATCTCTAAAAAAACATGTCAAACACAAATGCACATAAACCATATTGATATATGAGTAAATCACATCTCATAAATAATTGATAAACAACTAGCATTCCATCATTTACCAATTCTTATTATTAAACAAATAAACAAGAATAACAAAAAGGCCATACAAACATACTACTTCATTGTTGTATATTCTCTATTGTACAAACATATGTTTTATATATAAAATATGTTTCTGAAAAGGATAGCAAGATGTGAGAAATCAGTATTGTAATAGTTTTGTAGGGGAGGCACAACAATGAAATAGCTTCGTAAGGAAGGTGGAATTGTCACATAGTTGCCAACAAGTAATGGAACACCATTCCTTATTAGAAACATCTTCCATCATTGCAAAAACCTTACAAATTATACATTCATAATTAATTGAAAATGTGAGAGTACAAACTTCAATTTTTTAATAAAAACTAGGTGTAAACTTGAAACTTATTTCAAACTACTTAATAGTTGAATCATACCTTGATTATGAGGCCTAGGTATTTTGTTGCATCCCATTTACATATAGAGAACAACAACACCATCACAAATGTCCCAACAATTAAAACAAAGAAGAATTGGCATATAGGAGATTTATATCGATGTTGATTGCCCAATAAGAATGGAGTTTATGTTTGACTTTTTGAGCACACACTTATATTGATAGGGGGGGTGAATCAATATAAGACTATATTTTCCTTTTTAACAATCATTAACCATAACGAAGAAATCACATAAAATCTAACAAATAGAAGACACAAGATTTTACATGGAAACCCTTTTGGGAGAAAGCCACAAAAACATATCTTTATAATTTGTAGGCACAAACCCACTCTTACAAATACTTGTATGCATCAACCTACTGGAGACACCATTCCCAACTACTAGATGTTTATAGGCACCAACCTAATGGGGACACCAATCCCTACTATTGGATGTTTGTAGGAACCAACCTATTAGAGACACCAATCCCAACTGCTTGATGTTGGTAGGCACCAACCTACTTTCAAGCTTGAAAATTATTCTTTAGAGGTTGAACATCTGCATTTCCTTCACAAGTCTTCTTGTTACTTCTGTTTTCACCAGGATTGCTCGCTTCTTCTACCTTAGCTTTTCCTTCACCAGATATTCTTGCTTCTTCTGCTACTTATGCCTTAGATCTGCCTTCACCATATCTTCTTGCTTCTTCTACTACTTCCTCCTTAGATCTTACTTTACAAGATTTTCTTTATAGAACACTAGATCTACTTGTTGGAACACCGTATTTTCATGCTAGAATGCGAGATCTACTTACTAGAACACCAGATCTACTTCTTGGAACACCATATCTGATCTTCAATAATATTTAATTGTTTCTCCTTGAATGACATTCAATTGCCACTCCTCAAATAATATTCAATCATCACTCCTCTCACCTCTTCAAATGTTATTTGTAAGGATATTACATTTTCACCCACACATTTTCTCCCGTTGCTCTTCTCCTTTTATACTTTACCATAACCCTACACGAAGAGTCATGTTTTTTCAAAAAGACACGACATCCATTAATTAAATAATTAATTCCCCCCTTTTTAATTCACTTTTCATAATACCATGGGAAAATGCCATTTTACTTTTTAACTTTTTTATGTAAATTCACTTTTCTTTTAATCTTTTAATAGTCCTTTTTCACGTAACTTCATTTTTTATTTTGTATTCACCTTTTTACTAAAGTCACCTTTTCCATGAGATACTTATATTTGAATACTTACATGATATAACTCCTTTGACATCAATCACCATAATTTTTTCAACATCCTATGTGTCGTACTCAACTGGAGTTGACCTTACCATAGATGATAGAGCCCTACATGTACTTTAAGCCTCGATATGTTCATCATCAATTCTTGAGTAATGTATGCTAAAGAAACAAAATTTATCAGCAATAATTATTTCTTTTGTATTTAGTAATGTGAGATCTCCCTACCTTTGATGTGGTTACATATGAGTAACAAGTTGGTAAAAAAATTAATACCATCACACCATATTGTTTGACAACGTTAAACCCTTCAACCCGGGAAATATAATATACCTTATTCACGGAAGAGACAAATTACATATGACCACAATGCACGGAAGAGACAAATTTGAGAATTAGGACTAAGGGAGGGGGAGTCGTTGATGTAGTTGGAGCATTTAAATATACACACTAGATGTCAACACAAAACACCACCTTGTCAAAAATCATTATGTTGATTACATAACAAATAACAAAAGAGGTCAAATTAACATTAGTTAGTCACTAAAATAGAGACAAAAACATTTAAATGTTTCTATAATTAGTTAGTCACTGGAATAAGGATAAAAACATCTAAATGTTTCAATCATTGAGGTAACAAAGGATGTTGAATTAACAATAAATAGTCACCAAAATCCAAATAGAACATGTTGAATGAGCAACAAAATTGCCTCTTAATTAATTTATTTTTTAATCAATCAAAAGGTCAATAAGGCTAGTGCACAAACCAACAACACAAAAAAACTTCAACCCAATATATATTAATATTATTTTTATTTTTTTTGTAATTTAGAGTTTGTATTGATTCATGGTCCAAAATACAGATGTTTGAAAGTTAGCTAACTACCTGGCAGCGGTGCCCTGTTGGGAAACCACCTCTGCTAGGTGTCCAAGTTCAAAATAGGTAACGGTGCCCATTTGAGAAACCACCATTGTCCGATGTCCAGTACAGAAAAATAAACTGTGTTATGAGGCCACGCAGGGCCAGATGTCATGTGTATGAGAGAAAAAATTCTACTGTGCCACACAGGGCCAAAATAATGACAGCAAGAGAAAAAGTGCATGGGAAGGCATTAGTAACCTGGACCTAGAAGCGGCCTGGCGTAGACCTGCGCTGCCTGTGATTTTCCTTTCTCTCAGTTAGCCATGGCTCTTCGAAGGTCATGAAGAAACGCCATCACTATATCCACTCAACGCCAATGGTCATCTTCCCTGGTCTGAACTTCGCGCATGGCCTTTCTGATGTCCTCCAGATTGTTTTTAATGATGCTCAGGGTGGTCATGAGCTCAGCTCGCTCGTCGTCCCTACTAATGAAAGGAGAAGGGCGGTTGGAGAGCGGAGAGGAGGAAGAGGAGTGCAGAAGAGGGGAATAATGTGAAACGACAGGGGAGGGACGACGGGGGGGGTAGTGGAAAGAAGGGACGTCGTGGGGGAGAGGGGGGAGGTGGGACATAACCAAATGAATTGCCCAAGAGATCAAACCACTTGACCCCATAGCCGTAGGGGTTTGAGAGGGGGGAGAGGCCAGTGACTGGATCACAGGGTGGTTTAGAAGGATAGGGGATGACTAAATGGGCGAGAGGAGGGGGAAAACCTTCTTCAGGCGAGTGAGCATCCATGGGGGCCAACAGAGGGGGAGAATTCAAATTAAAGTGGGGGGAAACAGCTCGAGGAGGGCTCGAGGCTTCGCACAACTCATCAGAGGGGGGCGGTTTCCTTCCCTGTGCCTGGTACCAGGATGCTCCATGCCTTGGTCTACCCCTTGGTCGTGGCATGAAAGAAGGAGGTAGTTTTGGAGGGTAGAAGCTCTAGAACAAAGGGTTCACACCAGAAATCTCCAAAATGAGAATGGAGGGATCGCACCATAGTGGGAGAGAAGAGCAGAGAACAAAATGAGAAAATGAGGGGGACAAGGGGATAACATGGTCATCTGGAGCTGAGGTGAATGGGAGGTCTCACTGTGTTGCGCCATGAAGACGTGCAGGTCCTTATTTGTGTGAGCTACATGGTGCAAGTGAGAGAGGAAAGGTGACAACGAATATTTTGAATGCTAGTGAGGCTTTGAGGGAGGACGTGACATTGGATTGACACCTAGTGTCGTGTAGCTTGGCCATGTGACCTTATACGGGGCTGCATCCATCATGTCATGGTGGCACCCCATCCCGGGGTCGGTCTTTGGTGTGATCCAGGTTCCTGCATGTGATGACTATAGGGTGTGTGGGATTGGCATCAGGGGAGCAGGAGAAGACCCCTTCCTCCAATCCGACACTCAGATTGGCTAACCAGTCAGCCACTTGATTGGTCATTCTTTTAACATGTGACGGGAGGATTACCTGTCGATGCTGAAGATTTGATTTGATTCTGGAAGGTCTGTTCATTAGTCTCCAGCTTGGGGAGATTTTATCCGGGTATGCCCCATTGATCAAATTCGTAAGGAGATTTATCACAATTTGTGATTCGCCTTCTGAAATGAGAGGAAAAATATCTTTCTCTTAAGCTGCTTGTAGACCGCAAAGGAGACTCCAAATTTTAGCAGCATTGTTGGTATTGTGTCCCATATTACCTGCCAGGATATGGAGTAATTCTCATTTTCCATTCCGAATAACCGCCCCATAGCCTGCTGGACCCAGGTTCCCTTTGGAGGCTCCATCAAAGTTGATTTTAAACCAGTCTTTGGGCGGAGCATCCTAGTGGGTGTGGCTTGTATTTCATCTTGCAACTGCTATTGATTTTTCAGGGGTGGGAGTGAGATTGATTTTCCACGCCTTGAGAATGTGAAATTCATTCGGTGGGGGTGTGAGGTCCTACTCTATCCACGGTTGCAGCGAGATGTTTTTGTTGATAGTGGTTTGGATTATGCTCCACACCTCCTGCCAGTTCTTGGTGATCGATTAGAATATTCTTCCATTCCTCTCTTTCTAAATGTTCCAGAGGATGAACCCTGGAAGAAACTACCAAATTATGTTGAGGATGGGTGACTGAAAGGTTGAGCTTCTCCATCCCTCAATGGTTTCCTTTAAGCCTATGTGATTTCTATCTGACATTCTCATGATACTGGCATTGTGATCCAAGATTCATGAACTGTAAGGACAAAGATTTAGAAGGTGATTTTGTGTTTCTTCTTCCTGGCCACATAGATGACACCAGGAAGGGCTAATGAAGCCTCTTTTCCTAAGATTATCCAAGGTGAGGATGTTGTTGTGCGCCACTAACCAAAGAAAGGTGTTGATTTTCGGCCATGTTTTCATATCCCAAATTTTCCCACAAACTTCCTCTCGAGGTAAGGTTTTATGGCCCGCTTTTATGTAGTAGGATTCTGGAATGTTGAAGGCTCCTGTGGTGGAGTGGCCTCATCTGAGTTTGTCCTTGCCTTGTTGACTAGAAATTTTCCTTCCAGCTAGATGTTCCTGCAAGGGACGTATGTTGAGTTGTGGGGGAATGTGCAAGTTCTCATGAGAAGTTTTCTAGGTGCGCCAAATTTCCCCTGGGTCAAAAGGCTTCCAGTAGTCTATCACTTTGTGAAGTCCAACAGTTGTTGTAAGGGGGCTGAGGTTGCTGAGAGTCGAATCTGTGTTCAGGTGTGGGATTTTTTCCATGAATCGCTCCAAAAGTAAGCTGAGTAGCCACTTTGAAGTTCCCAGAATGAGTGGTCAGTGATGAGTCCACGGTTTTTCCTGGCTGCATTCCAGATCAATGACCCTGGGCTTTGACCAGTCCACCTGATGAGCTCTGTTTCTAGGAAAGTGGGGGTATATTTATTCCTCCATAGCTGCGCCCACAAATATTGTGATCACTTTAACCATCTCCACCAGATTTTAGCACTCAGGACCTTGTTGAGAATAGTTGGGTCTCGAAGGATGAGTCCTCCATCCTTTTTCAGAGTGCATACTTTTTTCCAACTTACCAAGGACATTTTACACCCCTCTTTGTTACCCTTCCACAAGAATCTTCTTTGAAGCATTCTCAAAGTGTTAAGAATGAAAGTTGGGGCTGCCAAGGCTAAGAAGATGTAAATCGGGAAAGCTTGCAGGACGGATTTGAGTAGGATGAGGCGACCAGGAAAATTGAGGGAACGAAACGTCCAGAGAGAGAGTCTCTTTTTGAAGCTGGAAAGTAAGGAGTCCCAGGAAGAATTTATGAGTGGGTTGTCGATGAGGGGTATTCCCAGGTAAATAGAGGGAAGGATGTTGTGGGTAAAGCCTAAGAGGTGCGTGAGGTGACATTGGATTTCCACAGGAGTGTTATAGAAGAAAACTTGGGATTTGTGTAGATTCACCTCCATTCCCGAAGATTCGCAGAAGAGGTCAATGATGGCTCTGAAGTGCAGGGCTTCTCTAGTTGTGGACAAACCCATAAGAAGTAGTCATATACGAATTGACTATGCAATATGGGGGGAGAAATGCCATGGGGTGTGAGGCCAGAGAGAGAGTGGTCTCTGATGGCTTCTTTAAGGGTGCGGCTTAGTCATTCTGCCAATAGGATAAAGATAAAAGGTGAGAGTGGGTCCCCTTGTCTTATGCCTCATGAAGGAGAGAAGGGTTCGGAGGGGACGCCATTAATGAGAATGGAGAACAGTGCTGAGGAGGTGAGATTGACTATCAAGGAGACCCAAGAGGGGTCAAAGCCAAAGGCTAGGAGGGAAGATCTTAAGTAGTGCCAACTCAATTTGTCATAAGCTTTAGAGAGGTCTAGTTTTAGGAGCATACCTGGAGTTTTGGTACAGTGAAGTGAATCGATAACTTCATGAGCCAAGATCACGCTGTCCATAATTTGTCTGCCCTCGACATAGCCTGATTTTTCTGGAGAGATCAGGAATGGAAGAATGGGTTTAAGTCAGGTGACAATAATCTCAGTGAGGAGTTTGTAAATGACATTGTAGAGGGCTATAGGCATGAATTGCGATGGGCACGTAGAGTTGTTTTCCTTAGGTATGAGGGTGAGGAAAGTTGCATTGAGGGCTTGGAGGACTTTTCTGGATTTTCTAGAGTCCTCAATGATTTCCCAAATGTCTTCACGGATGATGCTCCAATAGTAATGAAAGAAGTTTGAGGTGAAGCAATCTAGTCCATGATATTTTTCTAGCTGGGTAGCCTTGAGCAATTGATCGACCTCCTCTTGATTTATTGGTCTCATGAGGGCTTCATTTTTCTCTTTGGTGACCTCCTTGGGAATGTTCCTGAGGATGGAATCTATGGCCTGTGAGCGATCTATTGGGGGTTCTGTAAGAAGAGTTTGATATTAAGAAAGCAATTCCTTTTCCATATCTTCATTTTGTTGAATTTCTATACCTTGTGTCGAGACTAGGTGGGTGATGTGACTGGTTTGGCACCACTGGATCATAGATCTGTGGAAGAATTTTGTGTTTTTTCCCCCCTCTTTCAGCCATTGGATGTAGGATTTTTGTCACCAGAGTACTTCTTCATGCACTCTTCTTTCCGCAATCTAGTTGTTTAAAAGTGTTTCCTACATTTTAAGGTCTTCCGCCAAAACCTGTGATCGGATCTGCTGTTGGAGTGTTTGCATTTGTTGTTTAAGATTTTCCTAAGCTTGGAAGATGTCGCCAAAGGTAGACTTATTCCAGGATTTTAGGTGTTGCTTGAGGTTTTTTAGCCTTTGTTGGAACTGATACATTGGGGTCCTTGTTTGAATAGCCCCCTCCTCCCACCATGTCTTTATGTTTGTTTGAAAATCCAGGTGTTTCAACCAGAATTTTTCAAAGTGGAACAGTTTCCTTCCTGGGGTACCAGTGATGTTGAGAGTTAGTAAAATTGGCCAGTGATCTGATCCCAGGGTGTCTATGACTATGGAGTTCCAAGCTAATTCGTCCATCATTATAGCTTCTGAGATTAGGAAGCGATCAAGTCTGTTGGAGACGTGTTGTGCCCCCGAACGCCTATTTGACCACGTGGACATCCCATTGTCTGTTCCAACATCAATGAGATTTAAGAGACCGATGGTGTCATTGAAACTTATGATGTCGTTGCCTAGAGAGAAATGGCCTCCCTTTTTCTCCTCCATCCCTATGATCATGTTGAAATATCCCCCAAGGATCTATTGCTCGGGGCCTAAATGCTCTGCGATCCATTCCAAGTGTTGAAGAAAGGCTTCCTTGTCCCCTGGTCTAGGGGGGCCATAAATATTTGTGATGTAGCCTTGTTTGTTCGAGCCAATGAGGTGAAAGGACGAAGTGATGGTCCATTTGGAGGTAAAAAAGTTGTCAAGTAGGACTGTGGTGGGGTTCCAGAGCATTGCAAAATCTCCAGCTTCCCCTCTGGCATCCACTTCCACATACCGAGCTTGCTTCCAACATATTTGTAGAGTGATATTCGCCTCTATCCATGCACATTTTGTTTCATGTAGGAGGAGTATGTCTGGATGATCCTTCTTGATTATGTCTTTGAGAAAATCTTGTTTGCTCTTTGCGTTAAGGCCCCTTATGTTCCAGGATAGTATCTTCATGATGATGATGGGGGTTGGAGGGGAGGGAAGATTTCTGAGATCAAATGTATTTGGCTTGAATTGACCAGAAAGTTGCCTATGTCTTGAATGAGTTAGTGTTGTGGTTTTCTGCCTCTCTTCTTCTCTTCTTTTGTAGGCTTGCGTTGTTCCTTTGAGGTATCTTTTTGTATTCCTAGATTTGTGTTGGCTCTGGTTGAACCTCCTGCCGATGAATTGAGAAATACCTTGTGCACCTTACGCAACTGGTCTGGTAGAATGGTGTATAGTTGTTTTTTGCGATATGCTTGCTCCATATGGGCCATGTCAATCCCTGCTAGTTCCTGATCCTCTAGGTTTGTATCTGGATCCCCTATTTCCAGGCCGAGAGTATTTGGAAGAATGGGCGTCGGGATTGGAGTTTGAGAGGAGGGATGGGCTAGGGGATCAGGTAGAGCAGAGGTTTGACCGGTTGCATGTGTTGTCAGAGGGTTGGTGGACAGGGAGGGGGTATCCGAAGGGGTTTGGAGGGCATCAAAGGAGTTCTTGGTGAGGGGTCCAGGGGGGGCCTGGGGTGGTGTCCTCTTGGTTTGATGATTTATGCGGCCTGTGACCTGGGTGAAGCCCTCCTTGGTCTTGTCAGAGTCTCCTTGAGTTGGCTTAGGTGGGTTATTTAGAGGGCATTCATGGAAAAGATGTCCATGCTCATGAAATTTGCGACAGCGAAAGGGAATGTGCTAGTAATCTAGGGTTTGGGAACACTCATCATCTTGATAATCTAGGATAATGGCTCCAGGAAGGGGTTTTGAAATGTTTAAATAGACACAGATGTGGGCATAAGAAATGTGCCTTCGTTGCTTGGTTTCCTCCGAGGCTTTGACGTAGTTGTGGATGGTGTTCCCTATTCCTGCGAGAATCTCCTCCAACCAGAATTCTTGTGGGAGCGAGTACAGCTACATCTAGACCGGGGCGTGGGTGAAGTCTTCCTTTTTCAGGATGAATCTTTCCATCCAGAATCTGGGGAAGAGGCTTGTTGAGTTGTAGAAGTACACCCCCCCTCGAAGATTCGATTTCTGTCCTCCAGGTTATGCAAAATGATTGTGAATAAGCCTTTTGATCCTAGTTGGATATCGTAATGTCCCTTGGGTTTCCACCAATGTTGAATCCATTTTACCAGGTCTTTTTCAAAAGGCCATAGCCCCAGGAATTTGCCTATTAGGGAAAAATATCTCATGTATTATCTCTAATCTTTGATTCTTGGAGAGATGATGGTGGGTGACGCCAGCTGCCCCTCAACGGACAGTCGCTACCACCAGGACCTTCACTATCCTCGGCCCAACGAGCTTCAATGCTTCTCTAATCCCGTATCGGAACTTTCTGTCACCCACAGGACACTCTGTTTATCTCCCGGCAACTATCTCGGGAATTCGGGTCTCGTGGGATCACGAGCCCTGCATGCACGTTCTCGTGCACTTTCAAATGATGAACCTCGAGTGCCGAAGTCAAATTCAATGACTCGGGATATCACCCCTCGCGATGTCAACACTTTGTAACTTCAACCCCCGAGTGCTGAAGTGTCGATCCCACGCGGATACGCCACCTGTATTCCACTATTCTCCGGGGTCCCACTCAAACACGTCACCTCGGGACTTCGCAGATCGCAAATCCTCGACACAAAGCTTCGCTGCTGCTGGAAGCCCGAATGTCGATTCTGCGATACTCCGGATTGGTGCCACCTGTCCCTCCGACGATCGACGGCTCCCACTAACTCGGGGAATCGCTACTCGCGATTTCGTCGTGCATGTAACTCTTGCACTCGCCAACCCCGAAATGCCGATGTCCGATGAAAAATGGACTCTCTCGTGCTCCTGCGAGTTAAACCCCTCGCAACTCCTCCGCGATCTGACGGTCTGCGGGATTTCGTGATTCTCCTTGACAACTTCAAGTTGTCGATTCTCTTCCTCTTGAAGAGTTCCTCCGCTTCACCACCTTTTTCCTGTATGAACTTCACTGGAGTCTGTTCCCACAGCAAAACAAAGGTACTATCCCAGGCCTGTTCCTGAGATGCTTACAAGGAATTGCCCCTCCTGAGATTTTATCTCTCCGACTCCTTCAGAGACTTCAAGCACGATGCCTGCGCTCCACCTTCAACCACTTTCAAAGTGTTGAAGTCTTTCCGGACTCTGCGCATCCACAGTCACACAGCAACCCCGGCCTCTCTTCTCTCAGACTTGCTACTGAGATTTCCAGTTCGACCTGCACTCACCTGCACAATTCAAACAACCTAATTCACTCTGGGCAAAATGAGCACAAAAGTTCAACTGTTTAACCTCCTCTACGCACTCTATGCGGAGGAATTCGACTGCACTCTATGCAGGAATCTCCTGGCTTAAACAGAGAAACAATTGAAACTCATTTCCTCATTCCCTCAGGTTTCTAACCTGATATGCAATCACATATGCAACATATAGAAGATAAGCATAAAAAGAAGCAAGCATACAAAAGCATAATATCAACAATACACAGAGATCAAACACATCCATGAGATTGAATCAAAGCTTTCCTATTAATTCAATATCTGTACATGGGGTTCCTTCACAAACTCTCTGTTCTGCTCTCTCTTGCTCTTCTCTCAAATGTTGAATCCTCCAGAATAATAATACAATGATACAAAGGAGGGTGCCTATATTCTGTTTTCCCTCTTAAAAGCAAAAACTGTCTAATCTTCAGCTAATTTCTATCTAACAACATTAATAGTATTAAATGTCTCCTTATCTACATTTCAATACAAGTGCGCTTAGCTTTGAATGCTCTCAGTTAAATGGCGGCGCAACAATCTTTCTAAAGTGTTTTCAAAACTACATGTGCTGGCGATGTCCAGCTGTTTTCTCTTCGCTCCACACGCCGACTCGCTTGGTAGGTGAGCGATGCTCCTGCATCATACTCCTCGGCTCAAAATGATTTCATGGGCTCCTATCCATGAGCTCCCGCACAGTCTGCCCACGCTTTTGTATCACTGCCTCTGTTTCCCAGCTGGCATCCTCCACTGGATGATTCTTCCATTTCACCAGGTATTCAAAATATTGTTTCCTCCTGGTCTTCTTGCCTACTCTCTTGTCCAGTATGCACTCCATCTCAGGTTTCTGTGCAACTGGTAGCTGCTTCTACCACTGGATCACTGGTTCCTCAGGTCCAGCCTCTACTTCATTAGCCCTGTATGGGTATAAATCCGAAATATTAAAAATCGGAGATATTCCGATGCCCTCTGGCAACTCAAGCTCATATGCATTTTCCCTGAATTTCTTCAGGACTCTACACGACCTGATTTTCTTCATCTTGAGCTTGTTGTATGTTCCCCTTGGGAACCTTTCCTTCCTCAGGTGTGCCAGAACCATGTCTCCAACCTCAAACTGAAGCTGTCTCTTTCTCTGATCGGCCCTGCGCTTATATTCTTGGTTCTCCTTCTGTAGTAGCTGCTTCACCTCCGTGTGAAGTTCCTGCATTGCCTCAGCAAATTCTTCAGCTCTCGCGCTGCTAGTTTCAGCCTGTTCTGGCTCCCTGAGCTCAGACACTCCTCTTGGCTATGTCCCATACAAAATCTGAAATGGGCTCTTACCTGTACTCCGATTCACTAAATCGTTGTACGCAAATTCTGCCTGTGGTAGGATTTGATCCCAACTAGTGTGATGCTCAGTCACCAGGCTCCTCAATAGATTACCCAAGCTTCTGTTGACTACTTCTGTCTGCCCATCTGTCTGCGGATGGTAAGCAGAGCTGAATGCTAATTCAGTCCCTAGCTTCTTCCATAGCGTCCTCCAAAAATGACCTATGAACTTAGTATCTCTGTCCGAGACGATGCTTCTCGGCAATCCATGCAATCGTACGATCTCCTTGAAGAACAAGTTGGCGATGTGCATGGCATCGCTGGTCTTATGACACGGTATGAAATGTGCCATCTTCGAGAACCTGTCCACCACCACAAAAATGGAATCCACGCCTCTCTGCGTTCTCGGTAATCCCAACACAAAATCCATACTAATGGCTTCCCATGGCCTCTCGGGTATGGGCAATGGATGATAGAACCATGTGTTCTGCTTTCGACCCTTTGCATGTTGACATATTCGGCACCTGTCAACAAATTGTTTAACATCTGCACGCATGCCAGGCCAATAATATGATTCGCTCAGCTTGGCGAATGTCTTGTCATGTCCGAAATGACCTGCTAAGCCTCCACTGTGCTTTTCCTTCACCAAATTCTCTCTCATAGAGCAATCTGGAATGCACAATTGAT
>JZKD02S1673952.1:1374150-1384422 GCA_000966675.3 Picea glauca
GGCTTCCTTCCCTAGGCCTGGTACCAGGATGCTCCACACCTTGGTCTGCCCCTGGGTCGTGGCTTGAAAGAAGGAGGCAGTTTTGGAGAGGAGAAGCTCTAGAATGGAGGGTTCACACCAGAAAGCTCCAAAATGAGAATGGAGGGATTGCACTAGAGTGGGAGAGAAGAGCAGAGAACAGAATGAGAAAATGAGGGGGACAAGGGGATAACACGACTGTCTAGAGATGAGGTGACCGGGAGGTCTCACTGTGCTGCGCCATGAAGACATGAAGGACATTGTTCGTGTGAGATGCATGGTGCGAGTGAGAGGAGAAAGGTGACGGTGGATATTTTGAATGCCAGTGAGGCTTTGAGGGAGGACGTGACATTGGACTGACACCTAGTGTCATGTATCTTGGCCATGTAGCCTTATACGGAGCTGCATCCATCATGTCATGGTGGCACCCCATCCTGGGGTCGGTCTTTGGTGTGATCTAGGTTCCTGCTTGTGATGATTGTAGGGTGCATGGGATTGGCATTAGGGGAGAAGGAGAAGACCCATTCCTCCAACCCGACACCCAGATTGGCTAACTAGTTAGCCCCTTGATTGGTCATTCTTTTAACATGTGACAGGAGGATTACCTGTTGATGCTGAAGATTTGATTTGATTTTGGAAAGTTCGTTCATTAGTCTCCATCTTGGGGATATTTTATCCGGGTATGCCCCATTGATCAAATTCGTAAGGAGATTTATCACAATTTGTGATTCGCCTTCTGTAATGAGAGGAAAAATCTCTTCCTCTGAAGCCACTTGTAGACCGCAAAGGAGACTCCAAATTTTCGTAGCATTGTTGGTATTGTGTCTCATATTACTTGCCAGGATATGGAGTAATTCTCCTTTGCCATTCCAAATAACCGCCCCATAGCTTGTTGGACCCAGGTTCCCTTTGGAGGCTCCATCAAAGTTGAGTTTAAACCAGTCTTTGGGTGGAGCATCCCAGTGGATGTGGCTTGTATTTCATCTTGCAAATGCTATTGATTTTTCAAGGGTGGGAATGAGATTGATTTTCCATGCCTTGAGAATGTGAAATTCATTCGGTGGGGGTGTGAGGTCTTGATTTGTCCACGGTTGTAGCGATATGGTTTCATTGATAGTGGTTTGGATTGTGCTCCACAACTCCTGCCAGTTCTTGGTGATCAATTTGAAGATTCTTCCATTCCTCTCTTTCTAAATATTCCAGAGGATGAACCCTAGAAGAAACTGCCAAATTCTGTTGAGGATGGGTGACTGAAAGGTCGAGCTTCTCCAACCCTCAATGGTTTCCTTTAAGCTGATGCGATTTCTATCCGACATTCTCATGATACTGGCATTGTGATCCGAGATGCATGAACTATAAGGACACAGATTTAGAAGGTGATTTTGTGTTTCTTCCTCTTGGCCACATAGATGACACTAGGAAGGGCCAATGAAGCCTCTTTTCCTAACATTATCCTAGGTGAGGATGTTGTTGTGTGCCACTAACCAAAGAAAGGTGTTGATTTTCGGCCATGTTTTCATATCCCGAATTTTCCCCCAAACTTCCTCTCGAGGTAAGGTTTTATGGCCTACTTTTATGTAGTAGGCTTCTGGAATGTTGAAGGCTCCTGTGGTGGAGTGGCCCCATCTGAGTATGTCCTTGCCTTGTTGACTAGAAATTTTCCTTGCAGGTAGATGTTCCTACAAGGGACGTAGGTTGATTTGTGGGGGGAATGTGCAGGTTCTCATGAGAAGTTTTCCAGGTGCGCTAGATTTCCCCTGGGTCAAAAGGCTTCCAATAGTCTATCACTTTGTGAAGTCCAACAGTTGTTGTAAGGGGGATGAGGTTGCTGAGAGTCGAATCTGTGTTCATGGGTGGGATTTTTTTCCATGAATCGCTCCAAAAGTAAGCTGAGTAGCCACTTTGAAGTTCCCAGAATGAGTGTTCGGTGATGAGTCCACGGTTGTTCCTGGCTGCATTCCAGATCAACGACCCTGGGCTTTGACTAGTCCACTTGATGAGCTCTGTTTCTGGGCAAGTGGGGGTATATTTCTTCCTCCATAGCTGTGCCCACAAATATTGTGGTCACTTTAACCATCTCCACCATATTTTAGCACTCAGGACCTTGTTGAGAATAGTTGGGTCTCGGAGGCCAAGTCCTCCATCCTTTTTCAGAATGCAGACTATTTTTCCAACTTACCAGGGACATTTTATGCCCCTTTTTGTTATCCTACCACAGGAAGCTTCTTTGAAGCGTTCTCAAAGTGTTAAGAATGAAAGTTGGGGCTTCCAAGGTTGAGAAGATGTAAACCGGGAGAGCTTGCAGGACGGATTTGAGTAGGATGAGGTGACCATGAAAATTGAGGGAACAAAAGGTCCGGAGAGAGAGTCTCTTTTTGAAGTTGGAAAGTAAGGAGTCCCAGGAAGAATTTTTGAGTGGGTTGTTAATGAGGGGTATTCCCAAGTAAACAGAGGGAAGGATGATGCAAGTAAATCCTAAGAGGTGCGTGAGGTGACATTGGATTTCCACAGGAGTGTTAAAGAAGAAAACTTGGGATTTGTGTAGATTCACCTCCAGTCTTGAAGCCTCACAGAAGAGGTCAATGATGGCTCTGAAGCACATGGATTCTCTGCTTGTGGACAAACCCATAAGAAGTATGTCATTTATGAATTGACTGTGCAATATGGGGGGAGAAATTCCATGGGGTGTGAGGCCAGAGAGAGAGTGGTCTCTGATGGCTACTTTAAGGGTGTGGCTTAGTCCTTTTGCCAATAGGATAAAGAGAAAAGGTGAGAGCGGGTCCCCTTGTCTTATGCCTCATGAAGGAGAGAAGGGTTTGGAGGGGACACCATTAATGAGAATGGAGAACAGTGTTGAGGAGGTGAGATTGACTATCAAGGAGACCCAAGCGAGGTCAAAGCCAAAGTCTAGGAGGGAAGATCTTAAGTAGTGCCAACTCAATTTGTCAAAAGATTTAGAGAGGTCTAGTTTTAGGGGCATACCTGGATTTTTTGTACAGTGAAGTGAATGGATAACTTCATGAGCCAGGATCACGTTGTCCATAATTTGTCTGCCCTCGACATAGCTTGATTGTTCTGGAGAGATCAGGAATGGAAGAATGGGTTTAAGTCGGGTGACAATAATCTTAATGAGGAGTTTGTAAATGACATTGCAGAGGGTTATAGGCCTGAATTGCGACATGAACGTAGAGTTGTTTTCCTTAGGTATGAGGGTGAGGAAAGTTGCATTGAGGGCCTGGAGGACTTTTCCGGATTTTCTAGATTCCTCAATGATTTCCCAAACGTCTTCGCAGATGATGCTCCAACAATAATGAAAGAAGTTTGAGGTGAAGCAATCTAGTCCATGAGATTTTCCTAGCTGGGTAGCCTTGATAAATTGATCAACCTCCTCCTAATTTATTGGTCTCATGAGGGATTCGTTTTTCTCTTTGGTGACCTCCTTGGGAATGTTCCTGAGGATGGAATCTATGGCTTGCGAGCGATCTGTTGGGGGTTCTGTAAGAAGAGTTTGATAGTAAGAAAGAAATTCATTTTCCATATCTTCATTTTGTTGAATTTCTATACCTTGCACCGAGACTAGGTGGGTGATGCGATTGGTTTGGCATCGCTGGATCATAGATCTGTGGAATAATTTTGTGTTTTTTCCCCCCTCTTTCATCCATTGGATGCGGGATTTTTGTCGCTAGAGTACTTCTTCCTACGCACTTATTTCCGCAATCTGGTTGTTTAAAAGTCTTTCCTGCATTTTAAGGTCTTTTTCCAAACCCTGTGATCAGATCTGCTGTTGGAGTGTCTGCATTTGTTGTTTAAGATTTTCCTGAGCTTGGAAGATGTCGCCAAAGGTAGACTTATTCCAAGATTTTAGGTGTTGTTTGAGGTTTTTTATCCTTTGTTGGAACTGATACATTGGGGTCCTTGTTTGAATAGCCGCCTCCTCCCACCATGTCTTTATGTTTGGAAATCCGGGTGTTTCAACCAGATTTTTTCAAAGCGGAATGGTTACCTTCCTGGGGTACCAGTGATGTCGAGAGTTAGTAAAATTGGCCAGTGATCTGATCCCGGGGTGTCTATGACTGTGGCGTTCCAAGCTAAGCCATCCATCATTATAGCTTTGGAGATTAGGAAGTGATCAAGTCTGTTGGAGAAGTGTTGTGCCCCCGAACGCCTATTTGACCACGTGGACATCCCATTGTTTGTTCCAACATCAATGAAATTTAAGAGACCGATGGTTTCATTGAAACTTATGATGTCATTGCCTAGAGATAAATGGCCTCCCTTTTTCTCTTCCATCACTGTGATCATGTTGAAATCTCCCCCAAGGATCCAGTGTTGGGGGCTTAAATGCTCTACGATCCATTCCAAGTATTGAAGAAAGGCTTCCTTGCCCCCTGTTCTGTGGGGGCCATAAATATTTGTGATGTAGCCTTGTTTGTTCGAGCCAATGAGGCAAAAGGACGTAGTGATGGTCCATTTGGAGGAAAAAAAGTTGTCAAGTAGGACTGTGGTGGGGTTCCATAGCATTTTAAAACCTCCAGTTGCCCCACTGGCATCCACTTCCACATACTGAGCTTGCTTCCAACATCTTTGTAGAGTGATATTCGCCTCTATCCCTGCACATTTTGTTTCCTGTAGGAGGAGTATGTCTGGCTAATCCTTTTTTATTCTGTCTTTTAGAAAATCTTGTTTGCTCTTTGTGTTAAGGCCCCTTATGTTCCAGGATAGTGTCTTCATGATGATGATGGGGGTTGGAGGGGAGGGAAGATTTCCGAGATCAAATGTATTTGGCTTGAATTGACCAGAAAGTTTCCTACGTCTTGAATGAGTTGGTGTTGTGGTTTTTTTCCTCTCTTCTTCTCTTCTTTTGTAGTCTTGTGTTGTTCCTTTGAGGTATCTTTTTGTATTCCTAGATTTGTGTTGGCTCTGGTTGAACCTCCTTCCGATGAATTGAGAAATACCTTGTGCACCTTACGCAGCTAGTCTAGCGGAATGGTGTATAGTTTTTGTTTTTGATATGCTTGCTCCAAATGGGCCATGTCAATCCCTGTCAGTTCCTGATCCTCTAGGTCTGTATCTGGATCCCCTATTTCCAAGCCGAGAGTATTTGGAAGAATGGGCATCAGGATTGGAGGTTGAAAGGAGGGATGGGCTAGGGGATCAGGTAGAGAAGAGGTTTGACTAGATGCATGTGTTGTCAGAGGGTTGGTGGACAGGGAGGGGGTATCCGAGGGGGTTTGGAGGGCATCAAAGGAGTTCTTGGTGAGGGGTCCATGGGGAGCCTGGGGGGGGTGTCCTCTTGGTTTGATGATTTTTGTGGCCTGTGACTTGGGTGAATCCCTCCTTGGTCTTGTTAGAGTCTCCCTGAGATGGATTAGGTGGGTTATTTAGAGGGCATTCACGGAAAATATGTCCATGCTCATGACATTTTCCACAGCGAAAGAGAATGTGCTTGTAATCTAGGTTTTGGGACCACTCATCATCTTGATAATCTAGGATAATGGCTCCAGTAAGGGGTTTTGAAATGTTTAGACATAGATGCGGGCATAAGCAGTGTACCTTCATTGCTTGGTTGCCTCCGAGGCTTTGACATAGTTTTCGATGGTGTTCCCTATTCCTACGAGAATCTCCTCCAACCAGAATTCTTGTGGGAGCGAGTACAGCTACAACTAGACCGGGGCGTGGGTGATGTCTTCCTTTTTCGGGCTGAATCTTTCCATCCATAATTTGAGGAAGAGGCCTACTGAGTTGTAGAAGTATGCCCCCCCTTGAAGATTTGATTTATGTCCTCCAGGTTATGTAGAATGATTGTGAATAAAACTTTTGATCCTAGTTGGAGATCGTAATGTCCCTTGGGTTTCCACCAATGTTGAATCCATTTGACCAGGTCTTTTTCAGAAGGCCATAGCCCCAAGAATTTTCCTATTAGGGCAAAATATCTCATGTATTGTCTCTGATCTTCGATTCTTGGAGAGATGATGGTGTATTTTGGAGTTTTTGTAGCTTGTGGCATGCATTTGTTGGGTTACCAGGTGCTTTTAGCTTTTGGTTGACTGGTTTAAGGATCAATGTCCATCGATTTTTGCTTCGGCATTTCGTCCTCCCAGATTAGTTGTTGCATGCACTCCGAGAGTTCAAAGGTTGGGCGCTTGAAGTGAGAGGAGCCATACTCCTTTCCTGTGACAGAGATATAGGAGGGGACGTGGGGTGCCCCTCCCTCGGCCTCCATGATCGTGGCACATAATAGAAGGCGACGAATTTAGGTTGTAGCAGAGAACCCCAACGTGTGTATTATTAATATTAAATTATTAAAACACATATTAACATAGAATTGTTTTTAATCAATCAAAAGGACAATAAGGCTAGTGCGCAAACCAACAACAACAAAGAAAAAGTTCAACCCAATATATATTAATATTAAATTATTAAAACACGTATTAACATAGAGTATGATATAATCCAATTTTATATTTTACAATAATAGTAAAAAAGTAAGTCTTGTGTAAGTGGTTCACCATCATAAAAATTATAGATTTTTGAGTCATGTATTAATATGAACCCTCCAAGCATAAAGAGAAACAAGCAATCTGATATTTATTTATGTTATAAAATGTATTTTGAATTAAAATTCATTTATGTTGATTATTTTACATTACAAAGTAGTATCTTAACACATATATAATGAATATGAATGAATTTATCAAATTGTATTTTAGATAATTAAGAATTCAATATATATATATATATATATATATATATTTTGTTAACGTTCACTTATATCAAAATTGGTTCATTTTAAAAAAGTAAGAGATTATTTGGATTTTTTTTAAATGTTATTTTGATGCTTGAAAAACTTTAAGAGAAGCATTCTAACATCACTAAAGTTTTGATGACTTAGAAGGTTAGGAAGGTGGGTATTGGGACAAATATTTTGAAATTAGTATCTAATTTAGGTATATCCAGGGCACTCTAAGAGAAAGTGTTTTCATCTTCAACCCTCTTGGTGTCACAAAGGTGACTAATTCTTTTTTTTCATAGCACATATTTTTTATCTTCAAAGTTAGGGTTAACCACCTTATAATATCTTAATTTTCTTTTATCCTCTAATTATTTATCATACCATAGATTCTCCTGACCAGGGCTTAGCCCGTGGGGCTGGGGTGGTGTTGAGAATTCGTCTTCCACAAGTCTTTTACATGAAGTGGATTCCTTATTTCCATTTGCTGGTGGAGGGGGCGTATTTCCTCCATTGAGTGCAAATGTAGTAATTCTTGCTAGGAGTCCTACCAGAATAAGGACATCCCTCCATTTAAGATCTCCTAGTTTTTTTTAAGTTTTCATGAATTAATTAAATTCCCGCAAAAATGGAATTTATTAATTCTGATTCAATAAATTGTAAAAATATGGCATCAAACATTGTCAAATGTCATATTTATAGTCGTTTTCCAATCCAGAACACCATGTAAACCCCTATTTCCCATATTTCAAGACAAAAAAGTGATTATTATCACTAAAAAAGTATATATGTCAATATATATACTAAGTATATATGTCAACATATATACCTAGTATATATACTCGTATATTTACTAGGTATATATACCAACACATATACATATACATCGTATATGTGTTGATATATATACCTAGTATATATATCGATGGAAAAAATGTGTAGTAGTGATAGAAAGTTGATTGTATCTGGAGTCTCTTACTATATCTAGAGGTTGGTGAATAAAATTTGACAAAAAAGATGACTTTCTTTAAAGTTTGTTACCACACCTAGAAGTCGCTCAACAAACTTTGACATAGAAACTTCTAGTAGATCTTGTTGTTGATCATCTAGAGGAAACATATTCGATTATGCATCTGAATGATTAGTAATTCTTTTCTGTTTGTTTTGAAAAAAATTTCATCAATCTTTGATTAAAACCAACTATGTTATAAGTGGCTCCTAGCCCACAAATTGTGTGTGGAGTTTTGAAAAGACATTGGATGTTTCAAAACTCCACACACAGTTTGTGTCCCTGATGATGGGTGGAGTATCCACTCAAAACATTGGACATTTCAAAACTCCACACACAGTTTGGATCCAAAAAAACTCTAGTTGTTATCAGTTTTTTGCTCTATTATGAAATGTTCACTAAATGGAATTTTTGAAGGAAAAAAATGGCTAAATGTGAGGATGAAAGTTTTGTAATATGATCATGGGTTATGATAAAGAGTTAATCGATGAAATGTTATTAGTTGGCAGAAAGAAAATTTTTGAAAACTTGTTAAATTTGGCTTATCAGACAAATAGAGGGGCGAGTATCTAAATTTGTCCAAATTTCCGACAGATCACGGCATGGTCTCAGCAATATCATACTTTTATAGACAGCATGCCATATGTTTAATAGACAACCTCATAATGTATTCAATATGCAACAAATTTATTTTTGTTTTAGAAAAGATAAGCATATTACTAGGATTAAGTGACATGTGCACTAAAAAAGGTAAACCCTTCTACAACCAACATGTTGTACAAAATTTTTAATATCAAGGCTATTCTATTGCAGAGTAACTTCTTTTATTCCCCAATGATTTAGGGAAGACTTCACGACATTATTATATCATTTCAACTTGAGCCCAAACAATTTTGGGAGCCTCTTGTCATTTATATTATTTGATTTGTTCTTGTACATTAAGTACCTAAACATAGGTGTGCTCTCAATGGGACAAAGACTCAACATCAATGAAGAGGAAAATAGAATTACGTGTATCCATAACATCCTACACATAAAACTTTCACTAATCTTTCATTATAAGGATAGGAAGATCATAGTAATATAAGTGAAGAATTTCATTTTTAAAATGCTAAATTACAGTTTTTAAGGTATTTCTTTTCTAATGACGGAAAAATTCATGTTTATAATGATAAATGAGAAGTATTGCGAGGGATTGTTTGTGTCAAGAGAAATCGTAGTGGAGATTACTCATGCTCTGCACAACATTAACTTTGGAGGCCACGTCTCCACATTCCTTTTTGGCATTCACTTGTGAAAGGAAAGGGATTTAAATACTTTTAAAAACCTTAAACCCCTTTTCAGATAGTTTTCCAAGATCTGCTAGCGCGCTGATAGTTTTAAAACCTTAAACCCTTTTGAGAGGGTCTCTGGACCCTCTCAAAATTTGGCATATCTCTCTGGCTCATAAAACTGGAATTGCTCATCCCATGGGGATGGCAAACACCAACTCTGCAATGATGCCATGCCATTCATGAAGCCAAAAATGTGTATGCCTGCTGCAAATCCTTTGAATTTTTTGCGAGTTTTATGACATTCGGTTCTCATTGCATCATTGTCCTGTAAATTGACCAAAAATAAATTAGTTTCTATTCTTCGATTTTGCTGCTTCAGGTTGTATTCTATTATAATTATTTTGGTTAGCAGATTCTGAAACAAGTTTAGATAAATTCCAGTAGAACATTTTAAAGTAGGTATTGTAGGAAATTGAGTAAGGTATTGAAGCTTGTGTTATAGATATAGATTACTTGGACATGATTTCATATTCTAGCATCCAATGGGAATGGATCACAGTCAAACAAACGGTCGACTTTTCTCCACAACCGTTGGAGGTGTTAAAATGGGAGAGCAGAGTGATTTAAACAAATATTCAATTACATACAATATCAATACAATGGACTATATTATATAGAGTGTACAGGTTGTTATCAGATCTAACTTATTCTAAAGATCACTGGAGAGGTTGAGAGAATATCTCAACCACACACCAAGTTAGGATCTCACCAATCCAACTCTCTAACAACCTCTTAACAATAGGATTACACAACTCACATAGAGATGAACTCTACCTCTCAATACATTAGCAAGAACATTAGATAAGTAGGAATTATATATATTCCAACACTCTCCCTTAATGACTACTTATCTAAATATCTATGTGGTCATATCTTTGTGTGCTTCCTCTTGTACCTGCATTTGATTATTGACGTCCATATAAAAATAAATCCATCTACCAGAATACATGGGTCATCAGCCGCTGTAACCGCCAGTTCTATAGGAATTCTTTTCAGCTACATGGTTCATTCAACCATTCTTCCTCATAGCTCCCCATTCATCACATCATCATCAACCTGGGTTTTATTTGGCTTACCCATAACCGTGCTCTGGGTTTTCTCGGATTACCCTCAACCATGCACCAGGTTTTCTCGGATTACCTGTAACCATGCTCTGGGTTTTCTCGGATTACCCTCAACCA
>JZKD02S1673952.1:1384472-1395739 GCA_000966675.3 Picea glauca
ATTACCCTCAACCATGCACCAGGTTTTCTCGGATTACCTGTAACCATGCCCTGGGTTTTATTTCGGCTTACCCATAACCGTGCTCTGGGTTTTCTCGGATTACCCTCAACCATGCTCAACCATGCACCAGGTTTTCTCGGATTACCTGTAACCATGCTTTACATAGTGGTTTCTAGATTACCACGAACTTTTCACATTAGGGGGTATACAGTGGCTCAGGTACATAGATTTTTCTAGGACCACTACATCAAAATATCCTAATCTTGCTTTCAATTACACGTCTCACAAAAAATATAACTATGCACACCTTCAAACCAAAAAATATTAATAACAATACTCAATCACACTTCTTGCAATCAACGCTCTGTGAGTCCGACGGAATGGGCACGTACACCTCACTTAGCTTTAACACCTCGAGGTAACCTTGGAAATGGCTCATCTTCCACCGTGTGATTCTTGCACGTCCTCCAACTTACGTTAGTTGAGATGTTGTTCATGGCAAGAGTACGAGACATGCAACAAATATGCCCTTATTTTCTCCAAATAAGCAAACCTGCAACTTTTTTTTTTTTTTTTTTAAATTATCTCGATATATATTAGAGATATATATCATATAGGGCTTGTATCTATGAGTATTTCTTTTGATGATTGTTCCATTTATGCACGGCGCTGTACCAACTCCATAACAGACATAGAGCAACAATACGTACAATGCATGCAGCAATAACATCAACAAATGCCATGATAGGTGATGTCTGTGGAGACATCCCTGCGGTTGCGATAGAAAGCATGAAACCATCAAAGCTGCAAGTGATTATGAACTTCCCCAATTTAATGCCATTTAAAGTTGTTTTTTTAGCGACCTCTGTAGCCTCCATGGAACTGGAAAAAACTGCTATTAGTTTTGTGACCTCTGGTTTCATCTTGTTTTCTTCCACTAAGCCAGGAGTATTTGTATCCGGGGGAAATATAAGTGAAACATGGATGTTATGCACAATGAGCTCCTGTTGCAATGCCTCAGCCAGACCACGTAGAGCAAACTTACTCGAAGAATATGCTGTGTACCCATACACACCCACCTGGCCAGCCTGGGACGACATTAAAGCAATGGAAGCCGGCGGTCTGTTTCTTCTCCTTTTCATGTAAGGAAGTGCAGCTTTGATCAAATGAATGGTACCCATCAAATTGATATCCACCATAAACCGCATGGTATCCACAGGCTGCAGCTCAAACTCTTGAGGAGTAAAAACGCCCTAATTGCAAATCAATACATCAACAGGCCCAGCTTCGTCCATCACTTTCTTCACCTCTTCGAAATTCCGCACATCTGCACTGTAAATATTTATCTCTTGCCCAGTAGAACTCTCTACAGATTCTTTAGCTTCCTCTAGCCTGCTAGCATTACGTGCCAAGATCGAAACTCGGGCGCCTTCACGTCGGGTTCACCAGGATTGCTCCACCTTTACTCCATGCAGGCTCCTCACTTCCAAGACAACACGACGAAATCTCCACACGACAACGAACTCTTCATGCAGGTAGCTTCCAATCTCTTCTCACAGCGCACTAATTCCTCACAGCCGACAGAGAACTTGCAGATACTCCAGATGATGCTTCACATGATGCTTCACGCCAGTGATCTCGCTATCTCAGCCAATATGTCAGAGATTCGTCTCTCTCAAGATCCGCCAACACTCATAAATCTGATTATTCCTCTACTCTCCTCATGTGCCTGGGCACTCCCGTGAGGGAGTCACGTCCAACCCTGACGCTATGATACCATGTTAAAATGGGAGAGCAGAGTGATTTAAACAAATATTCAATTACATACAATATCAGTACAATGGACTCTATTATATAGAGTGTACAGGTTGTTATCAGATCTAACTTATTCTAAAGATCATTGGAGAGGTTGAGAGAATATCTCAACCACACACCAAGTTAGGATCTCACCAATCCAACTCTTTAACAACCTCTTAATAATAGGATTACACAACTCACGTAGAGATGAACTCTACCTCTCAATACATTAGCAAGAACATTAGATAAGTAGAAATTATATATATTCCAACAGGAGGTCGACGATGAATTATATGAAAAGGTTTTCGACTCTGCAAGCTGAGGAGAGGAGATTTGTGTGAAAAAGTTTAGTGTTAAAGAAATAAAAAAAAAAAAAAAAAAAATTGTGTAAAAGAGCTTCATAACATTTCATATGGTTTAATAGAACATTCTTGAGAGTCTTTCAACATTTCATATAGTTTGAATAATTGTTAAGAAAAAGTGTTTGCTACCTCATAAATACGACACAGGGCCATGCATTCTCATCTTAACATATCCATTATATTAATAGACTTGGATATGAATTCATAAACCCACAACAAGATAAAAAAATCTCACACAGATTTTGATTCAAAACCATTCACACAGATTTTGCATATTTCTTTCCATACAAAGCACACATACTAGAGTGCCTAAAAAACTTCAAAGCAGGTATTTTATGTCATTAAGCACTGAAAGAGAAACGGGTTTACTGTATTCCAGAGATTTATCTCGATGGGCAGAGTTAGTCGCCACCAGAAAAACCAAAGCCCAATGTAAGAAATCGAAGGCACGACCTCTTATATTCTAGATATTCAGCTCGATGGGTAGAATTAGTTACTGATAAAAATATTCGAGCGAAACCTAACCTACTATCTGTTAGAATTAATGTTTACAATAGTATAGTTGGTTTGATTTGTTTGAGATTATTAGAGATATTCTTAACAACCATTTTCACGATTAAAAGTAGTTGGATTTCAGTTGGATGGATATAATTAGTTAAAGTTACAAAAAGATGAGCTAAACCTAAAGTGTTACCTATTAGAATTAACTCTTACAATAATATAGTTGATTTAATTTATTTGTCCCCTTATCGGACTTGCTCGATTAATCATCCTTTTAATTACTAAATTTAATTTGATGGTCAGGAATTCAAGATGCTGACATATTCTTCGTCTTACATTCGAATGGATGAATGAGATTTGTGTAATTAACTCTCTTTCATTTATCAATTCATCCGTTTATCATGTTTACTTTTTCACTTTTACATAACATAATTACTTCAGATTTAACCTTTATATTTACATTACTTTTTTACATTTTACAATAATAATGTCGGGTGTCATTATATCAAAATTTACCATATCGCGTTCTAAAAAACTTTACCATGGCGCACCTGTTTTCTTTCATGCCTGCGCTTATGTTTCATGAATCCATGCCTGCGATCAAGCCAAACGTGGCATCCGCATGATGACACCAGCCATGCAGCGCCACATCCAAACCTGGCCAAAATTAAACGCCTAACAATATGACACCTGCGATCAATTCTTTGGTCTGTAATTAATGGTGAAGTAATTACGAGAGACAGTAAGTAAGTATGTTTTTGGAATAGCCCGTATTGTAATATGTATAAAATGATTCATTGCTTTACCAGGCGGTTGTGTTTCGATTAACTCATAAAACACGCATGGCTAACATGGATGCCAGGTTTTGGTGGCCTTTCAAATTCTGTTATGTGCAGAGGGTGTCATCTTAGACAGATTTTAATGGATGTGAAGTGTGTCGATATGGTCACGATGGTTGCGTTTCAATTAACACATAAAACACGTGTGGCTAACCTGGATGTCAGGTTTGGGTGGCCTTTCAAATTTAGGTATGTGCAGAGGGTGTCATCTTAGACAGGTTTTAATGGATGTGAAGTGTGTCGGTATGATCAGGACGATTGCGTTTCTATTAACGCATAAAACATGTGTGGTTAACCTAGATGCCAGGTTTGGGTGGCCTTTCAAATTCTTTTATGTGTTGAGGAATAATGGTTAGGGTTATTTAATTAGTGAATAGCTATAAGTTACAAACTCTTATGCGAGTACGACCGGTATTAAGGTAAAAAAATATGTTCTGAATTTTTATTTTTTTCCTTTACAGTCTCGATTGGGTATATATTTATCATAATAATGGCTTAAGTTTTTATTTGCTTGCAGGAATGATATGTCTGTCATTTGGCAATCAAATAGAAGACATATCTCCTAAACTCTATTTTACGCGGAGATGGAGATGTCGAGGCGATGACCGGTGGGTGGAACCACCTACTATGGCGAGACTGCCCTTGAGCCATCCCAATGCTCCTATCAATCTTTAGCCCAAGCATATCAGAATAGTAAAATGTTCCATGTTGCTTGCACTGACTCATAAGCATATCAGAATAGTAAAATGTTCCATGCTGCTTGCACTGACTCATAGATTTGAAGAAGAATTTTCCACAGAAAATTGATCTAAATGTTACATTTCATAAAAATATTAACCATCGAGATTAGCATGTCACTATTGTTTAGTTTCTGCACATTTCTGAAACACTGTATTTTACCCACAGAGATACTACAACATACAGGATATGATGAAATGAATTTACACTATTGGAATTTCGACATTACTCCCGTATGGTTCGAAGTTGGATTGTTGTCAATGCAGTCGATGTGTTGATACGCTCTTTTGCGAGTCTCTTTTGTAAAGTTTTTCACTCAGTGAACCAGTAAAATTATCCAACTGGATTACATTTGCTTTTTTGGACTATGGAATTGCAGTTTTCAGTGAGTAATTAGGTTTTATCTATATATCCAATTCACTTAGGATCTTCAGATTTAACCTTCTTGATCATGTTCTTTGCGTTGTCTAACTATGTTAATGGTGCTATTATAAATAATTTGTTTCTTCATTTTCTGTTATAATTTTACATTTTAGCCGAAACGAAAAAATGAATCAACTCCCCTGAGCATTGAAGATTCTATGACCTAAATCAGCTTCTATGAGCAGTCATTTTTTACTAAGCATTGAAGCTTCTATGACCTAAATCAGCTTCTATGAGCAGTCATTTTTTACAAGCAGGTGAAACAGATTTTTCAATATGGTGGTTGATGCATCTGGGAAAATCTTTTTTCGGCTATTCGCTATATTAATTTAGTTATTTTCATGGTGAGCAGCACTTTCAGATCGTTGTGAATGATATATATGGTTTTGTAATTTGTACTCAGGGCCTCCTATATCATATGCTTATGCAAGTGATATTCCTTTCTATAGTGCAATAGCAACCATTTTAATATCCCGATTCTTTGTCTTCTATCCCAATTATGCTTTCCAGAGCTTGGAATATCATCATGGCTTTCCAGAGCTTGGAATATCATCATGGTATTAGAATGGATTTAAAATCTCCCTCGTGTAAACTTTTGGGTTATGCAAGATCTAGGATCTAAAATTTGTTTTGTTATCATGTATATCACTCTATAAATTGAGTGATCTCAAAATGTATGATTTTAAGAAGGCATATCTGTCCATTCAACAAATTATTATACCAATAAATCGACATGAAACTAATAAATAGAAATGAAACTAGGAGTAGGTTTTTAAGAGTATAAGTTTATGGTAACTAACTTTGACACTTCACTTTAACTATATTTTAACCTATTTTTAAAAGTGTATATATAACATATAAAAAATTATATTTTTAGAAGAGTTACGTGACCATTTTTAAAATAATTATTAAAATAGTTTAAAGTATATTTCTTAATTAAGTTATTTTTTTTTGAAAAAAAATAATAAAAAAACTTGATATTATATTATAATATAAACTAAATTTATATTTATAAAAAATTTAGTCCAATCAATTTTGTAACACAATTCTAAAAAACAATTTTAGAATCAATGTATTAGTTTTATAACCAAGTGATTAAGTGTATAGAAAATACTAAACCATGCAATTTTGTATCACACTTTGTTTTAGCCACTCGAATTTAACGTGCATAAAATTTAAATAAATTGCAATAAATTATTTATACAATATTAAAAAATTTATAATTGTACTAAGAACAAATAAACTTATTTAAATCATCTATGAATTAAAATTAAAAGAAGATATTATAAGTAGGTTTGATCTCTATTAGTGTTTACATATGTCAACACTAAATTACACTTTTAATTTATGGATTTAAAAAAACATTCTAACATAACCTAGTTCGATTTCTACATTTATTGAAATGGTAATTGAAAAAAGGAACAACAATTTTTAGTCAATATTTGTTGTAAAAGATTGTAATTAGGTTGATATATAAAAATTGTTTTAATATTATTTTTTGTTTAAGGAGGCCACCTAGGGGAACGCCCACTTGGGGCGCACAATTTAGCCAACTAGACTCGACACATTTCACATTTTTGATACTATTTAAATATGCATATGTAAATAAATGCTTCTCTGAGTATGTAAGGTGAACCAGGACTCAAATAAAGCATTCTTATCTTTTCCTGAAGCTATTGTCTCACTTGGTTTTTGTTGTCCGAGTTTTACTTCACGCTTTTTGCTGCATTTTTGTTTCTAGGTCGTTTCTAGGGTTAGTCAGTGCGCCTTTCTTCATGGTTGCACACTGGTTCCTCCGTTTGACATGCTTCCATAGCTGAGAGTAAGATTAATCCATTAGCTATCCAATATCTTAGGGGGAAAGTCATTTTCTGCAAGTTTTCTGAGGTAAAGAAGAGGACGAACCAACTTGGGTTTTGCGCCCTTGTTGGTTTACTCATTTCCAGGATGAAGTAAATGCGCCCTCCTCTATGGTTGCACTCTTCTCCCTTTGATCCCCGAGACTCACACTGAGATAGCCCCATCCTCTTGTCTACTCTCTGATCATCCTAGCATTGGATCCCCATCGCTGGGTTACCCACACCAATGATGCGCCCCTGCTCAGAGTTATGCCCCTCTTGAGTTTTTGGTCAACTACCGAAAAATGGATTGTTTGGTCACCTTCTCCATTAGATCTCCTTCCTCGGCAGAACAATTGGTATCAGAACCTCAAGATCCATGGAAAATCTTTCGATCTTGAATATTGAGCCAAATGTTTTGGGGGTTTTCAAGAAATCGTCCAGATTTCACCCATTTCATGGTTTACATATGCATGCAAGAGGATCAATAGATATCATAGCCCCAATGGTGCATAGATATCCACTACAATAGAGAGGAGTTTCAAAAGTGTAATTTATCCTCATCTAGTGAAACTCCTCATACCTAGCTTCGTCATCATACCTGAATTCTAGCTTCGTCATATCCCCATCATAGTTTCGTCGTCATATCCCCATCATAGCTTCATCGTCATTGTCACATTTTGACAAACATAGTAACATAGCAAGGTTATGACCCTAGCCCTATTTCCAAAATGTGACAAACATTGCTTTATCGTCGCAAAATGACAAAAATTTACTATTGTCACAATGTGATGTGAAACAAATATCCTAACATCATAATGTGTGAAAGATTTCAAAATTTCACAATATGACAAACATATGCCTCATGGTCACAATGTCACACAAATATCCTAATGTCATAATGTGAGAAACATTTTTAAATTTCGAAATATGACAAACATAACCCATTGTCCCAATGTGCCATAAGCAACCTAATGTCGCAATGTGACAAACATTGCCCAACATTGCAATGAGACGACAATTCCTTGACGTTGCAATGTGACAAACATAACCTAGTATCAAAATGTAATAAACCTATTCTAATTCCATAGTGTGATAAGAAAAAACACTATGTTGCAATGTGATGACCATAACCTTATGATGTGATGTGACGAACAAAACTTGATGTCACAATCTAACAAATAAAACCTTATCACCATTGCAATGCAACAATAAACCATGGCTAACCACAATAAACATGGTCCAACATGGTTAACCATAATCAACATGGCCTCGATGTCGTAATGTGTTAAACATTTCCTTACGTCGCAATGTGACGAACATATGTGAATGATCCAATGCAACAAACATTGCCCTATCATGACAATTTAACAAAATAGCCTCATAGTAATGTGATGAAAATAGTAATGTTGAAATGTGACGAACATATACGGACATCATAATGTGATGATGATAACCTTGTCGTTGTAGCGTGATGAACATATCCCTGTCATCATAATGTGACGAACATAACCCTAACATCACAAACATAGTAATTTCATAATGTGACAAACATATACAGATGTTGCAATGTGATGGAAATATCCCTTTCGTCGTAATGTGATGAAAAAAAGGATGTCATGATGTGACAAACATAGTAATATCTAAATGTGATGAAAATATCTTAACGTTGCAATGTGACGAACATATATATGTCATTGCAAACATAGTAATGTCACAATGTGACAAACATATACACACATCGCAATGTAATGAACATATCCCTGTCGTCGCAATGGGACAAACATAAATGGATATCAAAATATGTCTAATGTAGTAATGCTGAAATGTGATGAACATATACACATGTTGCAATGTGATGAACCTAACCTTGTTACAATCTGATGAAGATAGTCATGTCATGGCATTGTGTTGAACATATCCATGTCATCGCAAACATAGTAATGTCACGATGTGACAAACATATACAGACGTCACAATGTGATGAACATATCCCTTTTATCGCAGTGTGATGAACAAAAATGGATGTTGTGATATGATAAACATAATAACGTCAGAATGTAACAAACATATATGGACATCACAATCTGAAGAACATAACCTTTTTGTCGCAATGTGATGAACCTAGCCCTGTCATTGCGCAATGTGCCAAACATTTTCAAATGTCGCAATGTGACGAATATAACGTCTTCTCACAATGTAATGTGCAGAAACCATTGTCACAATGTGACAAACATAACCCTACATTGCAATGAAATGAATATTTTCTAACGTTGCAATACGATGAACATAACCCACTTTCATATGCGACGTTCATGTTCATACCTCATTATGTTACAAAACTCTTTCCTTTGTGACAATGCAACGAACTTTCTGACGAATCTATGTGCAATGATATGCACATAGACTCGTCATAACTATATGATGAACCATAGCACCACGGTGTGATATGCATGCATATTCTGATGTCACAGTGTGACAAACATTTCCAAACGTCGCAATGTGACGAACATAATCCCGTGTTGCTGTGTGATGCATAGAACCTAATGTCGCAATGTGACGTAGTAATGCCTAGCAACGCAATGTGACAAACATTTCCAAATGTCGCAATGTGACGAACATAACCCCTTGTTGCTATGTGATGCATAGAACCTAATGTGATAGGCATAGCCCAACATTACAATGACATACATAGCCCAATATTACCTTCATACAATGAATATAATATTCTATAATTTTGTTTTCTTCCAATTTTTTCCCCAAAAGAGAAAAAAACCCTAGCGTTGAGCTCCCGTGCTCCTGGCTCTCCCGAAGGTCGCCGACCCGACGTCTCCTGCTCTCCTTCATTGCAACCGCTTTCCAATGGTGGCCCCCTCGTCTCCATCGCACGGTGGCGCTCCTGGTAAGGCTGTGGCATTGGCTGTGGGCCTCCTCCGCCCTCCTTCGCAGAAGATGTCGTCTCCTCTGGCAGCCCCCTCGTCTCCAAAAAATGGTGGCGTCTTTCCTGTTAAGGCTACGACAAAGGCTGCACGCCTCCCTTCCTCGACCGCGACTTCATCTGGTGGGCCGAATTCTCTTGCAGGTGCATCTCCGGGAGCTCCGTCGGCAGCGGCCTCAGGCTTTCCCCCTCTGGTGCCGACCCTCTCCTTCAAAGAGGTGGCTTCGCATCAAGGGTCCCTCTCAGGTCTCCTTGCAGCGGTTCCGAAGGTTGCAACTCTTCAAGGTCATCCCTCTAGTCTGCATGCAGTAGTTCCTGAAGCTCCAACAGTTTCCATTCCAATGCCGCAAGAAGCCTTAACTCATGCTCGCCATTACAACAGGCATGCTCTAGTTTGCAGATTCAATGGGTTTTGGCCCTCTCTTCCAGATTTAATCTCCTGGTTCTCTTTTGAATGGTACCTGTTCTTAGACAGAGAAGTCATCCCCTGCCCTTATGCAAAAGGGTTTTTGTGGTAGTTTTTTATTCTACAAGCGACAGAGACAAAGTGTTTAACTCTGGGCCATGGTTCTGGGGCAGAGAAGGCCTGTCCATGCAACACTGGACCCCTGCCTTCGACCCCTCAACGAATTGTATCTCTTCAGCCCCAGGCTGGGTGAGACTCCCGTACTTTCCCTTGCATTTCTGGGGGGATGAATCTCTTCATTCGATTGGCAATGGCCTCGGCAAGTTCCTTTGCAGAAGTCCGGACTCCAAGCCATCCTACTCCACCTTCACCCGAATCTGTGTGGAAATGGATTTCTCCAAAGGTTTGCTAGCTGAAATTATTCTTCAAGGCAAGGACTACTCAAGGACCCAAAAACTCAACTATGAGAATCTCAGCTTCAGGTGTAGGAACTGTTTCGAAATGGAGCATTTAGCTCGTCAATGTGGGAAACCGCCCGGGAAAAAAAGGTCGTCCAAGCCCACCTGGTGGATGGGGGTACCAATGGAACCGCGTCCTGAAAGTAAGACCCTTGAAGAGGTAAAAGAGGCAGAAGTTGAAGACGAAATCAAACCCCCTACTAAGGGGGAAGCAGAAGACTCTCCCAAGTCGCCCACCCAGCAAGATCCCCTGGCCTCAAGCTAGGAAGACTTAGATGATAAGGAAGACGCTTTAGGCCTGTCGGAAAGCCATTCCATTGACCAAAGCAATGAATGGCAAACAGTGTCAAAGAGGAAAAAAAACTTCCAACCTAGAAGTGATGTAATGACGCGAAGCCGCTCAGGCTCGCTGAAATAGTCTTTGTGTTAGCGAACTAGTACTGAGTTAGGATATTTAGGTTTATGTTTTCAAGTTTACAAGCAAATTTCTATTGATGTATCGAACCTCGGTGGCATGTCCACTGTTATTAATACAAAGCTCCTCTAACCGGTTCTGTCAAAAAAAAATATTACCTTCATACAATAAGTTATACATTAATGTTTTAATACTTTAATTTATAAATTACATTAATTTTTCAATTATTTAATACATTTAATACTTGTATTTATTATTTTATACATTATTTTAAATATCATTGATGTATTATTTAATTAATACATCAATACATTAGTACATTAATGTATTATTCTATTAATGTATTAATACATTATTAATATTTTTTTAATTAACCCATTACATTAATACATCACATTATACATTAGCCCATTGATACTTTAATTTATACATTACAGTAATGTAATACTTAATCAATACATTAATAAATTAATTTATTTACATATTAATACATTAATTAATAGATCATTAATATATTATTTCATTTATGTAATATCACATTAATGTATTTTT
>JZKD02S1673953.1:0-16552 GCA_000966675.3 Picea glauca
TGGATGTCTGCTACTGCCTTTAAAACAACACGCATCTGCTTCTTGTTATTGAAAGCTTTCTCCAAACAGTTTGCATACATTCTTGAGGTCAGTCAATCTGTCAGTTAATATGTTGATTCAAAGGCTTTCAATGATATTAATGTAGAAGAGCAACTCTTTCAAAGATCTCTTCCTATCCTCTTTTTGCGTTTCTCTTACCAGACCTCCAACAATCTTGGCTCAGTTTTGTGCATAAGCAATTCTTAATCTCAACCACGTGTGTCCCTACAAACCCCGATGTTTGAACTATGTTGTATTTCTGATTCTGTGACACACGCTCTGCTTGGTCATATATCGTTGGATGTATGTTTTTTTTATGCGTTTTTCCCTGGGGTGGACTGTGTGCGAACCCCACTACCAATGTGTTGCGCATTAGAATTGTTTTAGATTTCCATCTGAAGAAGTCGGGGGCGTTATATATGGACAATTCCGTCGTTTGGCCTTGAGGAAGAGAAGTGGCCCTTGCAGATTACAGTTTCAGAGTTGGAACAATCGCAAGTCGCGGGCTTCGCGCACGAATTCAAATTTGGAATTCAAATTTTGTAAATGCCATTAATGTTCAAGACGTATAGGTACACCTCTCTTTTTATAGATGTTAAAATTTTAAATATTTTTTAATACAAATAACTAAAGCCATGTTAAGTTTTTTTCTTTTTTAAATTTTATTTTATTATTATTATTTTGAAATAAATGTCACTTCTAACGAGAGCTATTTCATCCAACCAAATATTCTAACCAATAAAAATAAATAAATAAACATTTTTTAAAAAAAAAAAAAAACACATTTTATTATTTTCTAAAAAAAAAAATAAACTATTTTTACAAAACATTTCATAAATATCTATAAATTGCTCAAAAATTTTAAGGAGCACTAATTAATAATAAAAAAATATGAAATCTAGGATATAAGTTATTCATTGAAGAATAATACGAGAGAAATCCATATATTAGAAGAGAAAGGATATAGATATCCATAATTGAGTAGTCGAGCTTTTAAAACCATTAAAACCAAAACATATGAATCATATTAATTGTTATCAAATTTTAATAGATTAAATTCTCACGAGACATTCATAAATTTCAATAAAGCGAGACAAGTTATAATTGATATATGTAACCATATTTCTTTCTAGTAACGAATTATATTAAACATACCTCGTTCTAAATTTCTATTTTCTAACAACCATTTCCTTTATAAGCCTTTTCAATTTTAGATATTTACATAGTTCATGCTACTTATTGTTTTCCTATCTGTACACATGAATTGGAGGCAAATTAAAGCCCACAAAAATGTAGGGAATACGTAATTTATTATAAACAAAGACAATACATCCCTCGAATAGTTCCAGCATTGCAATGAATAAATAAATGCTTTACTATACCATTAAGAAAGACATTAGACGGTACGAATTACTTGCATGGCATAGATAGGGTTGTCGGCCACCGTTCCACCCTTCACTGGCAATCTCCACACTAACTGTAAAATGAGCCTCATGGATCTCAATACCCTGAGGAGTTATGGTTGGACCTTTTTGAAGTCCAAAAATGTTAGTGTGGAAGCCCCGAGGGTCACGAGTGTCATAGGAAATCCAATGAAATGACAACTGGTACACTAAGATTCTAAATTGAAAAGTGCAAAGTGGTTTGGCATAAAACCTGAGCAAATTTGAAATTAAGACATCCTCAAACTTTGGAACTCGAAATATCCTTGTTGATCCTCGGGCATTCCTGTTGCATTGCCAAAACTTTCAGAGCCACTATTACCGTAGTTGAAGTCGATCATGCCTAAGATGATGGAATTATGCATGGTGGACAATGAAAATACCATAGCTAAACATGACCCCAAATACCACCGGGTCGAGTATTATAAGATGCAGAGAAAGAATCAGTCAAATTTAGCCTGGCATTCTAGGTTGGTCAAAGTGGCATGTGTCCCAAAGGCCTCAAGAAGAGTGTTCCATACAATTATGGTACCTTGCGGTTGGGAAAGCAGACGAATTGGCGCACTTTTATACCATTCAAGACAAATTTGTTTTTGTTGTCAAAATGTTCATTACACGAGGCACCCCTGACAGATTAACTCAGAAAGCTAAGGAATTCCTTAGATGAAGAGTTGGTTGGCTGGTAACACTTGCAGCCAGATGCTCCATTGAATCCTTATTGCGGTACCTTCTCATCATTTTTTTTCATTGGATTTATACCTTTTCCTATTGAAAATAAAATTCATCTAATCAAAGGATCTCCAATGTGAAAGGCATTGCAGACTCCCTGAAATGTTTTTTATCTAATTGTTACAAAATATGATTCCTAGAACATGTTACATCTATTTGTTCACGATACTTTTTTTTTTGTTTGTTAGTTTGTCCATGACTTGTGGGACTAACCTGTAGCTGAGAAACCGTGACTCAGGGGCATCTAAGCCGTCAAAATCACCCGAGGATCGCACCCGGTCTGAGCCACACCAACCCTTAACATGGCTGGATTTTTTGTCCCCGCAGGTTTCGAACCGATGACTTTAACATCACAGAGTGCCTTAACAACACACTCCATCACCGACTGTCTTACACCTCGGGGACTTTGTTCACGATACTTTTTTTTGGGTTCGAAAATTTGCAATTTTTAGCTTACATTAGAATTTAAGAGTGTGTTTATTTCAATTTCTCAAATATATTATTGGGAGTTTTGTGGCTTATATGGGCTTTTCAATCGTCTTCTTCAATAATGTTTTATTTTTTGAAATATTCTTTAAAATATTTAATCTGTATTTTTGGGGAATAATTAATTTGTGTCTTCATCTATGCATTGTGTTGATGGATAACAAAAATGGAAGATCTATCGGAGAGATGGGAAAGGGACCTGGATTGTTTTCCAACATCAGGAAGAAGGGCAGAGGTAAGCAGTGATTGTATTTATGTATTGATTTTTTAACGATACTAAAATAAATCCTTTATGGATTTTGCGAGAAATGGTTGCATTTTAGCCATGTGTTTTTTATTTCGTTGTCTTTATGATGTATCAATAAATATGTGTTGAATAGGAAAACCAGTAAATCCCTCCTTCGCTCATAAGGGAAGTATTATCAATTTAACTGCCCCATGCTCTTATATATTTAAAGGCAAATTATTTTAACTTTAAGAATCTAATAGCTACCCATTTTTAAGGGCAAAAGAGTTGTTGATACAAATTGCCACTTATTGTCCTCGTTCTAACATATTATTAAATGAATTGAAGGTGTTCTAAAGAAATCATCCTCATGTCTCACATTTTGATCGTTTCACTCTTTGGAATGGTCACATTTTTAGGACCCTATCTAACATATCGATGGAGAGTTTACTTCAGCACTCCCTCAGAGATCTGGTGCTTAAAATTACCTCGACTAAAGGTATGAAAAACATTTTTTTCACTCTCACTTGCCAAAAAATGTTACCGATCTTCATGGATTCACCCCATTGCAAGTTTGGAGATTTGTTATGTTGAATAAATGTTATTTAATCATTGAAGAGATAGTTAGGATGAACTTGACCATTATTTGAAGAGGATAGCAGCTGTAAGGACAAAGCCCATACATGTTTTTCAAGTAGACAAATTGTGGAGAAGAGAGAACATGGAGGAAAGAAAAATATTTCATCCCAAATGTTCATAAAATTCCTGATTCAATGGAATAAAGTAAATACGAGCATCTGTTTGGAGAAATACTTGTGGCGATAATGTCAGGCCCAGGTTGAGCAACACAACTACTTTCAAAGCCATGCTATTGGTAGTTGAGAGTATCATCTCATAACGCTGGAAATCATGGTCTATTGATTCACATGACTTGACCTATTAAATATGATAATGGTAATCAAAACATGATCAATGGACAAAGGAGGGGCCATGTGAGTACAAATGGAATGGATATTTAACAAAAGAGTTATAATTTCATAAACATGTTCAATTCTCCATTGGCTTTTGCAACTGACTTAACCTTTGTTTCCTCAACCAATGCTTTAATGGGTATGTGTCTCCCTTGTAGGCCGAATTTAAAAGAACGACTTTGACACAATTAATCAAGCATAGGACAAAACTATTATCCATTCATGGACCTGTCATGGAAAATGACAATAAAAATCAAACTACCAATGATGGCGTATCATCGGACAATCACTACATAAATTATTACTGAAATTCACAGAAAATGAAATAAAATAGTATCCAAAAGTTGAACTCGATTAAGATGGTGGTAGATGATGTCACTCCAAAGGTCCAGATAATAGATCATTATGGACTAATATAAATCCATCCCAACCTACCTTGGATTCACTAAGTATCAAACGGCATAAAAAAACTTAATACATCTGGAGTTACAAAGGATGTTAGAACTTCTTTGTTTTATTGTTGACAGGATTCAGGAACATTACAGTCACACACACGATAGACACCAAATTTTTTACCTAGGATGTAAAGCACCTCACTTTTATTTCTTTGCATGTCGGTGAATTGCACATCTTTACTATGAAAAACAAATTGCAACATATATGAACACCAAATTGGGACATCTAAAGACATCAAGCATCTCCTACAACATACAATACTCAACACCTCCCACATTTCTGATTCAGAGCTTGAACAGACACTTGGATTCCAAAGCTTCATCATAACCTCCCAAAGCCCTTCAGCTTCACACATCAGCCTGCCCACAACTCCTGCAAAGATGTTAACGATTCCATACTTGGTAGTTGTTCCAACTCGGAGCACCCACTAACATCTAGAAGTCGAAGCT
This sequence comes from Picea glauca, assembly GCA_000966675.3. Lineage (NCBI taxonomy): Eukaryota > Viridiplantae > Streptophyta > Pinopsida > Pinales > Pinaceae > Picea > Picea glauca. The sequence goes on from JZKD02S1673953.1 coordinate 4,799, forward strand.
TTGTCAGTTGCACCAACCCACGTATGCTCTTCAGCTTCACACATCCATCTGTTTACAACTCCTCCAAAGATACCAATGTCTCCATACTTTGGTAGCTCTTCTAACTCAGAGCATCTACTAACATTTAGGAATCAAAGCTTTTCCCACTACATCGACCCCAACGTGCTCTTCAACTTCACACATTCATATGCCTAAATCTCCTCCAAACATATTGGCATTTGTAAAGGCAGGTATAAAATGTTCACATGCTTCAATAGTAAGAAAGATACTTATATATAGGTATTATTCTCATCTACAAAATATTTTGAAGTCCTTGGAGACATTGTGGTTTTATATAAATAACAACCAAACATGCAAATGTACTTTAACACAACAAATTTCGATTTACATGTCATTTGTCTCGCCGCAATGCTTACAATGTGCTCCCTGGCACTTGTAGATCCATTACGTTCTTCATTGGATTCAAAGAGGGCAAGGAAGAATAGGGACATTGGAAAATAGACACAGAAATGGGCAAGGTGTGAAGGATGGGCAATGGAGAATAACCTCAGACTACATGGGAGGATTTGAGTTACTAGTTTCTTCAGCGGGTAGAAATAGTTGAGAAGATTGCAATGAAATACACATTGATGTTGAGGCTGTGCAGGGATATATAAAGCAATATACATCAAATCTTTTCCCTTTACTCCTCTTTTTTTATGATGTCTGAACAAGCATTTTTCATAGTGGTCGACCATCAAGTGCGCCAAGTCTATTTGGAGTAAAAAGCAATATACCTACTCCTATGAGCTTTCAATGTACAATTATTCTAGTGCTACCTATTCATACGAGCTTTCAATGTACAATTATTCAAGCACGCCAAGCCTATATGTCGTCAAAAAGAAATGTACATACTATAGACTCCTATGAACTTTCAGGGCACAGACGCAAGCGATCGATAACCATGTGGACAGGTGGCCAACAAAAAAAAAGTGGAAGTGATATTGTTGCTTTCACGTGGGAACTGGAGTCTACGAGATTTTTTGGGATTTATCAACGTCCTGTCATCACGAATATTGTTGCTTTCACGTGAAAACTGAAGATCATGAGAATTTTTGGGATTTACTAGCATCCGGATGTGATACGTGGTAATTTGTCATGTCCAAGAAAGGGTATTTAGTCACATCTACCTTTCTGACCAATCACAAAATAGAAATAGAAATTTAAAAAATTGTTAAAAATATTTTTTATTTTTTAAAAAATCATTTTAATGAAAAAATATTCAAAAACTTTATGAAACTTTGGAAACAAAAGTTTAACATAATCAGTTTTCAACTTTGTTTGACCACTAATTGATCGCTATATTCCCTACTTTGGGAAGGACTAATAAGATATAAGAGAACCTCGAGCCGAGTCTTTACTTTCTTTGAGCAAATCTAAGGAAGCATTTTTGGATGATCCAGTTTAATAATCTCTTTACTTAGTAGTTGGCCCAGCCCAAACATCAATTCTTATCAACGTTACGCCTTAAAAATTGTGATCTTCTTAATGATTGATATATTAGAGTTTAAGATGGATTTACATTGTTTTAATTTCTTAGATATTCTAGTATATAAATAGTTATTATTTTTTATTTTTATTTTTGTCTTTGTCACATAATGTTATGTGAGAACATCTACCTCATACTAGGTTACAGAGCACCTCCCTCGCTACTCTAAGTGAAATAATATATTTTACTATGATCGAGTATTTTATCAAAGTTTATTTAAATTAAATTGGTTTGTTATTCATATTAAGTGTTTTTTATGATATCATGTATGGGGTGTATGGGAAGCAACATGGGGAAGGCTCCGTCCCCATGCAAAATGAGAGGGAAAGGACTGATGGTGGCTCTGACACGCGCCACCTGGTCCATTGAGCTCAAGGTCATATTATATTAATGAAATCAATTTGTGGAACTTAATTTCTTCTGACGAAGGATACTATCACTCTCGCCTACCTGCGATACGATTTCTGGATGGTGGCAATTAAAATTTATGAAGCTTGTCTGGCTATGATGGGAAATCCCCAAGCAAAGCGACACCAATATGGAAAAGGGTACCTGTGTCCTCCATGCATTATAGCTTCAGGTGTGGATGGAGTATGGACGTTGGACAATAGTTTATATTTGGAGGTCGTGGAGCCAATTGAGGTGCTAAGTTTATGGGCGAGCATTAATAGTTGGTGGCTTAGGTTCTTCATTTTGCTTGCTCCATGGTTCATTTCACATGCAGACAAGATGCCACCAACTCAAGGATATGAAAGGGGATATCAACAAGGGCGTAGAGGCCAACCTAACCCCTTGTCTTTGAGCAACATTAGCCCAGACCCACCCAGTCTGTGGGTGCTTCATGTTGCTCAAGAAGCTGCAAATGAATTTTAGAACCAAACCCCTCCATGAATTCAAAGTGCAATTGCAATGGTGGAAACCATAATTTGAATCGAGCTGAGGGGATTCATGACTGGGAGATTGATGTTGAGATCGACAATTGGGTCCCTGACATGGGGAACTCAAGGGTCGGGGAGACAAAATATTTGAAAACTAATGAGTTATATTGGCATATAAAAACCTTTACGGACAAGACGTTGCTTGGCAGTGAGGAGGATAAGGGGGGAATCATGGAGCAGTTAGCAGAGGTTCGAAAATATCTTCAAGACATCAAGGATCGTATGGAAGCTCAAGGCAACCCGGAGGAGGCTCAACGAACCATCTCTCCACAACTTCAATTGAAAGAACTCCACGAGGGGGCAAATGGTCTCTCTCCTCATTAGTTTTGTATAATGACGAAATTTTTGAAATCCCTTCAACGTATAAACTCTTCTCGATGGGATAATTGTGTAAGGACAGTTAGAATGTCTGTTTTTTTCTTACAAAACTTTGCTATTTTGATTTCCTTACTAAACTTAGCACATACTATTTTGAAAAAAAAGAATTTTTCCATTGCTATAGATCTTGTTAGACCAACAACAGGGGGAACTCAATATGTATTTTCTCATCTTGATAAATAGAATCTCCAACTTGGTTTATTGATAAACAAAAAGTGTTTTTTATAATAAAGGGAAATCAATTGTAATGTCAATTAGGTTTAGCTCAGGTAGTTGGAAGGAATGATTGTTATCCTCCTCACTCATGATCAATTCTCGCAAGTGACATGTTAAGCTCTTAACAAGCATGTTATTGCAAAGGCTTCAAGCCTTGTTGGTGATTGGCCTTATGCCCCAAAAATTCTAGGGTTTACCGTGGGTACCATCCTTGAAACGAGGGGAAGTACTCGAGGGTTTTCCCTAAGCTTTGTAACCTGGAAAAAAAGGAAACCAATTGTAAGAGAGCAAACAACTTCCCTTACACACAAAAAGAGTTTTACACTCATCCATATAATTCAATTTGGTTTGTTGAACATGTGTTAAGGGCCTTTGATGACAAATGGAAACCAACTCTAGGAGATAAAACACCTTCCATCTCACATGCACAAGAGGCTCTACACCCACCGACCACTAAACCATGGCCTAATCGATTACAATTTTCATTGTAATATTCATAATATTCACATATGTATCGACATAACATGTCTTATAAAGGAGGAAGAAGGGGAGTTCGAGTAAGCACGCATACCCATCCCCCAACTAATCAACCTCATTTGCATAAGTATTAAAAGTTGTTGGCAGTTGAGTTAAGAACATTGTTCATCATAGCATTGGGTTTGTTTATGTGCCTATGTCAGTCCACAAAGGGATAACATGTACCAGGGGAAATTAAACTCAAATGGGGGAGTATCAACACCCAGGATTTACCAATGACTTATGTCCTTATTGTACAACAACTTTCTCAAATAGGGAGAATATCACCACCCTCACGTTACCAACTAGTTAAACATCTATTGTACAACAACTTTACTTTTAACTTAGTAAAATCCTTGCAACATGTTGACTCTGTGACATCTATAGAAGGTGTCTAGCACAATTCCTATGTAGTATAATGCATCAACATAATCAACCTTCCAAGAGTGTTAGGTAGCTAGACAGGTAGTGGGGCGGGGGGGTGGAGCGGAGGGACCATAGTGATAATAGTGGAGGTTATTCAATGTAACATGAACTAGGTCCACTATAGTATTAAATGCGGCCCACTATGGTAGTTAGATATAATAAATGTAAAAGGGCTTCTTAGAATGTTCCTCCTCTAGAATGTTCTTTGGTGGTTAGTAGTACTATATAAAGAGGTTCAAGCAATATAATTAAATATGAAGAGAAGTATTGTATTTGGAGCGGTAGCTCAAGAGGAGGATGCCCCCTCGAAGAGGCAAGTGAACAAGAAAGAATCCCTTCCATAATAGGATCAATTGTATGGTGTTTCCCTACCCTAAGGGTTTTCTTATAATAAAAGTGTGGTTCTTCTATATTGTTCTCTGAATATTTGCGGTGTTTTTGTATGCAAGTATTTGGTTCTTAACAAGTGGTATTAGAGCACTTTTCTTGGCAGGAATTGCGGGAATTTTTTTTTTCTATTTTTGCAAAAAAAATTCGAAGAAGAAAAAGGGGGCCACAACATTCCAGATGATTTCTACATATTTCTGTGCAAAATTTGCAGAAACTGGTTGTAGATATGAGTTCCTCTCAGAAAAACACTCAATTTTAAACAAAACAATCCTCTGAAATGGAGTATGGTAAGTGAAGTTATCGCCATTCTAAAATCTGCAATTTTCAGGGTTTTCCACGGACGACCACGTGATTTTTCTTATTTTTGTAGCACCCGGGGCCGAATTTTCCAAAACAAATTATAGATCTGAGTTCCTCTTTGAAAAATAACTTATATAAAAAAATAAAAAATAAAAACACCAAAATCGAAGCTCCGAAAGTGAAGATATTGTTGATTTAAAATCAGTGTTTTTTGGGGGTTTTTTCGTGATGGTGGCGGAACTGTAGAGTTCATAACTTTTCACAGGGTGCTAAGATTGCTACCAGATCAGACCCATTGGATAGAGAATTTTAAGATATTGTTTTTGGTATTTTATATGTGGTATTTCCAATGGATATTCGATCTCAAACCATAGTAGTCATCAAGACAACAATTCAAGAGATCAAAGTTGAAATGCAACATACTCAAGAGAAATGTATTCAAGAACTCAAAGTTGAAATGCAACATATTCAAGAGTCCAAACTTGCAAGGCAAGAAAGGTATATTATGGAAGAATATTATTAAGAAATAAATGCTTGGTATTATTATGAGGACGATTGTGATGATTGGTATATGAATAGTTGTCATTTATGGGATGGCAACCACTTTCATATTTTATTTGATGACTCTACTCCACCTTTTGTAGAGAACATCAATGTAACAAATTAAGAGCCAATTATGATTACCAGTGTCCATCCTGCGTATTCTATAATAGTATTATTCCTTCCAAATTCAGCTATGACCCTTTCCCACTATGTGGATGGATCTTCTTATTTGGATCCACATGACAGTTGTCAATCTTTGGAACATCATTTTCAAATGGTTATTGGGTTCAGATATCTTCCACGTGGAGTTCACATTAGCACTTGGACATGGGGCCCCAGTTTACAATGGCGTTTGGACTACTTCAACATGGTGGTTTTCATTTCTACATGGGACCCTGATTGTCTAGTCCACTTCAACACTATGGTCCACACTTATCCATGGGACCCTGGTATATGGTTGTACACCCTCAGAACAAGCATTTAGGACAACACTTTCATAAGGGGGATGGAATGTTAGGTGGCTAGAGAGGTAGTGGGGCGGGGGAGGGCCCATAGTGATAATAGTGGAGGCCATTCAATATAAGATGGACTAGGTCCACTATAGTATTAAATAAGGCCCACTATGATAGTTAGATATAATAAATGTAAGAGGATTTCTTAGAAGGTTCCTCCTCTAGAATGTTCTTAGGTGGTTGGTAGTACTATATAAAGCGGTTCAAGCAATGTAATGAAATATGAAGAGAAGTATTGTATTTGGAGCGGTAACTCAAGAGGAGGATGCTCCCTCGAAGAGGCAAGTGAACATGAGAAGATCCCTTCCATAATAGGATCCATTGTATGGTGTTGCCCTACCCTAAGGGTTTTCTTATAATAAAAGTGTGGTTCTTCTATATTGTTCTCTAAATATCTGTGGTGTTTTTGTATGCAAGTATTTGGTTCTTAACAAAGAGAGAGGAGGTCTCACCCAATGCGTGTATGATTGTTGCAATGTGATTAAAGTGTAGAGTGTTAAAAAATTAGTGGGGATGTATTCCTTTGATTATCCTTTAATCGTGTTCTATTAAATTAACAATACTCGCATCATTTATATCAATTACAAGCACATATAGATCATCTATGTTTAACATGAACCCAAACACATAAACATAATGATTCTCCATTGTACTTGCAACATGAATGATATTGCATAACTTCAACATAGAACTTTAGATGGAGAGTACAACTCTCAACTCCTAACTCTTTACTTAACAACTTCGAAAACTCTTAAAACTCTCTTACTTACATTAAAAACCTTATACATATAGGGGACTAGAGTGGTTATAGAAGATTTTAAAATATACTAGGAAATCTACCAGTTATAACCCACTCATACAAAAGAATACAAAAGCATCTACATCTCTAGAGACATGCATAAAGGATTGGTGGAACTAGGCCTAGAGGATGTGGAAGATGACTCCTTAGCCTCCACATACTCAAGCTTCTACAAAATCATGTACTTATGATTTTGCGATTTCTTGGATTACGTGGATTCATCTTCTGTGGAAATATGCTCTACACTAGCATTTCGTCAAAACTAAGCCACAACAACTCCTCAACCACACCTTCCAACTCATCCTAAGTTGGTCCCAACCCCTAACTACTCAATGATAGACCCCAACTCAAGGGATTCCCTATATGTTGTAAATCTGATCCTAACACTAACCATGTGCTTTGCAACTAATATCATGCATGCATTGTGAATATTTCACCTACACCCATCGAATGAGACATCCTAGCTTGTAGTATCGACCCCTTGTGCATATATTTGACCACTGCAAGCATAATATGATCATTTCCTTTCACTAATTTTGTTAAGGCCCTAATAAGCATTCATTATTAGTTTATTTTTAATATTAGTAGGTCGGCTATAACCTTTGATCGTACCATTTCATTATAAGTGTACCCTTTGTCTCTTATATATATACCAAGGAGACCTCGTCTTAGGATCATCATATTTTGTCTTATGAATTAGATATATTGTAAAAGGAGGTTTCCCCCTTGCAGTTGATTGTATTCATTGACATTCTATCATTTTTAAAGCACTTGGTTCATAACATTTGGTATCAAAGCATTGATCCCAAGGTTTTGTTGCTTGAAGCGAGACATCTTTGAATTTTCGTTCTAATTTTTTTCCTGGGATGCTTCAGATAGAAATTTTTTGAGGTTACTCAGGAGACATATCAAAGTACACATGGTAAAAATTTCAAGTTCTAGTTAGCTATACTTTCGGAGATATAGCCTATGGAAGATAGGGTTTTTGACTCATCCTGAAATCAGTTTTAAAATAATCATCTTGGAATTTTCGCTATAATTTTTTTTATGGGAAGTTTCAAACAGTGAAATTTTGTGGAGACTAAGGAGAAATGTCATAGTACAAGTGATCAATTTTTCAAGTTCTGGTTTGTTATAATTTTGGAGATATAGTCCATGAAAGACAAGGTTTGTGACTAATGCTGAAATAAATTTTCTTGGCATTTTCGATGTAATTTTTTTTTCCAATGAAGTTTCAAAATTTGGAATTTTCATAATCACGAGTTCACACCATGAAGAACATGTGGATTTTTTTTATAGATTTTGACTCATTATTCTTTATGGTATATTACTTGTGGAAGTTATTGTTTTTGCACAAGTTATTTTATGGTGATTTTAAGAGTTTTTTTTTTTTTTTTCAATGGTTAGCGAGCTCATTTTTTTAAATTTTTTTAGAGACGTGTTCCATTGTATTTAAATAACATAGGATCTGTCATTAAGTGGGTAAAAATACATTTGTGGAAGAATATATGCAGGAAATACACATGGTTTCACGTGGTTTGAAACACATTGTTTCACCTAGTTGGAAAGCCATGTAACCCATGTTGGTACCCCTTCGAGTAGTATTGCATTAGACAATACCTGTAGATAGAATCTCACTTCCACGTACCTTTGAGTATATAGAAATTACCCTGGGTATACCTGAAACCAACCTTAGATAATATATTTGGTCGTCTTATTGTTATAGTACACTGAGAACAACACTCGAAGAGACCACTCTCTAGTACCTGGGTAGTCCGGTAGTACGGCTAAGGGAACGGTTGAGCCTCCTTACCTAGTGCCTTGAGATATTGAGCAGAGTACTATTGTTGGACCCTGCACATATATCAGAGGGCTATAACACCTAACACTCCCTTTACCTCGAGACCCTATAGCTTTTTCCCATGGCTCCAAAGAAAGATCCAAAATTTACTTCACCTATTAAACCTCCAAAAAGCTCCTTCGTGACTCATGGATAAAATGAGGAGATACAAAACCAATTATACAAATTGGATAGTCAAATCAATGAATTGAATGACATGTTAGTTAAAAGGGTTGATTTGATTAATACTTAAACAGAAATAGAAAGAAAGGTGGATGAAAAGATGGAACAGTTGGAACAAAAGATGGAAGGAAAGTGGAAAAAATGGAACAAAATATTATAGAAACCTTAAATGGGAGGCTCCCTAAAATTGACAAGGTGTCTAAAGGGACTCATGAGAATAAAGGTAGTATTCAGGTTGAACAACTTTCCAATAATAAGAATTTTCCATGCGGATTTAACTCCAATAATGGAGTTATTTATGGATGGTGTCCAAAAGGAGTGAACCTTCCCAAGGTTGAATTAAGGAAGTTTGATGGAACAAAGGTCTTTACCTTCGTGAACCAAATAGAGTAATATTTTGAACTACATAATATTATGGATGATAAGAATAGGATTCACATAGCAACTTTGAACTTTGAGATAAAACCATATCAATGGTATCGATGGGTAGTTAAAAGGAAGCCCCATTCTTATCATTATACTTGGGGTTTATTTACAAGATAATTAGAAGCACAATGTGGGAAAGTTTGGGAACAATACTACTTCAATCAATTGACAAGAATCAATGACTTGGGTAATATTAAAGATTATAATTCATAATTTTAGGTATTGGCCACAGGAGTGGATAACATAAGTGATGAACATTTATTCGAAGCCTACATGGGTGGATTAAAAGAAGACATTAAACATGAGTTTTTCCTAAAACATCTTGAAAATATTATGGAAGCTATACAATTTGTTCGTCATGTTCAAGCTAAGAATAAGGCTACACACAAGTCTACCATTGGAGCATATGTAGGAAGCAAAGATCGTTTTAGGGCTCATAAGACAACTTCACCTCAACCTACTCGAATATCACAGAAGGAAATGGAGGAAAGAAGAGCAAAAGGACTATGCTTTGGTTGTAACAACAAATGCTCAAAAGGGCATAAATGTCAAGAAACAAAATTGTTCACATTGAAAAATAATAATGAAGAGGGAGTGGAGGCATCTACACAAATAAACGAGGAAGAACTGTCAACTTAAAAGAGTAGGAAATAAAACCCAAAATTGTGCACAACATTGTTTCAGACAGACGTGAAATATTTGTTCATGCATTGGCAGGGTTGTCAACAATTCAAACCTTGAAGATTGTAGGTTACATTAAGAAGCAAAATGTTATAGTGTTTATTAACTTGAGTAGTACCCATAACTTCATTAATAAAATATTAGCAAAGCACCTCAATTGTTTTGCATATCCAATGACAATTTTTCAAGTTTTGGTTTCTAATGGAGGAAGTATTGATTGTGTGGGAAATTGCCACAACATTAAACTAAGTATGAGGGAATATAATTTGGAAAGCCCAATGTATGCCATTCCCATTGGAGGTGTATATGTTGTTACAGGGATTCAATGATTGAGAACATTAGGTACAATTTATACAAACTATAACAAATTATTCATGAGATTTGAATAAGAAGGAATTCAATATGAACTCAAAGGGTTAAAATATGGACCTTCTCACGTCATCAACTCTCATAGAATGGAAAAGCTCCTAAAAAAGGGTAGCAAGGGACTTGTGGTGAAAATTTATTCTATGGAAATTAAGCAGGAAGATGAAAATACTCCAGAGGAATCAAGATGCACATTGAAAAATCACTATAGGGTCTTCCAAGAAATTCCTAAAGGTCTACCTCCATATAGAGATCATGAACATCAAATCGAACTAATACCGAGAAGTACTCCTCCTAATAAAGGGCCTTATATATATCCCCATCAACAAAAAGGGGAGATTGAGAAAATAGTACAAGAAATGATGGATTATGGTATTATTCAACCAAGCAGGAGTTCATTTTCAGTTTCAGTAGTGACGGTGAGAAGAAAAGATAATTCTTGGAGGATGTGTCCTGATTACATAGATCTAAATAAAATCACCATAAAGGATAAATTATTTATTCCAAATATTGATGAGCTTCATGGAGTGGCTTGTTTTACGAAGCTAGATCTTAAATTAGGATATCACCAAATCATATTAAGAAAATGTGACATTCCCAAAACAACTTTTAAAACTCATGATGGGAACTATGAGTTCTTGGTCATACCTTTTGGGTTGACTAATGCTCCTTCGACTTTTCAAAGTCTTATGAACAAAGTTTTTCAATCTCATATTAACAAGTTTGTGTTGGTTTTCATTGATGCTATTCTTATCTATAGAAAAACATGGCAAGACCACAATAAACATGTGGATCAATTCCTGCAAATTCTTGAGAACAATCAATTGTATTAAAAGGATCCAATTGTGCTCCTGGGAAACAAGAAGTAGAATATTTTGGTCATATTGTTTCAAGGGAAGGGGTTAAGGTTGCAACGTACCCATCCCCTAGCGGGATCACGTCACTGCTAAAACGAGCCAAAAAAATTTATGATACCAATTTAAATGAGGAAATTAACATACATCAAGAAATACAAGTTCATCAACTGTCCATGTTCTACAAAAACGTAAATACAGTTGCTCAATTGTGCATAGAAATAGCTATATAACATACAATATCATTCCACCATATAAACATGTATTTAAATGCATCATTTTTCTCCCAACAATAAACATTAACCAAGCTAACTCTGAGTAGATGCACAACAAATATATATATCAACATTTAACACAACTAAACACAACAATTAGAACATGTATCTTATAAAATGTGAAACCCACTGTAGAGAACGTGCATTCCTCCCAACCAGTACCTTTTTGTTCCAATTATCAACAACAAGACACCCCCGAGCTTGGGCTAGAATCCACAAGAGACGAAGGTCCTTAAGGCTAGCTAATGTCCCCCTTTCAACAGTTAAACTCTCAGCTAATTCAAGTCCACCAACAAACTTCCCCTCAACCTGCACAACCCAAGGGATGGAATCCCCCTTCACTGTTCACAGTCCCTCAGGCCTTTCCACTCCCCTCCAGGGATTCCAACACAGATTGAACAAGAATTCTACTTGTCGAGAGTTTAAGAACTCTACAACTACAACACAAATTCGCCCAGTAGCCAAAACACATGCTCCTTGGACGAATTTCGAACAAATCATCACTCCCATGCACACTACCTCTTTCTCCACAAAAATACAACTCCAAATAGCAGCCAAGCATGTCCACAACAACTGCCTACAA
>JZKD02S1673953.1:17775-56905 GCA_000966675.3 Picea glauca
CTCGATGTCAACCCTCCTGAACATGATTTCTGTGAGGCGACTTCATTCCTCGTCCCTCCTTCAAACTCTTCGAAGTCTTTATCCCTCTAGAGCTTAGTTCTTGCTGCAAACTCAAGGATTCAAAGGGATTCTTGCGCGCATTCCTTACGACATCCACGATAATCACTGATTATCTAAACTCTCTAACTCTACGCACTCCTTGCGACATATATTCTTCAACCCCTCACTTGGGTTGGAAAAATTCTAAGACTTCGACCTGCATGCGCACACGTTGCACAACTCTGTGCTATAACTACACTTCTACTGATATGAGGACAACGATATCCCTCCTGAGCTTTTTTGAGGTAAAACTCAGGATCTTGTCAATGCACTCCTTGCAGACTTTCATTGCACTCATTGCAGGAATTCTCATGAAGAGAAACAATTGAAGCTCATACGCTCCCTCTCACAGACTTCATACATTCAACATGAAATCATACACATAAAGCATTGAAACAAATGGATAATAGAGCATATAAGCAAACTATAAACATACCATTCAATAGATGCAAACATTATTCATAACAATATCATGAAATTGAGTCAAAGCATTCTTATATGAACTCAAATGCTTCTGTACATGGGTTCTATAGCAACAACTGTCTGCTTATACAACTTCTACAGTCTTTGTTCTTCTTTGCTCTCCTATTCTCTTGCTCTACTGCTCTACTCTTCTTACAATTGAGAATAATAATACAATACAATACAATACATACGAGGGAGCTTTCTCAAGTTTTCCCTCCTACAACTCTAAGCTATCTTATCGAAATAAAATCTCTACAACTACTTTACATTGATTACATTAATTGTCTACAAACGACAGATGAGAGAAATCGCTCAAGATTTCCATTACAATTCCCAAAACATTTAAGAGCATTTATGTCTCTCCAGATATTACATTAATGTGCCATCCTTTTGAAATTCAAAATATCTTCAAAATGTGCGTCGGTGCGTATCCAACCGTCCTCCGCTTGTGCTTGCTTATGATGCTCCTGCATCATACTCCTCTGGCTGAAAAATTCATGGACTCCTGTCCATGAGCTCCTGCACCGTATGTCCATGTTTCTGAATATCTGCTTCACTTTCCCAACTGGCATCTTCAATCGGGTGTCCATTCCACTTTATCAAATATTCAAAATATGTCTTCTTCTGGGTCTTCTTGCCAACTCTCTAATCAATGATCTTTTCCATCTGCGGATTTTCAGCTACAAGCATCTGTTTCATCCACTGAACTTCTTGTTGATTCTCTTCCCCATCTGCTTCATCTGCTCTGTAAGGATATAGATCTGCTACGTTGAATATGGGTGATATGCCCACATCATCTGGCAATTCTATCTCATAAGCGTTTGCCTCAAATTTTCTCAAAATCTTACACGACCCTATCTTTTTCATCTTCAACTTATTATATATTCCCCTTGGGAACCTTTCTTTTCTTAGATGCGCTAAGACCAAATCTCCCACCTCGAACTGAAGCTCTCTTCTATGCTGATCTTCTCTACAGTTGTATTCCTGATTGGAATTCTACAACCACTCTTTAATCTTACTGTGGAGCTCTTACATCTTTGCTGCAAAATCTTTCGCTCCAACACTCCTGAACTCAAACTGCTCTAAGTCTCTCAACTCAGATACTCCCCTTGGCTACATTCCATACATTATCTAGAATGGGCTCTGTCCTGTGCTTCTGTTAGGTGAGTCGTTATATGCAAATTCCTCTTGCGTCATAATCTGATTCCACTTACTGTGATGTTCAGTAACCAAACTCCTCAATAATTCCCCCAAACTTCGGTTTACTACCTTAGTCTGTCTATCCGTCTGAGGGTGATATGCTGAGCTAAAAGATAAATCTGTCCCCAACTTTTTCCATAGTGTCCTCCAGAAATGACCAACAAATTTGGTATCTCTGTCTGAAATAATACTCTTGGGTAAACCATGAAGTCGAACAACTTATTTGAAAAATAGATTTGCAATGTGTGTTGCATCACTGGTTTTCTGACATGGAATGAAATGTGCCATTTTTTAGAATATGTCGACTACCACGAATATGGAATCACAACCTCTATGTGCCCTTGGTAGTCCTAACATAAAATCCATGCTTACCGCATCCCACGGTCTCTCTAGTATTGGGAGTGGTTGATACAACCTTGTATTCTATCTTTTCCCCTTTGCGTGCTGGCAAATTCTACATCTGTTGAAAAAATTCTTGACATCTGTCCTCATCCCTGACCAATAATATAAAATGTTCAGTTGTGCAAATGTTTTATCATGGCCGAAGTGCCCAACCAATCCCCCACTATGCTTTTCCTTCAAAAGGTTTTCTCTCATAGAACTCTTCGGGATACACAACCGATTTCCTTTGAATAGAAATCCATCTTGGATCAAGTATTCAATCCATTGGCTTCTATCTCTCAGAACAAGATTCTCACATGCTTCATAAGCATCCTTGAAATCTGAATCATCTCTGTACATTTCCTTAAGGCTATCAAAACCTAAGGTCTTCACATGAAACTCCTGCAGAATCAAACATTTCCTGCTCAATGCGTCAGCAACCTTGTTAACAGTTCCATAAATGTGCTTTATAACAAAAGTAAAGTTCTGCATAAATTCAACCCATTTTGCATGTTTCTGATTCAGTTTCTCCTGTTTGGTTATAAATTGTAAGGTCTGGTTGTCGCTATACAAAACAAACTCTTTCGGAACCAGGTAGCGCCTCCATTTCTTCAATGCTTATATGATTGCATAAAACTCTTTATCATACGTGGAATAATTTCTTTTAGCATCGTTCAACTTCTCACTGAAGTATGCAACTGGTATATTGTCTTGACTTAAGACTGCTCCAACCGCGAATCCACTTGCGTCACTTTTGACTTGAAATGTTTTACTGAAATCTGGCAGAACCGGAACTGGTTGTCCAATTATCTTCTCCTTCAACAACTTGAAACTTTTCTCCGCTTCCTCTGTCCAATGAAAAGATTTATGTCTTTTCTTGACTGTGTCCATTATTGGTGCACAAATTCCACTAAAATTTTGATGAACTTCCTGTAAAAACTGGCTAGTCCATGGAAGCTTTTGAGTTCAAAGATATTCCCTGGCAATGGCCATTCTTTGATTGCTTTTACCTTTTTAGGATCCATCCATCTTCAACTCATTCGAAGAGATCACAAAACCCAAATAAATGAGTTTTGTTTTCATGAAAGACGACTTCTTCAGATTTACCAACAACTTCTCTTGCTGCAACCTCCTCATCACTAGAGTTAAATGTCTCAAATGTTCTTCCTCGGTCTTACTGAAGATCAGTATATCATCAAGATACACAATTACAAACTTTCCAATGAAATCTTTCAAGACTTCATTCATCAATCTCATAAAAGTACTTGGCACATTCGTCAATCCAAACGACATGACAAGCCATTCATACAGTCCTTCATTCATCTTAAATGTTGTCTTCCATTCTCACTTTCCCTCATCTGAATCTGATGATATCCGATTTTCAAATCAATTTTTGAAAAAAACTTTGCCCCACTAAAGCAATCCATCAAGTCATCCATCCTGGGTAAAGGAAATCTATACCTGATGGTGATTTTGTTTATATCCCTTGAGTTTGTACACATCCTCCATCCACCATCTTTCTTCGGACTTAACATTGTTGGCACAACACATGGAATCAAGCTTTCTCTAACCAATCCTCTGTCCATCAAATCTTGGACTTGCTTCTTGACCTCTTCATTCTCCTGCGGCGTTAGTCTGTACACTGCTTTGTTTGGTAAACTCTCTCCTATTATAAGGTCAATATGATGGCTTATACTTTTGATGGGTGGCAACGAACAAGGTAAATCGTCCACCACTATATCAAAGAAATTCTCTAGCAGTTCCCGAACTTCCTCAGGTAGATCATCTATCGAGGTACTAGTCAAGATGACTCTAGGTTTCCTTACCACGACAAACTGCATTTCTTCACCTTTCCCGACTTCATCCAGAAGTTCCTTCCCACTCATGAGAAGTATGGTATTGCTTGTTTCTACTTTCACTTTCTTTTCTTCAATTGGCAACAACATATGCGTCCTACCATTCTTTTCCAAGGTATATGTGTTCTTTCTTCCATCATGAATAACATTTTTTTCATATTGCCACGGTCTCCCCAACAAAATATGACAAACATCCATGGGAATGACATCACATAAGATCTCATCTCTATAACCCCCTATCTTAAATTCAATTAAACATTGTTTAGTGAATGTTACTTGATGTCCCTTTTGCAACCACAAAACTTTATATGGGCTTGGATGTGCAACTATCTCCGATTCCAACTGTTCCACCATCTCTGTGGATACTAGATTATCTGTGCTTCCACTATCAACTATTACCTTGCATACCCTATCCTTAGCCTTGCAAGCAGTTCTAAACAAACTGTTCCTCTCGACTGGATTCTCCACCTCCTTCTCTGGCTTCAAGAGAATTTTCCTCATCATTAAGGATCTTTTGTGTTCTACATCTTCTGCCTCAACATTTCACCTTTGCGCTTCTGAAATGTGAGCTTAGCCTCCTCCATCTTTTTTCTGTTGAGACATTCCCAAGATTTGTGTTCGATCCTTCCACAGACAAAACACTTTATCTCACCTCCTCTGCCTCTTCCTCTTCCTCTTGCTCGAGGAAAACTGTTCTGATCGACATATTGTCTTCCTTGTGAACTTCCTCCCTTTTCTATGTGGTTATGAGGTTTCTTCTCTTCATCTTTGGGATTTTGTACTCTATGTTGGGAAATTTCTTTGCCTCTGCTCTGACTTCTACCTCTTCCCCTTTGACCTTTCTTTCGGGCCAATTTCTCTTTTGCCTTCAAAGCAATCTGATAAGCTTCTTCTACATTTCATTATTGTTACCATGCTCATCTCATCCTGAATGCCATATCTCAGACCATTCATATATCTGACAACCTTTTCATCATCACTCTCACGATGACCAACTCTAATGCTTATCATGTAAAAATCCTCAGTGTATTCCTTCACTGTCATCCCTTTCTATCTCAAATTCTACATTCTTCGAAATAGATTAATTTGGTAATCTCTGGGTATAAACTTGGCTTTCATCTTTGCTACCATCCTATCCCAACTTTTGATTCTTTGTTTGCCTTTGCAACGCCTGTCAGCCTGTAGTTCATCCCACCACAGTGCTACATGCCCTTTCAGTCTAGTGACAACGTGCTTTACTTTCTTATCTTCCTCAACATCCTCATAGTCGAAGTATTTATCTAGAGCTCTAAACCAATCTAGAAGCTCCTCAACGTCTAAGTTGTCATCATACATCGGGATATCCATCTTTTCTCTGGCACCTATTCTTGCAACAACTTTGAATAGACGTTCCTCTGCATCATCTTCGGCTACAATTCTTCTTCAGCTCCATCTTCATTCTCGCTTTCGACTTCACTGACGTCTCCAGCATCAGTTGTTCATCTCTGTGATGTATCCATAGCATCCAATTGAGCATGAAGTTCTCTCATCTCCCTTTCCACAACTGGATCAAGAATAACTCTCTCTTGACGTCTTCTTGACAACATTGTGTCAATCTGTCCATGCAGAATTCAAATCACAACTATCCTCTGTCTTCCCTCTATAGAAAACAAAAGTTGTTAGCTAGGCTCTGATACCACCTAACGTAGCACCCCTACCTCGACAGGGTCTGCTTGACCTCCCGGTCTATGGATCTTTCTGTTCTCCCCGAGTTGAAATGGCTCCTTGGTTCACAGCTGGAACCTCCAACACGTATAACCACAGGTCCTTCTAGAAGTTACACCCATGAGAACAAGCACTAGGCGTAAACCTCCACCCTTTGTGATCACTGGTGTGACCACAAACTTAACCCCAAAAGGGCGCGTCATGTTTCGCGATGTCGGGAATTTCATTACAAGGCAACCCAACTCCTCCGATTTTTGAAAACTCGAAAAGGGCTAACGGTCCACTAGCTCCTCCCTTAACTCTTCACTAATGTGACCCTCCACTGCAACCCGAGGCCCAACTTTCGACGCGTTGGGATTTCGCGTATCGGGGATCTGTAATGCAGCTTTCTCCCTTCACCCGATATCTGAAATCGCGATATTCCCTTGCCATAGATCAATGGTCCCAAACCTTCGATGATTTGACGGTCCAGATTACGTCGAGATTTCACGTATCGCGACTTCCGGGTAGTTGTTTCCTCCACACTCCCGATTCCCAAATTTTTGATACTTCAGAGCATCCCAAATCAATGCTCATGATCTTCTGGATCTAACGGCTTCTATCCCTCTTGAGCTTGCGAGTGTTGAAAGACTCTTGCCTTTATCCTACGTGCAACTCCATTGGATCTGACGGTCCACGGGTATCGACGTTTCTCCCTCTAAGAGTTTCCACCGTCTGTTCAAGTTCTTGATATTTCCTGCCCAAGCAGCTCGACATCAACCCTCGTGAACTTGATTTCTGTGAGGCGACTTCAATCCTCGTCCCTCCTTCAAACTCTTTGAAGTCTCTATCCCTCTGGAGCTTAGTTATTGCTGCAAACTCAAGGATTCAAAGGGATTCTTGTGCACAGTCCTTCGGCCTCCATGATAATTACTGATTATCTGAACTCACCAACTATACACACTCCTTGCGACAACGATTCATCAACACTTGGGTTGGAAAAAGTCTAAGACTTCAACCTGCCTGTGCACACCTTGCACAAATCTATGCTATAACTGCACTTCTGCTGGTATAAGGACAACGGTATCCCTCCTGAACTTTTATGAGGCAAAACTTAGAATCTTGTCAACACACTCCTTGCAGACTTTCACTGCACTCCTTGCAAGAATTCTCAGGAAGAGAAACAATTGAAACTCATACTCTCCCTCTCACAAACTTCATACATTCAACATGAAATCATACACATAAAGCATTGAAACAAATGCATAACAGAGCATATAAACAAATTGTAAACATACCATTCAATAGATGTAAACAATATTCATAACAACACCATGAAATTGAGTCAATGCATTCTTATATTAACTCAAGTGCTTCTATACAATGGTTCTATAGCAACAACTGTCTGCTTATACAACTTCTACAGTCTTTGTTCTTCTCTGCTTTCCTATTCTCTTTCTCTACTGCTCTACTTTTCTTACAATTGAGAATAATAGTACATTACAATACAATACATACAAGGGATATTTAGTGTTGGTTGTTCAAACAGATATTTTAGACCACTATGGTCTGTCCTTAATTCAAATTTTCTTCCCATGAGGTAATTCCTCCACATTCTTAAGGCATGTACTATGGATGCCAACTCTAATTCATGTGTGGCATAATTGATTTCATGTTCCTTCAATTTTCTGGACTCATAACAAATTACATGTCCATTTTGCATAAGGACTGAGCCCTTCCTTGCATGCATTTGTGCACACAACAAAATCCTCATCCTGATCTGCAACTTTTAAAATAGGTGCACTGGTTAACAAATCCTTTAAGCATTGAAAATTTTCTTCACACTTGGCACTCCACTCAAAGTTTACTCCTTTCTTTTTCAAATATGTTATTGGGTGTGCAATTTTGGAGAATCACACAATGAATCTCCTATAATAACCAACTAGACCCATAAATGATTTAACCTCTGAAATCTTCATTGTCGCTGGCCAACTCTTGATTGCTTCAATATTTTCTGGATGTACTTGGCCTTTCATATGGCTTCTTCTAAATTCTTAGGTTCATCAAACCAAATTTTGTCCTTGTAAAAGGATGGCAGTCCACTCAGGAACCTCTGAATTTTAACCTTCTCATCTTCGATGAAGCTCACATACCTGAGAAGTTCCAAGAACTTTCTCTCATATTCATCCATGGTCATGTTCCTAAGCTTGAGTTCAAAAAAGTCTTGCATCTTCTTGTCATAATATTGCTCTGACAAGTACCATTGCTGAAAATATTTCTTGAACTGCTTCGAAGAAATTATTTTCTTATCAAGGTGCTTAACCTACTTCAGTCGGTCCCACCACATAGATGCCTTCTCTTCAAGGTAGTAGGCTGCAATTATGGCTTCTTCATTTGATTACTAGTTATGCAATTGGAGATATTTCCTCATTCCCAACAACCATGCTTCTACGTCTTCACCTTTCTTGTTTTCTCCATCAAATGATGGTGGCTTGATTTTCCTCAATTCCCATTGCAAGTTGTCTGACCCATGTCTCCTTCTTTGATGTCTGTCAAGAGATATACTTGGGCTGCTTGCTGACCTTGAACGTGCATATGTTTTTCTGGTTGATTTCCCTAAGGAATGATGATGTTGATGTCTGCTAACACTCCTTGATCGTTTAGATCCTCCTTGATCATCCCTCCTATCATGAGACCTAGACACCTCCACTTGATTGACACTAACTTCTTGCCTTGTTCATGAATCCTCATTAACTCGCTTCTGTATCATATTTAGGCTTTGAATTATCTCTTCTTGAGCCTTCATGATCCTCTCATTATCATCCCTATAGCTCTCCACTTCTTTTTGCAGGTTTCTCATAGTTACAGGCTCCTACCTGTCTCTTCTTCCATTAGACTTAGTTTAAACATTACCCATGCTGACATGCAGACCTGTAACTTATTCATCATGGATGTAAGACCCTTGAGCATCCTCCATATCTTTATTTCTCATGTAGGAACTAAATTATGCTTTTCTGTATCTCTAATTCTACAAAAATGTGCATGCAATAATTGTTGTTAGAATTAAGCATATTGCAAAATATCTATTTATTAGATTACAAGTCATTCCTCATTTCAAATTATGAAGAATTTTAATGCGTTATTCTAGAATTACATTCCCAAAATTCATTCCTCTCTAAAACAACTTTCCAATGACTGTACTCATGCCCCATTCTGAGTTATGAGTGAAAAGTTATAACATCCACATGCTGCAATTTCAACTCATTTATTGCTACAACAATCTCTTCTATCACTATTTGAGAAAATATAACGATTCATTCAAAATTATGGATTGACAAATGTATTCTACTTCTCAATACCATTCCAATGACTATTCATTTTCTCAAATCCGAGCTTTGAGCTGAAAGTTATGGTCCAAATAAGTTTTGACTATTTTACCCAATTTATCCATGTTGCTACAAATGTCATCTTTCACTCCCAAAACATTTTCAGATACCCATAACCCAATTTTGACTCCATCTCTAGCTTCTATGGGTCATAATATCTCCAACGAATCCTCATGTGCCCCCAACAGACTCTTGAGCATGGAGTTATGCCTTCCATAAGTAAATATGTTGCCAAAATTTTACCCATACTGTTTTGGTTGTAACTTTCTCATACAAACTTTGTTTTGCGAACCATTTAGCTCGTTGGATAGCTATCTTCGAGATATTTTATTTGAGATACAAATAGAAGTGTGCCTTAGTAAAACGTTTTCTAGTGGTTTTTTACTACCTAAAAACGTCATATAGGGCCTCAAAATTGGCTCACAAGTTCGTGACCTCTAAAAACCCAAAAATTTCTTAAAAAATTATCTATCTTACTACTATAACAACCTTTTAAATATGAACAGTTGATCTCAAATCAAGTGAAACAACAAACGTTTATCTGACTCTATTGGCCATCGATGATTGGCATCCTCCTTTGGACGCGTATAATGTTTTCCCAAAATCGTCGACCCAACCGTCGACCATTTGCCCATCTCCTCGACGACCGATTTGCGCACAATTCTAAATCAGTTGATTCGACCATCGGTCGTCGACGATTTTAGTTGGCTAATGAAACTCTTTACTAATGTGTCTGACACCCGAACATCGACCAATCGATGATCAACGATCCTCGATGACGGTCGAAAACAGTTTCCCAAATCAATCGACCTGACCATCGGCCATCAACCACTTATGTTGGCTGATGTCGCATGTGACATGGATGATGATGTGGCATGACATGTGGATGATGACATCATCATCCTATTTCCTCCATTGACCATCGACCAATTCTTTTAAATGACCCAAAATCCTCGTCGATTTGGTCGATGCTAAACCATCAACCCGTCGACCATCGACGACTTTTGTTGCTTATTTCGAAACACTTCGCCAAATCGATTAATGCCCTACCACCGACCTATCGACCATCGACGGTTGAAAATGCTTCACAGAATTTGTCCGATGTCGAATGTAGGCCATCAAAAAGTTTTGTTGGCAATCCTCGACACTTAGAAATTTTGGCCAAAATCCACCGATCCTCGGCCATCGACGATCGGGGATTCCTTCTTGCCGCACCCACTCTTCACCCAACTCGCCAATTCAACCATCGACCATCGGGGAGTTCTACCGGTAAACTTAAAACTCCCGAAAATCTCACTGGTTTGACCATCGACCATCGACGAATTCAGTCGGAGAACTTCAACACTTAATAATTTTCGAAAATAATCCAGGTGAATATGGACCCTCAATATCCTTTAACTTTTAACCGCTAAAGTGAATCTCAGCCATCGATATGGAAACCTTGCCAAAATTCGAAATCCTTAGGAATTTTTAATTTATTAAAACAAATCCGGGTCGTCAATCGCAAGATAAAAAACGATCATGGCTGTCAATTCTTTAAACTCTCCCAGCTTTGTTGGCCTCCATTAAATCATGAAATTTGATCTTGTAGGCCAAATTTAACTCCGTGGTTTGGTCGGTCAACACCATTAAAATGTCTCAAACAATTATGGGAAACTAATCTCGATTTTCTCCACGAAATTGGGGATTTTCACTATGGTTTTCCACCATTTTCCCCAATTCCCTCAGACCAAACTCTGTAACAACCAATTTATCCAAATTCGCGTTGGTTCTTGGCCCATACGGGTCCAATGTTGAACCAGTAGATTTGATACTAAAATGACCCAAAAAAATTCCCAATACCAATTTAAATGTGAAAATTAACATAAAATAAGAAATACAAGTTCATCAACTATGCATGTTCTACAAAAACGTAAATACAGTTGTTCAATTGTGCATAGAAATAGCTATATAACCTACAATAACATTCCACCATATAAACATGTATTTAAATGCATCATTATGCTCCCAACGTGCAACATTAACCAAGGTAACTCAAAGTAGATGCACAACAAATATATATAACAACATTTAACACAATTAAACACAATAATTATAACACTTATCTTATAAAATGTGCAACCCATTGTAGAGGATAGACGTTCCTCCCAACTGTATCCTTGTTGTTCCAATTCTCAACAACAAGACACCCCCGAGCTAGGGCTATGATTCCACAAGATACGAAGGTCTCTAAGGGTGGCTAATGCCCCACTTTAAGTGGTTAAACTCTCAACTAATTCCAATCCACCAACAAACTTCCCCTTAACCTGCACAACCCAAGGGATGGAATCCCCCTTCACTGCTCACAGTCCCTCAAGCCTTTCCACTCTGTTGTGTTGGTTTTGTCACTTGGGTGAGCAAAACAACAACACTTTCATGCCTAGATGAGCCTGCTAGACAAGACAAAAGTTTGTGAGTGGGTTAAACAAGCCAAACACATGTAATAAACAAAGAAATAAAAGTTAGAAAGCATGTGAAATTTAGAACCATGAAAATCAACCAATGACCAACACAATGCTAGCAATGGATCAATAGATTAGTAGGCAAAACACCATAGAGAAAAATGAGGACTTATGAGTCCCCTCTTCGTCCTTAGGAGGGATCTTGAGTTCCCTAATGGAAATCTCTTCATACAAAGGACGAAAATGGAAAATGATGAAGAAAATCAATGCATATTCCCTCAAGAGGTGAGTGGAATGGCCTTTTGCAATGATGCTTGAAGGCTCCAAAGAGAAAAGAGGATTCTCAAGGGAGAATTCTTGCAGCATAACAATACAATGAAGATCTTGGTTTCTTAGTGCACCCATGGCTTTTATTTATAACATTTCTTCAAAGCAAAATGTAATTGGTTCTTGGTGTGAACAAGGGGCCTTTTACGACACACTCTAGTCCTTGAGCAGCCTCCTATTCAGATTTCGCTAAGATATGAGGGTCAAATCGTGTTGGGAGCTGATCCATAGGTGGTTGAGGGGCTGAGAAGATCCATAAATGCATCATTCATAGAAGTGTGTGGCTTTTCTCGTACACAGTCTGCGCACACTATGCGTTTCCTTTGGTGAATTTGCGCATGTCAATTTTTGACCCAATTGTATAGTTTTTTGCCTTTTGAATGCGTTTTAGTGTTGTATGTGAACTAATTGTTGTTGGCATTGCTATGCTTTTTTTAATCATTTGCGTGCAATGTTGTGGATGATATTTTAGTGATAACATATGCCCCCTGATGCGTGAGATTAGGAGCATACATATAGCTGAAATACATAAGTGTTTCTTTTATTGAGAGTGCCATTGTAATGAAGAGTGTTGAGAGGAACTACAAGAGCAATCCGTCGGAGGGAGATGGAAAATTGTGGGACCCAAACCTTTCTCTAGGGAGAAAACAAAAACTATGTGTACAAACGAGGTGGGCATGCCCCATGCTCGTGTCATGTAACCGAAATGTGAGACTGTAATTGAAGATGTATGTTGATCTAGATAATTGTAGTGCCCTTGGGGGTGGTTGATAACGACAAATGATAGTTCTGAATGGTGAACGAACTCTGAAGTGAGGCAAGGACGACTGTAAGAATTGTCGATGACTCATAGGCCTTGATGGCATAACGAATTTCAGAGGTCTTCGGCTGGTATGAAACAACTACAATAGTCGCATAGTAGGACCCACCGTAACATGAGAGTTTGTTGAATTTGAATGTTATGGGGGTCAACAAAATCAAAGAGCAATGATGATTCTCTCTGTGTTGTCCGAGACTCCTCATTGTAAAGGTAATGAGAGTCAAGATATTGTCGCCCTTCTGGAAACTGTGCTGATGTCGACACAAAGGGAGACGTGTCTCCAAGAAGTGAAGGGCTTCGTGAAATCCACTAAGTAATGGGTGATATCAAGTAACAACATGTAACATGAATGAATTCAAGATGCAATTTGACTCAAGACTGCCCTTGGTTGGGGAATTTTGAAGGATGATTGGCGGCAACCGTAAAACTGGATCTAGTGTCAGGGGGACGACTAGATACTGGGTTAAACTATGTCAGAGGCTAACAAAGTGGACAAACCCAAGGATCATGTTTACATTGACTTGGGATACTTGGAATTTGTGAATAATGTCAGTATGAAAAGAGAGTGGATGCCTCAACCAAGGGAGACATGGGTTGCTTTGCCGGGAAAAACAAGGCCATCAAAGTTGATGACGAAAAAGCTAAGTAAATGTTGAAAACAAAGGATTTTTACAGTTACCAAATAAATAAAGAATAACTGGGGTTGAGTATACAGATACAGAAACGGGTGCCCCAGTGAAGGATGGCTTGGCATGTGAGGGCACAAGTTGTGAAATAGAACTAGTGGAGGGTGGGGGCCCCATGGGTGGGTTTCTGTATTAGGTAAATGAATGGAGTACAATCTGCATATGGGCAAAATGTTGATGGATGAGATGGAGGGCTAATGCTACTGTGAAGGTGCAGTCAATAAAACTGAGATGATATGAGCTGGGAGTCCATTGGGAAAGATAACAATATGATGAGAAGAAGTATGGGGTTCATTCTCGGAAGTGCATAAGACTATCGAGACTCCCATCCCTAGGGGGTGAAATTAGCATGAGTGTCAAGTTGCCAAGGGGGGCTATCAATATGACAACTCATGTGGGGGAGAGTGCTACCGGGTGACATTAACCCAAATGCAACAGAGGTAAAGGTACTGTAGAACCAGATGAAAGGACCCTAAAGGTAAATGTCAAAGGTTATGACTAGGAGATGCAATTGATTTTTAGAGGGAATAATTAAATTCCAGTGTCGAACATATACCTAAAGGGGTTGTGTCGCTTGTGGAACAAGTACCTGCACACATGAAAACCAAATACCTGACGTGAACAATATCTGATGATAAAGAACATATAACAATTATTTGATAAAAATTGAACATGAGCATGCGTACCTGAACGTGGCGTGAGAAAAATGCTTCTCTGGGGAACAATGAAGATGATAACCTGGGTAATGTGAATGTGTAGATGGATGGATCAGGATCTCGTGGCTGAGAATGGATCGGAAAATGGAAGCTCTGGGCTCCTGTAACAAAATGTGGAAGTTGAGAAAAAGGGCCTATATGTTGGTGCGGGCCCACAATGCCACCTCATTTGCACTGACACTATTGGTGATCTGGCGAGAGTGTTGTGAGGTGATTTGGAATATTACGAGATCTTGGGGCTACCGATCAAGTGGGTGAAAGACCTCTTGTGAGAGGAAAAGTGCTTGATGATGGAGCACATTCCAAGGGAAATCAGGGGCAGTGAATTCCTCCAGGATATCTTCGTCGTAGTGGAAAATGCGAGATTACAGGGGATCCTTGGAGGTGGCAAGGGAACTGTCAATGGGTAAGTGTTATTGTCCTCAAGTGGTGAGGATTTAGAAGGGGTATCATGTACGGGGTGTGATGGCTCGCTGGACATGAACCAAATGTCATGATACTATGGATGGTACCTCGTTCGCTTGGGGACTGATGATGAAATATATTGAATATCAATAAGGTGAGCCACAATGGGGAGTGGTTGAGAGGGATCAAGCCAAGATGTTTGTCATACTGCGGCTAACATCTGGCGAAACTGAGGTAGAGCTGGGCAATGATGAGTGTAGTGGCCATATTCTGAACAGATGGCACAATCGAATTTGATTCACAACCCTTTACTGCATGCAGTGGAGGACTCTGTAGTAGCAGTGGACGTACTTGGTGGAGTGGCGATCAATTTGGTTGCTCAAGGGAGTTGGATCAGATTGCATAACTTGGGAAGAGTAGGACATTTATTAGTGGGGTGTCCTTCTCTTTCGCATAGTGCACAAGGAGGTTGAACTCGGGGAAGAAGTGGGGCTATGGGATCCTTCTTCTTTCATTTGCCCCCAGCAGTGGTAGTGGTGCCAACAGTTGGGGGTGATTGTGGTGCGGTAGGATCTTGTAATGGGATATGCATCGAGATTCCCTCTGTATGAGGAGGGAGAGATGGATGAGGAACGATCGCAGGTGGATGAAGATACCATACAAGGATGGCGAGCACCATGTTTGGAAGGGTAAGGGTTGAAGCTACCTGGAATGATTGGACTCCAGGTGGGGGTAGAAGAAGGGAATTTGGGTAATGGCTTGGGGGACTATCTCCCAAACCGGGATTTGCCCCTAGAGGGGGATTTGGGATAAGTGGTGCAGTGGGGTTCTCAGGGAATTCCTGAGGTAGTAGTTCTTCAACTGGTGGAATGTTGATGTGAGGAGAGGCCTTGGTGGGAGGGGTAGTGTCTCTGATATCTGTTCCATTAGAAGATACTACACATACTTGTGCTGAAGGGTGTAGGAGGGGTGGCACTCCATGATATGCCCCTAGCAAAGAGGGGTCTTTGAAAATTCCAGGACCCATGTCAATGAACGAATAAGCATCCGAGCCAGTGCGGACAAGAGGAAGAATGTTATCGATGTTGGTGGAATATTCAGGCTCATAATGTGTAATTTGGTTGATGGTGATGATTTTTTCGTTCTGGGGGAACATCATTGTTCGAAACACAAAAGAGGCTACTACCTTCATAGAATACATGTAGCTACACCCAAACAAGATATTGTAATCGAGTGGAGCGTTGATATCTTCAATGTCGATGAGGATGGTTTTTCCCCCAAGTTCGACGAGGACATTTTGGAAGAGCCCTTTAGGAGAGGATGGTCAACCATCGTAGGCTCTCAAGGTGATGGCAGATGGTACTAGCTGAGGGGAGCCAATGTTTTTCAATACTACTTTGGACATGATGTATATGTATGCGCCTTCATCGATGATACACTGATGAACTATGATGTTCTGAATTTTTACTGGTATCTTGAAAGCTACCAGGGAGGGGAGGTGTGGTACTCTGCTATCTAGATCAAAGGTGACGAGTCTAGTATCAGCTGGGTCGACTGCCCCCAAGGCGGAAAGCATGGATTTCCACTAAGTTGGACAGGTTTGGAGGACCTCCAATACATACATGGCTTCAGGAGACCGTGTTAAGTCGTTAACCAAACTGTAATTGTTTGCTACCCTAGCATGAGGGTTATTGACATTACGTCGTAATGGAATGCGAGTTATATGAATGTTTGGTTCAATGTTAGGGCGTGGAATCATCAAGGGTTGGCCGACTATAGTTGGAGCTACTTCTAAGGTGGTTGGGGTAGAGTTAGGAGGCGTGTTGTATTGACGACCGCATGTTTGTAGGAGAATATACTCTTCGTTGGTGAGGAGGATATTGCGATTGGTCGGATATCCAGGGTGGATGGGCCCTGGGTTTTGATATTTCCCCTTTTGGGGTGGGGCATGGTGTACCTCCTTTTGGGTATTCATCACACCTTGGTGTGAAATAGGGTTTATCATCACATCCGGGGGTGGTTGTTGCAAGTACTGTTGTGGGGCCTGTTGAGGGGAAGGCGGCGTTGGAGGACGTGGCACGTTCATGGATTCTTTCATTTGTTTGAAGTCAACAATTTGGGGACAATGGTGAGTATAATGTCCATACTCACCACAAAGAGTGCAAGGGAAGTTCGTCCTGATATTTTTGTTGTTCTTCCCTTGTCATTTGCTTTTATTGTCCCCTTGGGGGTTTTGGTTGCCTTGATTCTGGTTTCCCCCATCGGGATGGTTTTGTTGGGGGTTATTTCCTCCTGGTCCCGGGTTACTATTGTTCCAGTTTTCCCTTTCTTCTTGGAATTATTCGGTTGATAGGCCGGATTTCCTGTATTCAACTGTTCAAAAACCTGAAGCTGTTGAATGGGAGAGGGTTGAACAAAGTTAACGTCGGCATGTGGTTGTCCGCATGGAGGAGCAATCGATTGTGGAGTACTAGGAAATGGAAAATATGAATTGGTTTGGGGAGTCAATCCATATGGCGTATAGGAATTTGAAGTACCCCCACAACTGTTATGGTCATATGTAGGGGTTGGGGATGGACCCGCACTTGACAGAGGGACTGGATGCATTTGGGGTACCGGTGGGGGTCTCCCCAATGGCTAAGGGGGAACAACAGGATATGGCTGTTAGTAAGTGGGGGGAGGGTAATAAGATGTCCCTCCATATGGTTGCAAATATTGGGGTGCACCATAAATAGGTGACAGTTGGTTGTAAGGGTTGTGGTGTGTCATGGAACCAATCAACCCATCCGTGGCGTGGGAAATCCTAGGTTTGTTCTGGCCAAATGGTATGGGTCTGGGTGCATCGGGTAACACTGTGTACAAGTAACCTGATTGAGCATAAATGAGGTCAAACTGTTGTGACTTGMTGATGGCTTCCTCTTATGTTTGAGGAAAGGTGGATGCTACATCCTTGGAAATAACAGAGACAAGTGATTTGAGAAACCAATCAAGACATTGTTCTTTGGTGGTTTYCGCTTTACACAAACTACGACGCCGATGCCATTCATGGATGTGATCAGCTATATGGATAGTAGTASTTTTTTTAAACTCYAAGAGAAGTTCTAAGCCAATATCATGACGAACTSGTATTTGGAAAAAGGAAAAAAAGGCCTTGGCCAATGATTCAAAGGTTGCATGGGACCCTGATTTTTCGTCCACGTACCATTTGGCTGAGGAGCTAGTGATAGTTTGTTGAAACAACCTTAGGTGGATGGAATCATCCATGATGTTGTTTGAAGAGCACCATAAGTGGAAGGTTATAAGATTGTTGGCGAGATTGTCCCCTAGTTTTCCTTCAAATTTTGGAATGTCTGAAGGTAATTTGCTAGGCATATTGGGCCAAGTGGGATCATGCAAAATGGGATCATTCGTGAGTTTGGTTAAATCAGGAATGTTAAGGGATGCCAAATATGGCATATGGAGATTTGGTGGAGGATTAGTTCCAGTCATTGTGTGAGCAAGTAGTCGACCTGTCCCTTGAGAGGGATTTGGTGGGGTTGTACTTCTCCCTTGAGAATTTTTTTTCCCCTCGCCTCCTTGTGAAGGAGAACTAGTAGATGGATGGCCTTGGGAATTGGACCCAAGCAAAGTTGATCCCAAAACAATAGCACTCACAGGGTTGTGAGATGGTTGAGCCGATGATTTTGCAAGACTAGGGACTCTTCCTAGAATAGGAGGAAGATTCTGCAAGCATCTGGAATGACGGGGATTCTGTGGTTCCCCTATGGTTTCCGACTAACAAAGTGAATGTGTCCAAATGGTGATAAGATAAATAAATGAACAAGAGATTTGTATAATTTTGGACCTTCACAAGATAGTGTAACTCACAATTGCATGTAATCAAATGAGCATCATACATAAATCAACTGTAAATAAGAAAACATGTGGACAGGTGGATCTTGTCCGCGTGGGGGAACAAACAAAAACAAATGCTCGTGTCCTAAAAGACATATCGTCCTTCCTCTCAAATAACACCGGGCCTTCCAAAAGCACTCAACAATGGGGTATGAAGCCACCGAAAGAGGAACTAGTGAAGGTTGAAATAATGAGTTATAATGAGGGATAGAGGGTGCATATACCGAAAGAACTAGCGATATTTCCCAATAGCCACACAAAATCTGATCAAGGTGCAATTGCAGCCCAAAATTGCCACTTGGGTAGATGTCCTAAGTTTGGTCACTAGGTACCTCGGTCAAAGTGTGACATTTATATTTTCGGCCTCAGAAATGGGTCACAGGTTGGATGCCCTTCCAAGAGTTGGGTGACTCAAGGAGGGATGCGCAGAACAACCAGACCTCGGCCTTCGACCCTTTACGAGTATCTCCCTGTCTTATGGTTTAGGAACACTTGACTTGGAGGATTTAAAAGTTCCCTATTTCTCAACTTCTAATGTTTGAAAATGTGAGAACCAAATATCAGGGGGTTATTTGGATGCCTACCCCCGAGATCCTACCTAGACTAAAAAAATTGTTTTGGCAACTCCCGTGGAGGAAAACTTAGTGGGTTTTTAGAAAAAAATTAGATGTGGTGGAATGAGAGATTGTGGGTGTGAACCAATCTCGTTGAAATTAAATGGATGTGGATAATTTCCAAAGAAGTAGTGGGACGTTTCATAATTCCTTTGGAGAAAACCTACTTCAATCTATACAATTCAAAATGGAAATTATGTGTGTGAGGAGTGACTTTGTGTGCAAGCAAGTGAAAAAATGTGGCAAGTTTTAATAAGTTAGGTGTGATATTCCAACATGTGGACTTCCTATGGTCCTTACAAATCTTTGTTACCTAGCTTACTACATGTCATTGGTACAACCTTGTAAGTTCTAACCTTGTACAATGTCTACTCTAAACATATATTCAGAAAATAATAGAAAAGATACAATGGCAAATGCAAACATTACACAAAGATTTTTCCCTTGGAAACCCAAACCGGGAAAACCAACATATATTATATTCATACATTGTGTTACATTGTTTACAATGAAATATACATATAGGAGCCAACGGCATCCAAAACCCTAACCCAATGACTTGTATTAGTCCAAAACCCTAATTCCTTAATCGAAAATAGAAAACCATTGGCAAAAAACCATGTGCCAAAAAAACCACCTAAATACATGACACGTTTCTCGAGGCAGAATTTTTTTTTTTCGGGGGCACTGCCCCTGGACCCCCGCACAGGGGGCTCTACCCCCCAACACCCCCCGAGGGGGGGGCCTAGCGACCCCCCCTATGTGCTCAACACATACGTTCAAACGCTACTACTCATGCAAAGAATATAACACATACCCAACAAACCTTGCGTAACATTTAAAGCCCTAAAGAACTAACATGTGGACATATGGGTCCTTTACAAATCCTTTAAACTCCCTAGATGTTGTTTAGACTAAGAAAGATTTGAAACTATCCTATATTGCAAGCATGTGGGCATTTATGGGCCCGTTACTTTGATCTTTAAACTTCCCTACATTGTGAGGTAAACTAAGAAAACAATTTTAAGAAACTATCGTAAGTTTGCAACATGTGGGCATGTATGGGCCCTTACAAAACCTTAAGATGATTTCAAAAAAACTAAGAGGAACCCTAGGGGGGATTTGTCCTCTCCTAAATATTTTTGTTAAGGGAGATGAAATGTCCCCTTAACCACCTTTCTGATTCTCAATATCACACTAGGGTGCGAGAGAATAGCATACTCAAGGGTCAAAGTTAACTTCTAGCCACAATGTAAGTGATTTATGTATGATAGCAATAATCTCAACTTAAAATTTTACAAGCCAAACAAGCCAAACAAGCCATCCACGTGGCAACCAAAGAAAAGGAGGAGAATATTGGTTCTTTTTACCCCCTAAGTGCCTGTGTTAGCTAACCTTTATGATCCGAAAAGATGTTTTAAAGACTATGGTTGAGTTTTAAAACATGAGTTCATTAACCATTTAAAAAATTGATGAAAGAGGAAGAATTAAAGATTTAACATGGAAGCCATAATAAGATATACAGATCTATAAATAAGCACAAGAATCAACAAACCATAACAACAAAAGTTGATAACGGATTTTGGCAATATTGCCTACATCTCCGGGCCTTTGTCTAAGTGGGTGAGGCATTCTTATTTCTTTTCAAAGCTTCAAAAGTACATCATAACAGTGTAAAATGGATTACAAACTAATCTGGATGTGTTCTTCTAGATCTCAAGAACCCAACACAACTGACGACACTAAAAATGAATAAACCAATCTCCCGGAAATGGCCCGCAAAGTTGCTCTCCTCAATGGCTTCCTTGCATAAAAATGGCTTTGGCTTTACAATTATTCAGCATTACTCATCTTCTACACTTGTCAACGCTACCAAGAACCTCTAGTTTATATAGGCTTGAATTTGGCAACAAACTCCCAAATTCCTCCCAAGATCTGGCAAACAAAATAGCTCCAGATCCTCCAATAATGGCCAAAATCCCTCCTAACAGGCTGAAAAATCACTAAAAATCATATAACATAAGGTCTAAAACCCAAAATTGGCAAAATCGGGCGCAGCCCCCGAGTTTTGGATCCTTGGTCATATGTGCACGCTCCATGTGGCTAAGCGCTATGCGTTGGCCCCTTAACCGCCAACCCCTGGTCATGTGGCTTGGCCGTATGGCTCTGTCCTAATCCTCCACGCGCATACTAATCTGTTGGGCCCCTAGTTCCTAGCCCCTTGGTGACGTTCCTTGGTCAACAGGCTAGCCCGAATGACTGATACTATCCCCAAAAATCCGCGTGTGCCATATTTTTGGAGATCTGGGTCATATGGTAATGGTCGTAAGGTGTTGCCTCAGGGGCTGGGGCTAGGCCCCAACCCTTTTCTCCACCTGAAATACATTGTTGCAAGCTTAAATATAACATTTGAATCTTATAGAATAAGCAACAAAGTAGGTGGGTTGGTAGCCTGGCCCTGCGAAGAATGTTCTGCCCGGACCAGAGGTCACAAGTTCGACTCCCGTGGATTCCATACAATTTTTCCACACTAACCAATGGAGGGGTGCCACATGGCAGCCCATGACTCGGTCACGTGGCACTATTACATTCGCCCACAAATATGCCACATGTCAAAAGATGACTCGTCCACCTATCAACCATCAACTACCTAGTCAGCATGCCAACACACCTTCCATTTCATTGTATGTCTGTACAGACTGTATGGTCAACTTCCACATCAACACTGTACGGACTGTACAATCAACAATTTTTTTTGCATGTTTGGAAAAACGAATAGATCACGATATCTTTCGCATACAGTGTCTTTTTGAGCCCGTTCAAGTTGCGTTGGGTTCATAACAACGAGGCCTACACACACATCCGTTTTGAAGCGATTCTGAGCACTTTGATTTTTAGGCCTTCCTGGACCCATTTTGGCTCCTAGATCCATTTTGGATCACTTTCATATGGGAAAGTACTCTAATTGAAGTGCATTTGCCTTACAAAGTGCATGCAAACAAAAATATGAAGGCTAGGGGCCTTCAAATCATCATAAAACCCTTACAATTTTGAAAAACTGGAGATATGCGCGGGTTACAATTTTGACAGGCGCGCAGAGGGTGCACAGTGCGCAGAGAAAAGAGGCTTGTTTCGTGCACAGTGAGCAGAATGCGGGTCTATGGGCAGGAAAATATGCGTACTTCCTGTCACGCGTCGGGGAGAAATTTCCAAGTGAAATACTCCTCCTCCAACTCTGAATTTTGACTTTGGCAAGTTGGGCTAGGCTAGTTTTGGTACCTACAAGACAAATTGATTAAAAAGAAGTGCTCTCTAAGCTCAAATAGGGAGGAATTTGATACCGATCCCCAGTATGATCACCAATTTGTTGTGTTGGTTTTGTCACTTGGGTGATCAAAACAAAAACACTTGCATGCCTAGATGAGCTTGCTAGACAAGACATACGTTTGTGAGTGGGTTAAACAAGTCAAACACACGTAATAAACAAAAAAATAAACTAAAAAATAAACTAAAAAAACTAAGAAATAAAAGTTAGAAAGCATGAGAAACTTAGAACCATGAAAATCAACCAATGACCAACATAATGCTACCAATTTGTCAATAGATTAGTAGGCAAAACACCGTAGAGAAAAATGAGGACTTATGAGTCCCCTCTTCGTCCTTAGGAGGGCTCTTGAGTTCCCTAATGGAGAGATCTTCATACAATGGAAGAAAATGAAAAATGGTGAAGAAAACCAATGTCTATTCCCTCAAGAGGTGAGTGGAATGGCCTATTGCAATGCTGCTTGAAGGCTCCAAAGAGAAAAGAGGATTCTCAAGGGAGAATTCTTGCAGCATAACAATGCAATGAAGATATTGGTTTCTTAGTGCACCCATGGGTCTTATTTATAACATTTCTTTAAGGCAAAATGTAATCAGTTCTTGGTGTGAACAAGGGGCCTTTTAGGGCACCCTCCAGTCCTTGACCAACCTCCCATTTGGATTTCGCTCAGATATGAGGGTCAAATCGTGTTGGGAGTTGGTCCATAAGTGGTTGAGGGGTCGACAAGATCCATAAATGCATCGTTCATAGAAGTGCGCAGATTTTCTCGTACATAGTTGCGCACTTGGCGCATTGTGCGCGCTGAGGTCTTTGTTGGCCTACGCACTGTGCGCGTGCTTCCTTTGGTGAATTTTTGCATGTCAATTTTTGACCCAATTGTATAGTTTTTTGCCTTTTGAATTTATTTTAGTGTTGTAGGTGAACTAATTTTTGTTGGAATTGTTGTGTTTTTTTAACCATTTGCATGCAATATTGTAGACAATATTTTAGTGATAACACACTCCCATTGATGGCTTCCAGCATAGGTTGGACAAGAATTCTACTTTCTGGGAGTTCAGGAATTCTACAACTGCAACACAAATTCACCCAACAACCAAAACGCATGCTCCTTGGATGAATTTCAAACAACTCGTCACTCCCAGGCACACAACCTCTTTCTCCACAAAATTACAGCTCCAAACAACAACCAAACATGTCCACAACAATTGCCTACAAACTCCCACACTCAAAATTCCATTGCTGGTCAGAAAACTCCATGTAAAATATGTTGTCTATGCAAAAACATGAATGTGTAAAAACTAGTCCCCTTACCCATAAGAATTTTCCTCTCTTTCTCTTTCTCTCTTCCCCAAGGTGATTGTACTCAACCCCCATGCTCTCAATAACTATGGGAAGTGACTCTCACAAAATATGAAATATGTTTTGGTTTAATAGATTTGGGCAACTCTCCCCCTTGAACCCTTACCCTCTCTTGTGGATACTTATCCCCCAATATCCGTCTGTGTCCATCTGTAGTTGGAGATAGATTTTTATTCATTATATTTCAATTTGCATTGTTTACATATTAGCTCTCGGTCATGCATCATATTTACAACATACATTGCTTGGCTCTTCGACCACATCCTATATTTACAATACACATCTCTAGTTTGGGGTTTGAAAATGGGGATGTTACAAAGGTGGACCCTCAAAATATCCAAGCTATTACTAAATGGCATGCTCCTAAGAACAACAAGAGTCTTAGAGTATGTTGGGCTCTTACAGGATATTATTGAAAAAAAATTAAGAATTATGCATGCATTGCAGGCCCACTCACATCTCTCCTGAAGAAAAATTCATTTGTATGGAATGATAAGGCTACTGTAACACCCTTGTTTCCCCCAGCTTGTAATTAATCATAATTAGTGATTTACATGCAATGTCATGTAAATATTGTAAATGTATCACTGCTTAATTGAAAATGCCAATAGTTGACTGTGGGGTGAAGCCTTGAATGTACGAGCAATGATACCATGAGAGGGATTAGTGAGGGGGCAGGAAGGGGGTTCATATGTAAAGACCCTAGGCTAGCTTAGTGAATAATGTGAAGGAAATTATCATATTTCCTCTAACTTGCACCTGGAGCTAAACGGTTAATGGGAAGGGGTTGGTAGTTGAACAACCCAACCACCCTCAATGAATGCATATATGGAAAATCTGGCTAGGACAACATAGGTTTCCAGCCAAAGGTACAACATAGTACCAATTATGTAGTCCAGATTGAACCATGAGTTCCTTCTGACAAAAGGAAGAGGACATATCAAGAACCTTCCTATGTGGGGCGTGCAAGAGAAGAAATGCATAGGGGCAAACAAAAGAGAGGGAGTGGTGTGTTTGTGGTTCGAGGTAAAATAGAGTTGTTGCGAGAGAACGCGTGAGTAAGCATAGAGAATTCCCTGGTGGTATCATGGCTTGGCACAGGGATGGCTTGTTGTCGAAGTGATTGAGCATGCAGAGCCTATGGTTGGGTGGAAAGGAGAACACCCACAATTATTTGGTTGGTTGCATCTTTTGAACATATAAGTATCTCATATACTCTATGCAACATAATTAATTGTAAGGATGGATGCATGTAAGTGTACTATGGATTTGTATGCCTGGTTAATAGTGTTAATATTTATTCCTTGACAAGTCCTTGAAATCGAAGTAAAAAGGGAAACTGTATGGTTGGTTGTATCCTTTGGTTGTACTCATGAATGGTTATGCATGTTGAAGGATCAAATTCCTATATTATTGTAAGTTGATGTACTTGAAATAATAATGAAGTTGCACATGTAATTGTGCACTGAGTATGAGTATTCAATATTGCTCTAAGTTAAGGAATATAAACACGATCTTATGATTTCATAGTGCATAATTAGATATGGTGGTAGAAAGGTATCCTAAGCAAGGGGACCATACCTGTAAGAGACAAGAGAGGGATCCGAGAGGAAGGAAGTGTTGTATTCCTTCTCCTCAAGGGGACAATACCTTAACCGTAACAGTGATGAGGAAGGAATACCTTAGTGGTTTTTCAGAGCAAGGTGAGAACTCTCAAAGGCATGGTAAGACCATAGAAAATACTTAGAAGAATGCATTGAATGGCTAATTCCAGATCCAAAATGATACGATGTATAAAACCCATGTATTGAGCCTGAAGGAATTGCAATTGTTGGATTGGTGCAGTGAATAGATCATGACCCTTCATCAGAGAAGGTTATGATGCTTGGAGAGGTTGTATTCCGAGTCAATGATAGTCGTTGATCTATCAGAGGATTAAGTGGTGAGATGATCTTGACCGTTAGTTAGAATTGGTAGGTAGAGTGACGAGGATGTTGGTGTGGCAGACAACACATTCTTAAGGATAATATGTGTCGGTATCTAAGTTGTCAAAGGGTCGAGGATGGGCCCCTATTGGACTCAGGCCTTTGGAAGGTCACCTTAATTGTCGACTGTTGGATTTTCAAGTGGATAGATCTCTACCATTAGTTAGATTAGTCCATGGTTAGGTTGAGATGAGACTATGAACCAACCAAAGTTGTTGATCCATCGGAGCATGGATGTAGCAAATCTACCACCATTGGATCTAGCTGCCATTATATCAGGGTGAAATCCATTGAAAAATAGTTGGTCAGAGTAAATGGAGGGGATGATTTGAATGAAGTTCGAAGCCATCAGAGTGACGAGAGAGGAGTGAAAGTTTGGAGTTTGAAATCCTGGGTAATTCAAGGTCCCACATATATTTAATAATATTAAACTCTGATCTATCGTGATTGGTGGTTAGAGTAATGAGAGGGGTGCATGCTTTTCAAGTGCGAAGACCTCGGGGCGAGGGCCTATGATGATATAATATATAATAATGAATGGACGCACATTTCAAAACCTTTTTAGAGTTGGCCATTTCGGAGTTGACTATAGAGAGATCATAGTACAACTCCGAAGGGTTTGGAGTATGACTTCAAAAGGATATCTAGACTGTTGATCTACCATGAACGGAGGAACTTTGAAAGGATATTTGGACCATTGATCTACCGTGAATGAAGGAAATATGAAAGGAGATCTGGATCGTTGATCTTCCATGAACGTGAGAACTTCGAAAGGAGTTCTAGACCATTGATCTTCTCTAAATGGAGTAACTTCGAAAGGAGATCTGGATCATTGATCTACCATGGTCAGAGGAACTCTGTAGATCGTTGATCTCCTACCAAAGTACTTAATAAGGTGATGTGGATGGTGCCACATGTCTTGAAAACTTGGCACTTATAGGAGAGAATCCATAGGAATACAAATGACACGTGTCAGGTGGCGATGGTGCCACGTGTCCAACACAGATTGTTCCATGTGACAAGGTGAGTCAGGGTTCTTGAGATAAAACCCCATGTTGAGTTATGTATGCCATGTGTCACCCTAGGTGGCAGGTAGTGGAAAGGCCACGTGTCAGGACTCGTGGCAGCTAACGTGTCCTTAGGGGTGACACGTGTCACTAATGGAATGGTTGACGAGACAGTAGTGATCCCCGAGGGACCCAAAAAACATTTATAGCGTAGACCATGAGCTGGACGGTTAGATCAGATCCACGATCGAGAGATCTGGTTGTTGGTCGAAGTTTGAAAGGTTAACAAGGTCATGTGTCGAGCAAAAATGACGACGATGATAAAGGCATCGACGATGCAACGAGAGTCATTGTTCGATGGTAGGTCAGAGTTAATATCCACCGTAGATTCCCAAAGAACCCTTATAGGTTATATAATGGGCGACGATGTCTTGAGTGATGTGGCATGCCAGTGTGGAAACCAGTTGGTTCATGGGGTGACATGTGTCACCTGTTGATTGGTCAAAGGAACCATAATGGTCCTGGAGGGCCAAGAGGCCCTTATTTCTTTGATCACCATCTAGACCGTTGGATTTCCCTGCTCAAGAGATCTCAATCATACATTGGTTGAGTGTCGATGAAATTCTAGAGAGAAAGGTTGATGATTATGTGGGCCCGAGGATTGTTGAGAACCATCAATATTTTTTGGGATGTGGCGATGACGATATCTCGACCTTCATTTTAGATGTATCGTCAATGAAATATGAAAGGTTGGCATGGTAGAGTGTTTTCCAAAAATGTCGATGACGACAAAGACGTCGATGAAACAATACCAGTTGTTGATTGGTGTAAGAGCATGGTAAGGCAACACCCATCGATCTATGGTAGGTCCCACGCGATCAACATAATAGTTGGTTAGGATGGGAAATAACCTCCCTACTAGTTGGGATCATCGACACAATCAGAGTTGTTGGATGATCGACGTAGGGAATGTTAGATCTAGGAACGTCAAATGGGTGGAGTGTCAACTCCCCTGCAAGTTAGAGTCGTCRACTCACTTAGGGTCATTGGATGATCRATGCGAGTACCATCAGATCTAGGATAGGTCCGATTAATGGATCATCACTGGAAATTTTGGTTGGGGTATTTATAACCCAAGAGAATAAATTCTTGATGACGACGATGAGAGGTTCYGTAGAGCCAGAACCATGGGTCGGTGAGATATATGGTAAACTCCACATTAGAGCCACTATTGTGCCATATCATATGACACATGGGATAAAGGGCCACATGGATGCCATGTGGCAGTGAGGTGGCCTTGGGACAATGGAGGCCCGAGAACTTTGGTAAGCCATAAATTTCGATCCAAAGCTTAGTTTTGAGAAAAGTTATAGTTGTTGGAAAGCTCTTGATGATCAGAGGATGATGGTGCCATTAGAAAGGGGAATCTAATATGGTGAAGGAAAGCTAAATTTTAATACCCCATCCCTTAAAAGGGTACTTAGGGGGTTGGGTGTGTTACAACTACTTTGGCATTCTCTAGGGGCAGTAGGTGAGGGTGGGGGGGCGATAATTAACGATCCCAAATGAAATCCTTTGGTCCAGTATGCATGGGGACTAGGCAAGGTCATAAATAATTCAATTGAATCATATGCCTTATGGTAAGGTATTAGGCTCGTAAAGGATTTTGGTTTACAAAAGATCATCATTTTGGGGGACTCCATGATAGTGATTAGGGCCCTTCTCAATCAATTTGAACCTGCAACTAAGGTCCTTCCTAGGGTCTTATCTCGTGCTCTAAATATTCTTTCTGGTTGTGAAGAGTTTAAGTTCTTTCATATTTTACGCTAGCATATTAACACAATGGACAATTTGGAAAAACATGGATCAAAATTGGGGGAGGGAGAAATTGTGGTTAATGGGGGATTGAAATTTCTTCATATACCTTAATCCATGTTAACATTATTGAACTTTTGGAAAGGGTGGCAATTGGCACCTTGTTATATCAAATTTTGCCTCACCCCATGCAACTTGCTTGGATGGCCTTTCTATTTCCCTATGCAGACATGAAATCCCTTGTTGTACCTTCCAAAGCCAAAAAATCATAATTTTCCACATATACGCGCCCTACCAGTTAGACAACATGCGTATACAAAGGTTGCTCCATTACAGCCTGCGTACATCGGGTTTGGTGCTCAAAATTAAAAATTGTGTCGGGTTTCCATGTCACGTAACGAGATCCATGATCCTTGACCTTCCATATACTGGAAACGTTCTGACTTGGCCCTTTAGTTCCATTTGAATGCTATAAATCGGTCCATATCCAAGCCATGGAAAAAAGGAGAGAATTCAGCTTTTGAGAGCAAAGATACTCTAAAGAAATTTCACTTCACATTGAGTCTACATCCCTTTGTCCTTGAAATTCCACTTCTTCCTTCTTTGATGGAGAACCTCAATGTCTTTTGATCAATGGATTCTTCAACTGTTCAAACTCAACACCTTTATTCACACTTGTAAGAATGTACTTGGTGCCTTGATACCTACTTTCATTATCGGTAGGTTGTCTCGCGTTTGTTAAAGGTATACATTAATGACCGGTAATCAAATAAAGTCTCATTGTGTTCGACCACAACTCCTCTATTCACATGATGTAGACTTGCACCTTTGGCAGATAGTGTAGAAGACATTCAACTTATAGTAGCAGCTTCCTTAATTTGTTTTTGTCTTTCATTGGACCAATACCTATATGACTTCAGTGATCATGGGAGATTAGATTGTAATCCATTGTATACAAATATCTTCATATTTATTTTTGAGACTGGTTTCCCTTGGGCCTTATTCATGACGATGAGAACCTATGGCATGTGTCTAATTTGTATTGCCTATTCATGGCCATGGACAACTATTTGGTATATTTCTGCATGGATCTACAGTGTAATTCAAATTGCCAGCCATGTGTACAAAGTCATTACGGATTGTAATATTCTCATGAGCAACTAACACTTCCAGATGAGTGTCCATTACTCCAATTCTGGGAATTATAATGTATTTCGGCCATCGCAGATAGTCCTTTGACCTCACACATTAGGGGGCATCTGTTATAGCAAATTTTGCCTCACCCCATGCAACTTGCTTGGATGGCATTTCCATTTCCCTCTGCAGACTTGAAGTCCCTTGTTGTACCTTCCAGAGACAAAAAAACATATTTTTCCACATATACACACCCTACCAGTTAGACAACATGCGTATATGCAGGTTCCTCCATTACAGCCCGCGTACATCGGGTTTGGTACTCAAAATTAAAAATTGTGTCGGGTTTCCATGTCACATCACGAGATCCACAATCCTTGACCTTCCATATATTGGAAACGTTCCGACTCGGCCCTTCAGTTCCATTTGAAGGATATATATTGGGCCATATCCAAGCTGTGGAAAAAAAGAGAGAATTCAACTTTTGAGAGCAAAGATACTCTGGAGAAATTTCACTTCACATTTAGTCTGCATCCCTTTATCCTTGAAAGTCTGAACACATTGTTCATCCCCCAAGCTCTTCCTTCTTTGATGGAGAACCTCATTGTCTCCTTTATATGAGCTTTCCCTTCGTGGAGGATTGAAGTGGTGGAGGCCCAGCTGGAGGGACTTAGTTTCTCGGTTCCGATGTGTGCCGTTGCAAATTTTTGTCACTTATACACTTATGTTGATAATTTTTGATAGAAATATTCTTTTCTCGTCAAATTGATATCTTGCAAATATTTGAATTATTATTCCATGGGCGTATTTGTCATGAATGTTAATAGATTATGCTATTTTATATGCTAACATTATATATTATCACCATGTCCTTGCGTATCTTGGTTGTTGAGGACAAATTGCAGGAATAAAGCTTTGAGTTGCGTGCTCAACGGTGGTCTTCATCGAATGTCCAGACGAGGTAGGCTCTTGATCTTGCCCTATTAGCATTTCATTTATATAACATACTTGGGATTAGAGTTGATTTCTGCATGTCATTCCGTCTATTTTGGTTTACCCCATACCATAGAGTGATTTTCCTCGTAACACGCCTCAGTTCAAATGTTTTTACGGTTGTCCTATTCGTTATATTCAATTTGGAGTTATTACCTCCATTATGGTGAGTTAATGTGAGAAATAGTATTTCTTGAATATGGGTGGTGTTTTTTCTTTCATGTTGTGAGGTTTGGATCGTCCCTATTGTGATATTTTGTAATTAAATCAGAGTAGGTTGGTGGGTGCTCTCAGTTTGATGTTGGATGTTCATTCTCAGCTGGTCAGACTCCTTCTGGTCTCCAAGTTCATCTACTTTAAATTTTCTTTAAGAGGTTGGTCTTCTGTGTTGAGTTTGTGTCATGTTATATCTTCTATACAAGCTTGGATTTTTTTTGTATGGCACAATATAGCTGTTGTAATTATCTATTTGGGTGATTTTGTTCAAAAATTTTACTACATTTGGGAAGGAGAGGTTATGAGTGGCGGTGGGTGTTATACGAATGCTTTGTTTATTTCTTGTCCTGTCTATAATTCTCGCTTCCGCTCTGGGGTTTTTTCCTCTGTCAACTTGATTTTTGGAGAGTTTCAGTATCTTAGTTCTAATTTCAACGAAATTGGATTTTTCTCTAGTCACCCATCATCTTCCATGGGTTTGGGTTTGGGGATTAGTCCTTTCATTTTTCCAGGCCTCTATCCCGCCAACTCTCCTTGCAATGCGACAAATACTGATAAGTTGGACATCCTTCTACTGGGTATTTGTTCTCTTCGATTGTGAGTGTGAGCATGGTGGAAATCATTTTGTTTTATGTGGATCTTAATACTAAGAATTTGATAGCCTTTTATGGTTCCCCCTTTACTATCAGAGGGTATGTTAATGGGATAATTCCTATTGGTAGCCTCTATGTAAATAGCCATAATTGCTCAGTCGTGGTAAATAAAAGTAGCAGGAAAGTTGGAAGTTGTAATTTTGCTTATGTCATAAGTCTTTATGCCCTTAATGTTTTACAATTTCAATAATAATCGACCAAGTCAGGGGTGGCTTGGTTACATTGTCAATGGGGGTTATTTATCTGGTTTTGACATGGACATTTCTTGGAGAGAGCTTAGGTAAATTCTCAGGTGCCATGAGGAAATTTCATAGGAAAATAACTCTACCCTTCATCAATTATTGGTTAAGGTTAGAGATTTGGAGCAGTTCTTCACCCAGAGAATTGAGAGTCTTGAAACGAAATGCCTCTTGTTGAGAAGCTTGGTTTTTCCATAGCCAATTCAGTCTATATCCATTGACCTGGTTTCGGCTGCACCTCGTCATTGAAATTGAGAGAATGTGCAAGGGAACCCTGAATCTGCACTAATGGAGTTTGAAGAAGATTCTCCACATCAAAACAGAGTGCAGGAAGTAAATGATAATGTCTCTTTTGTTAGTTGATGTATTAAAAAGTTGTTTTTTTTCTCAGACAATTCATCAAGAAATATTGTAGTCAGATCATGTGGATGTTCCGTATGTGTGTGTGTGTCTATGTTTTATAGGCTCGTGGGAGATAAAGACCTCTTAGATC
Organism: Picea glauca; assembly: GCA_000966675.3. Taxonomy (NCBI): domain Eukaryota; kingdom Viridiplantae; phylum Streptophyta; class Pinopsida; order Pinales; family Pinaceae; genus Picea; species Picea glauca. Next base: position 49,965 of record JZKD02S1673953.1, read on the forward strand.
TCTGCCAACGTTTTGTAACAAATTTTTTCGACTTTGTTGTTTTCTCTAGCGTAGATGATTACATATAATATAAATGTTCAATTTCTTAAAAAAAATAGGCTACTTTGGCACTCTCTCTCTCTCTTAAAGGATGCCATTTCATTTACACCAGTATTGACAATTGTTGTAGGGGCTAGTCGACTCTGTCGACTAGACCCAACAATCGACTAAGAGTTAGTCGATCGACTATCGAAGTTGAAATCATAAGTTGGTTGAGAGTTCTGTTAACCAACCGACCTAGGTAGTTAAGTAGTTACAACTGCCTGGTAATTGAATATGTAGGTATAAATATACAAGTATGTATTAGAGAAGAGGGTATTCATTGTAATGAATCAACTTATCTATCTAATAAAAGGCTATTCTTTGGACTTCCACTACTTTGTGTATGTCTTTGTCTATATTTATGTATATGTGAATCTATGTTTTCTTATGTACTAACTACTGGTAACACTCCACTTCTTTTCCATAGATTACAACATTGGTTCCATTTCCGATAGTTATGAGTCTGGGCATGCAAATGTTCACATAGATGATAAATCTACATGACAAAAACAAATCGTGGGAGCGAAAAATTGAGAATTACATTAAGAATTACGCAAGAAGAAACAAAATAATGCTAGCATAAACACAATCGCGATTTTTCTCAGAGACCCACAAAAGATTTCTAAAAGTTGTCCCATAATCCTTGTTCGAGTACATCAACAAATATGGTAATGTGTAAATTCACGCCCGACGAAAAATTAACCGTCAAGATTACAAACGGGGGTCGAACGGATATGCATGATTGGGTTGAAAGAATCATTGAAGATTACATAATAGAATAAGCTATTGAGGATCGAACCTCCCTCGATACAATAAAAGACAAATTTTACACAGAGCTACTCGAAGGATTTTTGTGCACCATTCCCATACTGCTTCATAAATTTTTGCTCGACAAAGGCATAGACAACATTGTTGAATTCCAACCTCAACTTAGTACACCACCACAAAATAGTCACTAGGAAGAGAGAGAAGAAAAGTGGGCCGAATTCCTAGAAGCAAGGTGCAAAGATATAAAACAAGCATGGGACTATTTCTTGAGAAAATAAAGATGGCCATCTTCACCGACTCCGAGTAAGTTGGGGCGACATTTGGGGGTTGGCTAATCTGTGATATGCCATAAGAAAAGAGCATACCAATGTTTGATCGACTGAATCATAATTGTCTTCGAGAGAAAATAAAATTTACAAACAAACATCCAACGTCCAAAAAGTGGAGCGAAACAAAACACAAAAGAAAAGAGAGGAGATTTGCAACATGTGGAACAACCGAAAGTAGAATAGAAAAATGGTTGTTTGATCATCCTGATAGAGCATGTGAGCAGTCTGAGTCTGAAAGAAATCAATTAGAGCTGGAAATAACAATAGTCGTGATGATCCTTGACAAAAGTAACAAAGCACAATTGATAGAGGCTAGCATGGGTGCTGGTCAACCGAAAAACCAAGCCGAAAGCATGGATTATGAAGGGTCAGGGCCATCGATATTCACTCCTCTCATTCAAGTAGCCAACCCTTGAATTAGAGAATTCCTTCAACAAAGACTTCAGATCGACGAACAATCTGCAAGATTATGGTATAGAACCGACGAGCATGGCAATTTACACGACACACTCATTGTCGAGCTAGAAAGAAATGAAGTCGATAAAATAATAATTCACATCAAGGATGTCATGAACCTGACCCCCCTACCAAATCTAATATCAAGAGAACAAAATCTAATAGATTATAGTTGTTAACCGACATGTTCGAAAGAACAATGTATCATTGAATATAAAGACCAAATTTTCCAGTCTGAAGAAGTAACTCATAGCGCAAACAAGAAAAAATTAATTTTAACATACCATTCATCAGAAGACCGTCCGACAGATAAGTCAGAAGAACAACAACCAACTAAGAATCTGACATCCCAGTCGAAAAGTGTGATAGGTCGAGGATCACAAAAATCTAGCATTCTTAAAAAAGCAGCCATGATACTCAATAATATGCCCCTTTATGAAGGAGACAAAAATCCAAGAAGACATTGGTTTGTATGTAAACAATTATGTGATGAAGAAAACATCTCAGATGAAGATAAGAAGATGGCACAATTCGGTGCTACTCTTTGACACCGTGGTCTAACATGGTTCATTGATTTCACATAAAATCAAAACCGATCAAAATCAATAATAAAGAACAACTTTTTATCATTTTTCAAGGTCGAAGATGTTACACACTTGACCACACAACAATTGAAATAAATAAAGCAATGAACATGTGAGTCAATCCATGAATATGAAAAAAGATTCAAAGATTCATTTAGCCAAATCCCATCGACAATGGATCAAAGTATACTAAATGGTATGTAGTTGGATTGCTACAATGAATTAAAACTCCATTACGACTCTACGAGATAACCTCATATGAAGATGCATTACAAAAAGCGCAATGTGTTGAGTCAGACGATGACGACCCATCGTGTTCCTCATCGACAGAGAGGCTAGAAGAAAAAATAGAACATCTACAACAAACCATTAAAAATCTATCCTTAAGAAGAAGCAAGGTGTGGTGTACTACATGCTGCGAAGATGGTCATATAAAAGATACTTGTAGTCTTAACGATAAAGTACCGGGAGTAGCAGATGCATGACGAGTGCAAGCAGAATCATATTGTAAGATATGTGAAACTCTGACCGACCATACTATACAGGATTGTCCGCACAACTTGAAAAATACCAAGTGGTGCCATATTTGTGAAATGCACAGCCACAAAACATTTGAGTGGTGACTAGATGCACAAAATAGAAATGTAAACACAATATATCGCACCGAAGCAACTGATCAAAATAATGACTATGAGAGAAGAACTGATTACTATGGTCGAGGTCGGGGTCAAGGAAACCGCGGTTGAGTTGGATTCCAAGGTCAAGGTCGAGGTTGACCTTACTGTTACAATTACTGGAAAGATGAGCACATTAGCCCCGACTACCCAATAAAATACCAAGTCGACTTGAAATTTTGTAACATTTGTGGTGTTGGTGATCATTCACTAGAAGACTGTCCAATAGTACTCGATAACATCATGACCAAAAGAACGTAAACCTCCTACATACAGTCTCCAAAGAATATGTGTTAAATTCAAAGAACTTACATGTTGTTAGTAGATTAGGCGTAGGACGGAATATTACCCCCTTACAAGATCGACAACCAGAGAAGTCTAGTCAGTTTCCAAATCCAGACAAAGATGAACGTATTATGAAGGAAGTGATTAAATTCTTAAAAAATTCTAATCAAGTCCAACCAAAGAGAGGAAGACAAAATGAAGACATTGTACAAGAATTCTTACAGCTCTTAAAAAAAAGCATTCATTCGATCGATTGTTGGATCTGCTTAATATACTGAGAGAGTATAAAGAAGGACAAAGACCATATAAGGATGTCCAACAACTTTCCTATAAGAATAAACATTATGACCCACAGGTCGAATTAAAAAATCATGGGGTGTTTATTAGCCATGTAGTTGTCGACTTTGGATCACAAGTAAATATCCTACCTCGGGATACATGGATACAGCTGGGTTAGCCTTCATTATCACCAACACTGAATTACCTTAAGCTGACATATCAAATATTAATAGAGCCTATTGGTATACTCATAAATGTTAAAAATCATATAATGGGCATACCGACATTAGTCGACTTCGAAGTAGTTGACTTAGTTAAGGGAATGCCAACATATGTAGCACTTGTTGGTCGACCATCGACACAAAAAATGAAAGCAAATATCTTTCTCGAAAAGGGCAGAATCAAGTTAAAAGGAAATGAAAGAAAAATAATAATTCCTCTAGACCCTAATGAAGGGAAACCTTGGAGTGAATATTTGGACAAAGATCATAAAACACGATGTCTGTACCAAATAATCAATGAACAAAGATATTACGTCAAACCAAACACGCAAGGAGAAATCTTCGCAGAATCTCCCTTGTTGGCCGGACACAATATTGACTTAACTCTATACAACTCACACATAAAAAATTATGAAGCACATTCAAAATATTGTTTGACCATCGGATCCATCCCAATTAAACATTCTAGAATATGTTATTCAATTCAAGCAGTACATATCGTGTATGAAAATAGACTTTGACAAACTCCTACACTTATTCTGATCGACAACACGATGAAAAATATGCTCCATTACAACGAGTGGATGAATGTGTAATTAAAGACAAAAGAGTTCAATATATCAAATGACGATCGACCAAAAATGGCAAGAGTAGGAAACTATTGGACAGAGAATGACACAGTCGACATAGTCGAGTTACTCAAATAATATCAAGATGTATTTGCACAAGACTATAAATATCTAAAAGGAGTTCTAGAAGAATTGTGATAAATGAAAATTGAACTCATTCCGAGAGCAAAGCCAATAAAAAAGAGACCTTGCAAATTAGCTCACAAATACATGCCCATCGTTCAAAAGGAAATCAAAGTAATTTTATAAGCGGACATCATATATCCAATCAACAAAGCAGAATGGGCAAGTCCTATGGTGGTTCAATCGAAGAAGCACAACCCTAAGAAGTTAAGAATTTGCGTTGACTTCATAGGTCTCAACAAACTAACTTTAACGGATCCATTCCCCACTCCATTCGCCAACAAAATAATTAATGAAGTTTCAGGTCACGAATGCTACTCATTCACAGACGGATTTCTGGGATACTATCAAGTGCCTATAGATAAAGAAGAGCATCCAAAGACGACATTTGTCTATGAATTTATCTCCTTTTCCTATAAGGTAATGTCATTTGGGATAAAGAATGCCCCAACAATATTTTCAAGAATAGTTTTAAAATCATTTCAACAATACATCTACAAGACAATGGTTGTCTAATTCAATGATTAAGATATATACAACTACTACACCTCAAAATTACTCACTTCGATAGTGTCGCAAGTGTCGTCATTACAAGTGTTGTAAGTGTCACATCTTGTCCACAAATGTTGCATCTTGACTACAAGTGTTGAAAGTGTCACAAACATCATACTGCCATCTTGCATATGTCGTGCCTTTAACGACATCATAAAGACACTTAAGACACCTCAAAGATTAGTTTTGAACAAGAGAAATCAGTTGACAAGGAGTACAAGCCTTTTGCCATTGAAAGAACCACTCAAAAATGGATTTTGGAGAGGAGTGCTCCCGTACCCACTGTTAGGGAGTGCTAGCGCTTCTTGGGCCTCTTTGGGGGAGCGTTTGAGCACCCTGTGTGCCCTTTTGGGGGAGCGCTACCCTTTCTGAGTGAATTTTTGGTTTGTTGGAGGAAATCAGGGGACAATCCCCTCAATATATGAAGGTAGTTGGGTTCGAATCTTGGGTCAAGGCATGATCTTAGGGAAGATCCTCAAATGAAGGAGAGGAATCCTCAACTTATCCCAAATATCTCTCAAGAGGTTGGGCCTCTCCAAGGTTATATAAGGAGGCCTCCTCATGGTGAAAGGCAAGTAGAGACTAGGGATTGATACCAAAATTATGATTTTGTAAGTGGTGTGAACAAAATATATTGGAGATGTGTCATTTATGATCTCATAAGTGAGATGTCATCAAAGCAATAAATGTATATTACTTGAGCAAAGGGGTTGGACAAGGAGAACTGGAAGAAGTTGGTGCACCTTCATCAAAGGATTGTAAGTACTTTTACTTGTTCTCAAATATATATCAATGCTTGGCCTGTTTATTTCAAACTGATGTTTGTTACACATGAGTTTGTCTGCAGTAGATGGATCTAGATTTGAGATAATCTCAGTAGAGTAGGAAGTCCATTGTATCTTTGTTTGTTCTACGGGACCTATCAGGGAGCTCAGGATCGAAGCTCAGCCTGGACTTTGCAAGGATAAACATCATTAATAAGGTACATATATTTCTTCTTCTCCTTCATATATTAGCTTGATTAGATCTAAAAGGATGTCAATGTCCATGTTAATCACTTTTCTGTCTTGGCCTTAGGAGTTTAGAGACCAAGAGGGAATCCACTTGTCCATAGGGGGATTCACCTGTAACAAAAATTGGCGACTCCACTAGGGAGGAGCTCTGATTTTTGTTTCCATTCCCAGATCTTGTTTTGGCCCTTTTCCCACTCATTTGACCTTATCCATATTGTCTTTGATTCTTAGATCTGATTGTTTGGCTCTTGATTTCATCAAAATCAAGTTGATTGATTGAATTTCCTTGATTTTTTGAGTTTCTGGGAAATTTTCTAAGATTTTGAGGCATAGCGCTCCTCTGCCCTTGCTATCAGAGCGTTAACACTCCCTGTTGGTCTTACACAGTGTGTTGGAGTGCTCTGGTACCCCTTACACCAGAGCGCTACCCCCTTTTCTGTGGAAAATCTTCTAGGTTTTCAATTTATGAGTTCAATTTTTGCTTTTAGCACTTGCCCATGGTCTTATCATCTCAGTTTATATTTATCTTGGCCTTCAATACTCTGCATTCTAAGGATTGATCTCTTTTTGTTTGGATTTTTTGACATTTGTCCTTACTTTGCAATAACTCTTTGTCCTTCACGATTTGGAGTCAATTTATCATTTTCTTCTCATTTATCTGAATGAGTGAAAACTTTGTAAGGAGTTTCAAAGGTATTTTGTACTTTTCTTTCTGATCTTTGAGTCATCTTGTCCAAGCTTTTTTTCCTTCCTTTTGAGTTTTTGGTTTCCTGTTTCTTGTTTGATCATAACAAGGGTGTTCTTTTGGTTTATGTGAAGTTTGCTTCCAGACTGCTTAAATCTCACAACTCTTGAAGTCTGATTAGCATAGGAAGCTTTACATCTATTGGTTATCAGTCACATATAAACATTTTAGCATTGCATTGGATTCCTTATTGAGGACTATT